>LPNX011024561.1:0-138609 GCA_001517045.1 Pseudotsuga menziesii
ATCGTTGCAGGGACACGTGTGCAGCCGTAAGAGGGGGTTTTCAGCCAGAAAGCCCTAATCAGCTGTTGGGCCTTCAGATCTCAGTTTCCTTCCGAAACTTGGGCACCATTCTCATCATTAGCTTCATACTCCGGTACCCAGTGATTATTAGATCCATCAGGGCTCATCCGAAGCAGTTATTAGCAGTTTCGGGGTTTTCTAGGGCGTGAGTAGCTGCCTCTCTGAAGCAATTCGCTACCCTGCCTAGAGGTCTCAGAACCTCCGCATGCATCAGGCATTCTCTCCGGCAGTGAAAACCTATCGACCCGGCAAATTCGCAGTTCCATCGGACACCTCCTTCCTTGAGGGCGTCACCCTTTTCTGACTGGGGCATCTTGTTGCTGGGGTTCACCTGGAGCAGAGGAGATCCACCTATTTTCGATCCAGTATCCGGTGCTTGCATACTTTCTCCGGAGCAGTTCAACCGGCTTATCAGTGGTAAGTGTTCATTCTATCTCGCAAACCCTAACCCTAATTTTTCCTATAAAATAGGGATTTTTGCTTGGCAGTTTGCATGCCCCGTTGTATCAGCATATTTGTATAGAAATAGAAAATATCGGGATTTGGGATATTACAGAATACTAAATCAAACAAATATCCAAAAAACACTGGTATTATTGACTACGTCTTGTTCGATTTAGATATTTGAAAGACCTTGCATAGATAACCAACTTAAAGACGATAAATGGTTAACCTTTGTGCTAGATTGATAGCCTTCTAAGCTAGCAATGGACATGCAATTGTAAAAGAGAGAGTAGGGTTAAGAGAGATATCACCTCATACAAAATGAAATCACAACACTAAGAAACCATGCATGGACCTCCAAAGTTGCTTTTATTCCACTTTAAACAAATAAGAACATTACAATTTTGGCAGAGGTCTCTTGCAAATTCTCCATATGCAAATGGGAAGAAGAGATTCTTATTTTTACAAAAAGAAAAAAAGATAGGGCTCTATTACCAACTATTTTGTACAATAGTTGAACTTCCTATTGAGCCGCCAGTTATCGAGCATGATGAATGCTCATCTCCAGAGTTCAGAAGTTCAGTGTGTTCCAGTGTTAGCCAGTTTTTGGCTGAACTTTTTATTTTTTGTAAAATACATGTTCATACCCCCTTGGGGTAAATGTAAAAAATGTCCTAGCATTTATATTTTTTTAAAAGGCTCGGCTTCCCGTACTTGGGCATCAAGCCGACTAGCCCAGAGTGTTTTTCCCCTTGGTTATTATTGGATGTTGAACAAACGACCAATAATTTCTGAGTTTTTCACTCGCTCCTCCAAAGCTGGGGTAGTTGTCTTGGTGTTTCGGCCTTTAGAGGTTATTAGAGCCTTTGTGTCAGTGTTTTTTGTCATGCTAGGCATTCCGCTTGAGTCGTATGAACATGTACTAGGTCCCCCTAGAGTTTTGTTGGATTCTGAGATTTTTTTTTTTCCTCTGTTTTTAAGCCATCTTTTAATGGTTCAAATGGAAAATTTCAAAATGTAAAAAAAGATTGACCACGAGTCCGTTTTCGGCATGGTTGGGCTCATTTTCAAGCTCGGAGCAACATCTTTACCCCAGAGGCCACTTTCACCATCAATTAGACAGCCGGAGCATCTCGAAAGTCATCATTCGACTAAAAATGCATCATAGTAGCATTTAAATGCTAAAATTGGATAAAATGCATTAAAATCCAAATTTAGAAAAATCAAAATTCAAAGTCAAAATTTAAATTTTTATTGATGGGGGTGACTTGGCATATGGGTCCCCATTAAGTTATGACTCTCTTTAGCTTAATGGAAGTTAGAACTTTGGCTTAAAAGGTGAGATCGAATTTATCAAAGAGAAGGTGGCGTGAAGCATGAGAACCCACACTTGTGTGGAGGGGTGTGAGTAGGATTGGGTGGGTCTCTCTCCAAATAAATATTTATTTTAAACCATGGTTCAAACAGATTATTCCTTGTCATGGTCACGATTTGGTTAAAGCAGAATGTGACGTTGGCTTAGCATGAAGACTCACACTAGCGTGAGTGGTGGTGTGAGTGGGAGCATGTAGACCCATCCACAATTATAATATGGAAAGTATATAACCATGGCGTATATTTCCAATGCTTGTGAGTTGTTTAATGGATGACGTGAAGGTAAGTTTTAATACACACGCTGTTTGTGAAGCTCATGCTAGCGTGCATGTTTTGGGAGTGACATGGCCATAGAACTCACGCTAAGGTGGGTGAGGGTGAACCCCTCCCCATGCGTTGAGTAAGGAATGAAGATAAAGCATGGTATAAAGGAGAACATTATGTTCGCGAGCCTTCATTTAGTTATTCCTTCACATATGCATCACATATGCCGTACAATCGCATGAGGAAAGGGATGACTCGCTCGGTTGGTGAGTTTGGTTGTGTGTTGGCACTTGTTGGGCTCGGTTGGTGAGGTTGATTGGGTGTGTTGGCAGCTTATTCTCAGTTCAAGCCTAGTTCAACTCCGCTTCAGCTTAGCTTAACTTTGGATTGATCTTTGGTTCATTAAAAGCCCCCAGGGTTTCGTATTTTGTATAAATAGAGGTGCTTTGCACCCTTTTCTTCATGGATTTTTTGGGCAAACTTACTCTGCCATTTTGTAATTGTGTAGCCATTGGATTATTGAAATAAATCGACTTTAGAGGTCTATGTGGTGTTGATGCTTGTTATGGAAGTGCTTCATCTATTCTAAGGTGATATTGTAATTTGTTTATTGTTCATATTTCATTACTTTGATCAACTATTTAGCTTAGAAGGCTTTCTTAAGCCCATAGGGTGGGAATTTGGGTTCAACTTGTCCATTCATGTTGGGATTCTATGTGATTTAGAAGGAGTAGACTGTAGTTGGAAGTACTTATACTCTTCTAGTCCCATTTTTCTTTACATGCAATATTTGATCAAGGTGTGTTTGTGAGTAATTTCTTGTGTAGATCTAATAGGTTGAAGAGAGGCTTGAGCTCGGTTGCATCTCTCACCTCTTCAAAAGACCTACTTTCTAACATTCATGTGCATTTCAGGATCTCCCAAAGTTGATCTCAAGCATTAGAGATTTGGCAAAGAAGTGCTAAGTTCGAAGATCCTTACTTATTTTTAAAACTTAAAACTTGGTTACTTGGTTCTATTGTTGAGTAGTGGATCTACAAGCCTATCTTTCCCACACTCCTCTTCTTCTTCTTCTATACTAAAGTTTTGTCCCAAGCTTAGCCCTCTTTTCTAGCTTCGTTTTTTACCTTTTCTCCCTTTGTTTTTTCATCCATTTTCCTCACTGTTTGCAGCCCCATTTCTTGACTGTTTGCAGCCCTTTTCCTTGACTGTTTGTAGCCCCTTTTCTTGACTGTTTGCAGCCCTTTTTGTTGATTGTTTGCTGCCCCATTCATCTCTATTTGGACACCCCTTTTTACCCCACAGTTTGGGCTTGTTACCCACTGTGTGAGCTTTTTTCCAGCCTGCTGTTGGGTCATTCTCTATCCACTGTTTGGCTGCCCCTTCTATCTTCATTTTCAGCTTTCCTTTGCCCCTTCTTCCAATCCCCTTTTTTCTTTCTTTTGCTTGTTTTTTTTCCTTGCTTCAAAAGTCCACAAAACAAAGAAAAAGAGTCTTGGTTAAGTTAATTTCTTTTTTTAAGTTGCCTTCTTGATTTGCATCTCTTAGATCTTAGTTTGCATTTTCACACTAGTATTAGATCTCATTTCAAAAAATTAAATTTTGTATTAAAAAAGTGATCAAGCATATAGTTTCATTGTTAAGTTTGCACTAGATTTCTTTACAAAGCTAGTTTTGTTATTTGCATGTTAGCTAGTTTCCATTGTTAAGTTTAATTCTTAGATCTCATCTTTGATACTAGACTTGCATTGCTAAGGGGTGCCTTGAGTTGGATCGTTTGTGTAAGCATTTTGAAGGAGAAAAGAGCTTGAGAAGCTTTGAAACAAAAAGATCTAAAACAAGAAGAAAGTGAAGAAACCATAAGGATGATCTAAACCAAAAGTCATTGATTAGCCATTATCCTTTGTGATGGCTCTTAAGAGCCTGTTTTGTGTTTTCTTTTCCAAGTTATTTCTCTTAAAGTCCTTCCAAGGGTTTCAAATCCTAAAGGCATCTATACTTAATAATAAAGTTTGATTAGTGGGGTTTTTAATCCCTCACACCCAACTTACCCCATTTGGGGAAGTCTTGCATTGTCCTTTGCGTGGTTTGTTTCTTCTTAGCTTAGTTTATTTTTGCCAGTAGTTTAGTTTCATTTTAGAATACTAATTGCTAGATTAGTTTATTTTGCAAGTAGTTTATTAATTGCTAGATCATTGTTCATCAATTTCGTTGAGCTATCATTTGGTTTCTTTTTACAATCTATCTTCTAAAAAGGACTAAAGTCTCTTGAACTTGCCATAATCCAAGTCAAGAGCACTCTCTATCGAAGAGCATAGTAGATTTGCATCTTCCTTGCATTAGGCATATAGAATAGCTAAAGTCTCTTGAACTTTTGTCATAAAACAAAGTCAAGAGCACTCTCTGTCGGAGAGTTCAACTGTGTGCTCTAAACTTAAAATTTGCAACTCACACCCGTTCTTAAAATTTACTTCGTTGCTATCCCTCACCTAGTATGCTCTGTCGACCCTGAAAAGTTGGACTCGTACTCAGAACGGTGATCGGATTTGTTAATCTTGCAAGTGATAACATAAATAAAATCTTCACCCCCACAATCAACGCACCGACATTGTCAAAAGCATTTGAGTTGTTCTCAGTAAGGGTGCCGAAACCCCCTGTTGTCTAAGTTTCCCGGCTTGCTGGTTAAATTCTCAGAACACCTAGCCCGGGATACTAGACGGGCCGACAGGTCTCGAACGTAACGACTTAGAATACTTTTCCGGTTGGACTTTGATACCTTGTTCTCTCAGCCATAATAATCCAAGATCACTAAAACTTGATAAAATTTACAAAGAGCATTTGCAAAACGATCGCACAAACATTGAACCCTTGTATCAAGCACCCCAGCATTACAATTTGTGACTCCATTGGATAAGACACTGGTCTGTTATTATTGTATTTTCATTTCTCAAGTGTATTGTTCAATATCTTATCATTATGGATGCTTTTGTTTAAATTCAATCAATGTTGTGTTTCATTTAAATATCGCAAGCATATCTTTGTTATTTAAAAAAAAGTTAAAACTGTGATCTTCCCATCAGAAAACTCCTAAACAACACCCATTCGCATCACCGCATACAAAAAACATTTAAAACATTGAGCCATAGATACTCTTTGTTAGGGACTACCCCCCTTGGCTTCGTTAGGAGTTAGCCTAAACGAAGGAGCTAGGAGTAGGTGACAGTACCTGGGTCTGTGCTTGCCCCCAGGGCCACACCTCTCCCACTTTCTCAAGAGAGGAGACAACTTTCGTTAGATTTCTGCTGCTGGTGTGCATTCGGTGGACAACAGGCTCAAAACCCTAAATCTAGACTAAGAGTAACACCAGAGCAAATCTGAATGATTGAATCAACTCGACATTGATGAACTGAGTTTAATTGCAAGATCTGGAAGGTAGGAGTGGGGAGGTGGCCTCCACCTAGGCAAGGCACCCCCACTCCCTTCATTGGGATCTCCGCCCAACTAATAGGCATCCTCCAACACTAAAAACGTCAACCTCAAGGAGAGATGCGCAACTCTGGAAGAGGAACACGTTGGCACTTGATTTGCTTGTTAATTGTGAGCTGACTGAGCTAAAGACCGAGTTGGGGCTGAGTTGTATTAATGAGGGGGGGGGGTGGGGTGGCTCATCCTCCCTCTTAATGATCACCCAGCCAATAGGTAACCCACACTTCAACCAAAAGCGAATTTAACCAAAGAGGGCAAATTTTTGATTGATAGTTTAACTGCTGGAGCTCCGATTTTGATCTGAAACTGACTGGTGTTGATTGAAATCATCATAAATTCCCTGTGCCGAGCTAATTAGCTCTTTATTTTATTCAATTTGGCCTTTTTTGGAGATATTTTGATCTTCTCCAATTTATTATTTTTTATTATTTTAAATAATATTTCTCATTTTTTTGGGTTTTTTGAGAAAATATTAATTTCAAGGCCAAATGATAGCATGAAACTTAGGATAAGTTTGTCTAGGGGTTAAATGAGTGTTTTGGCTTAAAAAATAAGTGTTTATTTGCCAAAAACATCAAATTGAAAAATTGCAATTAAACCATGGTCAAAATAGTTTAATGAATTCCCTATACTCAAAAAAATAAAAATTAAAAAACAACGCTGCTGGTAAAATTTTTTTCTTTGACAAATTTTGAAAGCATCTCTGGGCTTAGGAAATTACCATAGAACATACCAATAGTGCCTAGTAGGTTCATATTTACTAGTTGGACTCTAATATCTCCCCAAGACCCAAAATTCCAAATCGGGCATTCCATCTTTGGAGGAAGCAGGAGAAAACCTTATCGATTATACTCGGCTATAGGCAAAACATAATTGACAATGGAAAAAACTCCCTGAAATACCTTAGTTGAAATTTTACGTCTTAGGGAACCGAGCCACTCAAAACCCCTACTAGCACACTTTATTACAAAAACCCCATGGGGCATGGCCATTTCAACATAAAAATAAACATGATTAGCCAAAATTGGCTAGGTAAAACATTTTGAACTTCTGTTGCACTGAATATGAACGTTGACCATGTTCATCAAATGGCGGGTCAACAAGAGGTTCAACTATGGTACAAAATAGTTGGTAACACATAGCATCAATCGCACAATAGTTGGAAAAGTAAACAACGGAAACATAAATGAAATACACACATTCACACATGATTTCTTCTTGTAATCAACTTCTCATTCCTTTGATCAAAGTTCACAAAGTAACCTGCAGATCCTACTAAACCAACAATTGTACGCCCAACTACATCACCCCTGAATGTACTTAGACAATATTTCCCTAAAGTAGCTCAAGAGAAATAGAAAACAATGTTAGCACAATGCTACCTCCAATAGAAGAGTCATGAACAAGAATAATACCATCAACAATGTGAAACTACAAGTGCAACCTCCAAAGCCAAGAAAAAATTATTATAGAATGATGTCTTGTACAAAGATTGCTCTCTTGTAGAACCAACAACCAACAAAATAAATGAGAGAGGAGTGCTCTTTATATAGGATGAGAGACTCAACCTCTTCTCATTAAACAATTATTTTTTCTTTCTAGAAGACTCAAATCCCTAATTAAGTCCTGATGACATGGTAAAACCAATGTTCCCCCAAGCTTTTGGGACGTGGGGATGCGGGAGCGGGGAAACGTAGAAACGACATATGCAGAAGTACCCCCTTGAATTTTAGGAAACGTCGAAGGGTACGTCGAGGTCTTAACATAGGCAAAATTTTAATTTATAGGGAACCCCACCAAAAGTACTACAAAATAAAAAATTTATAATTTAAGATTTTAAAGATTAATGCTAAATAGTAACGAAACAATAAAATTAACATCACGTATTCAATATTGTGTTTGTCATCATGTAAACATTAAAGTTTTAAGCCACTAACATCACAATTCAATGATTCATTCCAACATACATCAATGATTTGGAAATAGAACCTAAAACCCTCCCGAATGGGCCCCTCACGCATGTGGAAGATGAACGGGTGAAGAAAATCGGAGGGGAAACGAGAAAACAAGCTGCCACTGTTCAGATTTTGGCCTTAAAACTTGCCCACGTTTCCGCCTTTTGAGGAAACGACCTCTTTGCTGTTTCCGGATTTGGGTACGCGGTGGAAACATACCCAAACTCGTTTCCTAGTTTCCAAAACGCGTGGGAGCGAGGAAACTAGTTTCCAGGGTCTGGAAAAGCGTACCCGTGTAACACTGGGTAAAACAATAGTAAAAATATTCTTAAGTGGTAGAGAAAAGTCAAAAAGGAAGGGCACTATCCTTAGAGAGGGAAATGACTTGCCAACAAGGGGGACAAATTGGTTAAGAAGGTAAAAACAACTAAAAAAGGGTTGTGAACTTTTAAATGACAATTTTGGGTTTACCAACTTCCTCAATATTTATTGGATTTTCTATTATAACCACCTTTTAGAAATTCCACGGCCACTCTATATCTACTGGCGTTGAGATGGCACAATTGTAGGCATGTAGTCAAAAGATATGAGGCATATTAGGTGAACTGCATGGGGATATGTGAGGCTGCCTGAAAATATGTTGAGGGTATCACATTAGAAGGGGAACTTTGAGTTATAAAGTTAATGAACAATTATAACATTAAACCCAAAGTTAGACTTAGGGAAAAGGCCATCGTAACCTTCTAACTTGTTTTAACGACTAGCACATTTAAATTATTGTAAACCATGCGCAAGAGGGACTCCTAAGACTCTTAGACTCTAAATTGACATTACATAAGTGTCCATGGTGACTCAATACATGAGTTGTTGTACATTACATTGACTCTTACGGCTCAGGTGCTGAAGTATATGATGAATGGCACATAAGAAATGTCCCCGACTTGGAGGATTTTTGAGTGAAAAAACTTCGAAAGATTTACGATTGTAAAGATTTAAATCTTCTTCAGTAAAAAAACACTCAAGAGCCATTCCAGATGTGTGCATCCGTTACAACGGAGCTGAGTATATGATTTAACTGGCCCTTTACATACAAAGTACATCTCAATTACATCATTACATTACAACATAGCTATGCATCACTTGATACAATGATACAGTTTACATAATTGGCTTAAACAAGCCATACATTGAACTTCTTCTAAATTATCAACATCTTTATCCCTTGAATAAACATTGTGCAATTTGATGTGTAAGAAGTAGTACAATGATTATTTATTGGATCCTTTTGACAAGCACCTTTTTGATTGGACAAACAGGGCATTGATTATCTCTTTGTATGCTCAACACAATGGGAGTATTGTTGGCATGTAGTATTGAATGCATGTTGACTTAAGAGTTTTTCTTTCATTACCACTTGATTTATTGATATTGTTAGTTTGTGCAGCCTTATGTTTTAACAAAAGATGGAATGCATATGCCAAATTGAATGTTGTTAGTATATTGTCATTGTATTTTCCCTTTTGCTTTTGCAGGTAAATTTAAACAATCATGTAGTTGCATATGCTACTAGTACAACATAATGCATTGCATCAGATACAAATTATTTATGTACAATCCTTATTAATCGTTCATTTTAAAATAATTGAATTGTAGGGTAATTCCCCATCGCCAATCTCAACCAGAGGCTTATAGACTTTATATGGAACTCCTTGGTAGATATGTGTTTTCATTAGCGTCAACAAATATGGCATCAGATAGTGCAAAGTGAGTATATGTTTCTAACTTTAACAATCTTTGACAAATATGATAGTTATTGTTAATATTTTTTTTTTGGTAATTTAACTACTCTATTGTATCATTAATACAACAGAAAAGTTTACAAGTAGTCCATTTTGTTGCCATCTTCCCAAGGAGACTGGATGACAGTTATCAAAAAAATATTAGATCTGTTCAGAGACGAGTCTTCCCTTCCTCTAAGGGTACACATCATTACTAGAGAGAAAAAACAACTTATAAGCTGTACTATGACTACCTTTTGTTTGATTACAACATTCTATGAAAATAACATAAAAGAAAACATGGCATTGGGACCTGGAGTGGCCATTGCTAGGCCTCAACTTCAAAATCAGGCTCCACATGGATGTTGATTGGTAGTGTAGCTCCATCCTGAGGAGAGATTTAGCTGTCTCCTCTTCCGCTCTGGCAGTCAGCCCTGTATCCTCCTGGTCCTCACTCCCTGCACCTGAGCCCCAGATTGCATTTATCAGTGCTTCATATTTTTGATCCAGCTGGTCTATTTTGTTCAATATTTCTTGGTGCCGAGTGCCCTTCTCCACCCACTTTGCTATGAATGTATTTTTATGCCAATAAAGCTCCTCTATTTTCAGATAGTTGGTCTCATGACTCCTGGAAAACTGCGTGTCTAGAATCCATTCTAGAAGCTCTGCATCAAGTTGCTTAGTAGACTTTCACCCAATTTCTTCTTGAATCAGGATCTTAATAGCTCTATTTCTTGCTTGACATGGCTTGCAAATTTGTTATGGTACCCCTTCGTTGCTGTAGTTGCCTCCACCCCAGCTCTTGATGAGCCTAGTGCCTTCTCCCATTCCTTTGAATTCCTACACTTCCTGGGCCTGCCTCTTCTAATTAATGGAGCTGAGCCTTTTCCCAGAGTCGTTGTCTCTCCTTCCTCCTCTCTTGCCATTCTATTCGATAACAAAGTCATTGGTGGAAGCTTCTCATCCTCCAACAATGAGGTTTCCCTCCCAGACTAAAGTTCATCTAACAGAGGAATCACTTACCCGACAAATAGTAATAACCTTCAAATGTTAAACAGACCTCCTATCAACAAGTCCAGTCTCATGCCCTCTTCCTTCCATAATTCTCTCCACTATTGGAGTTACTCTGATGTGAAGTGGAGAGCAGGCTTCAGGACGAGGGAGCCAAGCCATGATGGCTCAAGGCTGACCCCCATGATTCCCCTGTACCTTCTACATGATCAATGTAGGCATCATCTATTGGCATTTATCCTTGAGAGGACACAAGGCCATCTCTCTGTCTCTCATCCTTACACTGTATACAGGGAATAGTTATTGTTAATCTTATTGGAATGTAATAATCTGTTTTATATAAAAAATGAAATTCACAACATGGGCTATATTCGACATTATCATCCTTGATCAAAACTGAATCTTTGATCTCATGTTCATGGCTAACATAGAACTATTTTGTATATTGTATGGAAATGATTGAGTACAGAAGTTACATGAGAGTGAAAACATAAGCACCATGCAGTCTCTTGCCCACAACTATCGGGAACCATGAATGTGCAGGTTGGAATGGTGAATGGTCCATCATTTATAGTACCAACCTGTCCATTAATTGTTCCAGGTAGGACTCTGTATGGTGGATAATGTTTGTCCCATGAGAGTGTACTTTTGAGTATTAATCCCCTCATTCTAGTGTCCCTCACTTCTTATAGTCTTTGCTTTTTGCCTTAGCCGTCCCATTGCATGATAGTGCACTGTTCTTATTTTTATTTTCCAAGCCCAATTCTTTTCTTATTATTCTGCCCATAATTTCCAGATACAAATTAGGTTGATTGAAACAACCAAACATCACACATCTACAAGCATTCCATAAGATCAGCACTAAATAGCGATTGTGGTCAACGCATCTAAGAAAATGTGTGACCATTTTGGAATAACAAAACAAATATTCACTTGTTATGAGACTTTTATTATTATTACCATAAATCAATACCAAAATTTTCTTTTTCCCTTTTCAAGTTTGTCAAGTGAAAATTCAATGGTTTCCATTTTGAAATGTAGCAAATCCAGAGATTAAGATTTGATGTTAAAGAACACCAACCTTGTTAAATCTCATGAGGACTGAACATAGGACAATTGTTTACACCTTTCCGACATGGCATAAGATTCCCTTTTATAGGTACAATAAGCTTTGTGAATAAACTTTAAAGTTTTGAATACAGAAACACATACTAGAAATTTTTAATGAATTACCCAATTTGAAGCCATTTTAATTTAAGCTTAAAAATGTAATTCCCAGCCACTCTCAACTCAGTTGCTTGGAGGAACAATGCTTCTCTAGCATTCTCCTGCCACTTTGTACCGCCACAACATTTTTTAAATTATTAAAATTCTATCATCAAGTTCTTTGCCTCTTCTGCCATAACTCTGACCCTTGCATGATGTGGAGCATAATTATCTTTTAAAGTCTTATTGACCAACCTAGAATCACCTTGGACAAGCTATTTCCTAAGTAAACTTAAGGCACACGAGACTTCATTGCTTTTTTTGTTGAAAAATACTTCTTATATTCACATAAACATATTTACAAACAAAAGTGCATAGTGCAGAACGGTATATATAATAGTGAAGATAAAATTGCCAAAAAATCTCCGATCTCTTGAAAAATTCCGATTTTTTTGGCTTGCCAATTTTTTCGGCCGAAAAAATTGCACTTTTTTGTAAAAATCAGACATCGCAATGTTTTGAAAAATCATGCCATGACCTAAAGAATAGCCAAGGAGGTTTTTCCACATTTTTAAAAACTTGGAATTTAAAAAAAATATTTGACTAGTTTTGTACCAGTGACATTGAAGTCGACAATATTAAATTCTTGAAAGTGACATTCTTTCTATTTTTCATTTTCTATCCTTTTACTTAAATTTTTAACATTACCATTAATTGTTTCAGGATGTTTGAGAGTGGTTCCAACCTCATCGGACTTCATATGCAAAAAGTAGAATTTTAGATCCCATTCATAATTCAACAAACTTAATGGTTTTAAGGATTGCAATGTTTCCGCTAGATTCTATCATGTATGACGGTAAGGTATTGGAATTTAATCAAGCATTTCAAACTTTCTATGTACCTTGATGTTGGTGGTGCTGATGCTTGATTGTTGAAGTTGATTGAACTCCTTTGTCATGACCTTAGTAAAAATGTACCCTGTAGTCAAGCAAAATCACTTATAAAGCATGGAAAGCTCTTTCTACCTTATTTTAACGCTTGGATTAAGAAGTTTCATCAAAATTGGAGGGGGTTGACTAATGTCCTTGGAGGATCAAATTCGAGATTCAAGGTAGAGGCAAGGGCTAGAGCTTAGAGGAGGGGGGGACATGGTGCTATTTATGAATAGGATCCCAATATAGATGATGATTTTGATGATTATGTATTTTCAATTTTGATTCAGATATGTAGCGCACTTGGTGCCTTTTTGATATATTCACACCTTAGATGGTATATACATGAGTAGACTGCACATATTTTGTCTCTAATGGTTTCAAATCATAGCTTGGAATCTTTAATATATATATTTTTCATTAAAATTGTAAAATTTTATGTATTTTTTATTAGTATGAGTCATTGAAATCAGGCCGCTCCAATTCATTTGGCATCCACTACATCTATATATCAGTGCTTTCTCCATATTTATGTGCCAATGTGTTTATATGATGTTGTTATTGCTTTATATGTTTAAAATTCTGAAAAAAGTGAATATATTTTATATTTTTTAATGTTTGTTGTGGTTTTCCAATTTTGTCGAGAAGTTGTATTCAGAACCCTTGCCAATTTTTTGTCGATGCCAAAATTATCTACATTGTATAATGCTTATCATAACCTCTTCTTCAATCTAACTGAAGTAGAAATAAAGTCGGAATATACATCACGAGCCAGATTTCTAGCATCCTTGACTAACAAGACACCCTTAGCCAACAGTTGGTGACATACTACATCTTTCCATAAAGCAACAAAGGAAGACACTATACTTATCTCTTGATCAAACACATACTTGCACTTGATCTTCCAAATCATAAACAATGTGTAAATCTATAGACAATGCCATGTTGAAAATGTAGCTCAAGCAAGAGCTTCTTGCACAAGTTAGGTGTGAACATGCGAGAATAAATTCGAGACAACTTCTTAGTGACCACTTAGTAAATGTGGGAAATAATGCCATCTTGTACTTTCACTTAATAAATAATTGTGAAAGTTTAAATTCCTTTAATCTCTTAGTATTAGAAATCTAATGAAATATTCTAGTGATTCTGGAATATTAGTGAGTTAGATTTAATGTAATCTTATTCGTACACCTCATAGTTGAGATTGGTTGCTAGAATCAAAGGAGTTGGTTGCTAGAATCAAGGAATTTGGTCGTTAGAATTGAAGGTGTTACCGTTCAAACTAGTAGTCTTGGATTTGTAGGGCAATGTGGTTCGTTTACTAGTAAATGGTCAACATGTGAAAGGGGTCTAGGTCCAAATGTCACCTCATCCCAACCTCTCAACTACTTTGGGTAGTTCCTAAACCCAGGGGAGAGCCCTTTTGAGGGTACTAGCAAACACCTGTTATCACACAATGTGTAGCTACCCACTTGAGTTATCCTATCTGGGATGGTAGAGGTAAGGTAGCTAACTGGTAACATCGCAAGGGCCTCGTCCACTACAGGTTAAGAGTAGTTTTCACACCGGACGAGCTCTAGTCGCTTTAGATCAATCCAAAGAATGACCAAGGGGGAGACCCTACTAGCCTTAGAGGGCTAACGCACCTATTCAAGACGATCCTGGGTTATGCAATGATTGAAAGGATATATAATGAGTGAGGAAATCTAGATCTAAAGAATAGATGTGGTATGGAGGTTAGGGTAAAGTTGGGAAGGCTTAGCAAATAAGGAAAATGACCCAACTTTATGAAGATTGAACCACAAAGAGTTTAGGGACGTAGATTTAGAGAGATCTAGCCATACATAAGAAACCTCAAATGGGACCCACCTAGGGTTAAGGCAAAAGTGGACCCAAAAGAGTAAATCAGGACAAGGGACGACTAGATCGAGACATTTGAAGGATAGATATGTGAAAATTAAGTGGGTTAAAGCATACCCAACTAATAGATTTGAAGATTTGGCCACCCACCCAAAGGGGGTGCCCCCACCTAGAGAGACTAGTGCTAGATCTCGAGGAAAATGGAGTCGGATTTAAATGAAATTCAAGATCTAGGTTTTATTCAACAATCTCCAAGTGGGTTTTCATGGCTGTGTTATCCACTAATTCTGCACTTAGTGTATTTTCGTTGAGCCGCCAGTTATTGAACATGATGCATTTTCATTGCCAGAGTTCAGAAGTTCAGTTTGTTCTGGAGTTAGCCAGTTTTGGCTAGCCTTTTTTATTTTTTGTCGAAATGACCATGCCCTATGGGGTTGTAATAAAGTGTGCTAGTAGGGGGGTCTTGAGTGGCTTGGTTCCCTTAGACTTAACAATCAAATAGGGTATTCCAAGGAGTTTTTTCCCTTGTCAATTATTTCTTTTCCTTTAGCCGAGTTATAATCAACGAGTTTTTCTCCTGCTACCTCCAAAGCCAGAATGCCCAAATTTGGCAGTTAGGCCTCGGTTCCTTGGAATGTCCAACATTAAAATATGAACCTACTAGACACTATTGGTATTTTCTATGGTCATTTTCTAGGTCACGGGATGCATTAAAACATTGTCCAAATTTTTTTTCCCAGACGTCCTCAGATTTTTAATTTTTAATTTTTGAACTATAGAGAATAATTAAAATTTTCAATTAATTAAACCATTTTTTCTATGGTTTAATTGAAAATTTTCAAAATGTAATAATTAAGTGGTCTTGGGGTGGATTTTGGCAAATAAAGACTTGTTTTCTAAGCCAAAACACTCACTTAACCCCTAGACACACTTGTCCTAAGTTTCAGATGATTATTTTTTACTTAATTAAATATTTCCTCAAAATCAATAAATGAGGAATATTTAATTAAAATAATCATTTAATTATTAATTGTAGATAAATAAAAAACTCTCCAAAATAAACCAAATTGAATAAAGTAAAGGGCTAATTAGCTCGGCAAAAAGCATTTGGGAAGATTCCAATCAAGTCCTAATTGATCTGAGTCAGTATCGGAGTGCTACAGTGAACTTCACCTTGGGATTTGCGCCCCTATCCATGCATGGACATTTTCCCTTCTTTGGCATGTTTCTATTGGACGGGTGATGCAAACAAGAAAGAGGGTGGGTGCCTTGCCTAGGTGGAGGCCACCTCACCCCCTGCCATAACTTCTGAAGCTCAGTTTAACTCCAAATCAACTGTCGAAGCTTCAATCAGTGAGGGTTACACCCCCTCAATCTCTCCTTGATCCATGCGCAAGGGTTTTAAGTCCTATCTTTATCCCTTTTTGTATAAATAGGGGTCCTTCTTCCTCATTCTGGATGGAAGCAAGGAACCCTTTGCTCATGTACGTTGTGGTTATTATCTGGATAATATTGAGACTTTGGAGGTCCATTGGTGTTCATGTCACATAGTGAATGGTGTATGCTCATTGAGGTAACCTTGTTCTAATTTGTTTATGCTTGGAGTAAAATTGGTAATCAATCTAGTTTGGAGGGTTTTCTTAACAAGTGTGAACAAGTTTTTGCAGGTTACGACGTTGGAGTAAGGGGAAGAGCTAAGTTGCATCGCCCTCTTCTTCAAATCTTGAGGAGTCTACAAGTTCTTGTGCCCATTAATACCATACCTTCAAGTCTCAGAAGGATTCAAGCTTGAGCAAAGCTTTCTCTTCTTCCTCTTTCAAACCCAATCTCTCTCTCTCTCTCTCTTTCCCGGTTACTTTTTGATTATGCTTAAGAAGTGGATTTGTCATTTCATGCTTATTATTTGGAATCTATCATTCTTTAAGCATTTAGATTTGATTTGTTTTTAAAAGAAATCCATCATTCGATTAGATCTAAGCTAGAAAATTGTGCTTACACTTCAAAATTTTGCAAAATTTTTCCAAGTACAAAATTTTTCAAAGTACAAAATTTTTCAATTTTTTAATTTTATTTTTGCATTGTCTTTCCCATCATTTTCTAACACTTTTAGCTTGCTGGTTTTTAGCAGGTCTGTGCATAACGGTGAAGTGTTGGAGTGACCAAGACCATCAAGGAGGGCTTAGAACAATCCGGTGGACACCCACTTTGCTATAGTACCTTGGTGCACCATTCTAAGCTCTTAGATCCAAGTTTAATGGACTAAGAAACACTCCATTTTCTCGCAGAATCCTTGAGAATCTTGGATTTGAGTCTATTTCGGATATCCATAGTCTTTTTGTTGAAAACAATAATTGTTTGTCTGATATTATGGGTGAATATTTCAGTCCCCTTGACATGTCTCAGATAGCTGGTCAACCTCACAATCTACCAGACAAAGCTGTAGACAAACTGCCCATGTTCACTGGCGTCGATGCCTAAATGCAAGTCTTCATCTGAAAAACTTCTCCATGTGTATTAGCGCTAATATCAGTGATCCCGCACATAGACACGAAAATGTGTATATGAAACTCTTTGCTCTTTCTTTGGACGGAGATGCTGGTGATTGGTTCAACAACTTTCCATACAACTCCTTCGCAACTCTTGCAACTTTCAAAACTGCATTCACCAACAAGTTTGGAGAAAAGAAAGAGCCTCTCCATTAGTTAGCTGCTTTAACTACCATAAAAAGAGGCGAGAATGAAACAATGGATGAATTCAACAAAAAATTCATAGATCTGATGAATGCCATCCATACTGACTACAAGCCTACTACTCAGTCCATCTTGGTCTACTATATTGAAGCTCTTAGTGGAGAAATGCAATATCAACTCAAAGATAAAGACCTTGCCACTCTATATATAACCCAAGAAATGGCTGTTAAAATTGTCAGGAATATGCAATCTTTTGGTAAGTCAAACATTCTTGGGTATACAAGGGCCCTTATCCCTCCTAAACAATAGGAGATTAGAGCTAAGGATTCTACCAACCACATGCAGGAGACTCATGATAAGAAAATGAAGGAGATGAATGATAGGATGGAGGCTTTACAAGCCGATTATGCAAATCAACTAAAAAATATGCAAAATCGGGTGATAAACATGGAAAGGGCTCAAACTAGTTAGAAGAATTTTCCTCCTAAGGGGAATTGGGTTCAGAAAAAAGCCCCGCAAGATAGAAGGCCCCCTAATCAACTAGATCCTATTAACATGGTTGAGGAAGTCATTCCTTATTGCAGAGCCTGTGAAGCCCTTCATGAAGAATCCACTTGTTACATGGCCTGTCAAATCTAAAAGCATGGTCTTCCAGAGTCAAATGATAGTGAACAGTATTCAAGCGAGCCTGAGTATGTCAACACAGTAGGACAACTCCACCCTGTCACCCCAGAAACCTGGAGTCAAGCGAGAGAGTACAGTCAAGAGCATGATACACGTGATGAAGAGTACCTTACATCTGACATGGATGATAACTACGAGACTTTACGTGAAGTTTTGTGTGATGACAATTCTCCATGCTCTACGCCTCATGATGAATATATGGAAAGTTGGGACCCTTATTATATCTTTGAAACCCAACTTTTGGAAGAGGATTGTTACGATCATAAGGAGGATGAAGATAGCCAAGGACTTGGTACCAGTGATGAATACTCTCTCATATCTGACATAGATGGGGATGATCTTTTTGAGAATCGCATCTATGATATGTCTAGTGAGGGGAATGTTTGTTCGGAAATTTGTGGAAGTCCAATCTATGATGCATCCAACAAGGGGACTTATGAAAGTTGTAAAGAAGAGCACTCAGAGTTTTCATATGATCAGTGAGAGTTGTATTTGAGTATTTGTAATGAGGACTTGGAGAAGCAATGCAGTGAAGAATCAGATGGGGTGCAACTAGTTGAAGTTTTTCCTCAGCCATCATATTCACATATAGAGGTTCCTTATGATTTGGAGCAGCTGAGGGCTTATACAACGAGTTATCATTCAGAAAGCCTTGATGATCAATATGATGGTGTAGTCGACCTTTTGGATTCCAGTTTGGGAAGAAGATTGACGACATTATTCATGCTTATGATTTCCCATCCAACCCACCCATTATGGATCATCATGCAGGTTTGCATTTTCTGAATAAAATATTCTTGTTTTGGCTGGTAACCAAAGACAAGGAAAAACCTTTTTACATTAATAAAATGCTTAGGTGGCTACATTGGATTTTTAATTACACCTAACATTTTTATATCATGCTTAGAGTAGGAAAATAGGCTCCTCAAAGTGAGCATTTACTTTTAGCATTTTCTTTCTGAACTTAGGAATAAATGAAATTTTGCCGTCATTATTTTAAATAAAGTAACTTTTGGATCATTGGCTCTTTTTCATAAAACTTGTGCTACTGAGGTTTTCTTGTCAAGTTGAGATGTTTTTACTAGTTATATAAACCAGAGATTCTGGTGTTTTCGTATCCTCTCCTTTCCCTATGACCAGATCGAGCACACGTCCTGTAGTTGGAGCCAGAATGTTATCCACTAATTCTGCACTTAGTGGATTTTCGTTGAGCCGCCAGATATTGAACATGATGCATGCTCATTGCCAGAGTTCGGAAGTTCAGTTTGTTCCAGAGTTAGCTAGTTTTGGCTAGCCTTTTTTATTTTTTGTCGACCATGCCCCATGGGGTTGTGATAAAGTGTGCTAGTAGGGGGGTTTTGAGTGGCTCGGTTCCCTTAGACTTAACAATCAAATAGGGTATTCCAAGGAGTTTTTTTCCTTGTCGATTATTTCTTTGCCTTTAGCCGAGTTATAATCGATGAGTTTTTCTCCTGCTACCTCCAAAGCTGGAATGCCCAAATTTGATGGTTAGGCCTTGAGGGGTTATTAGAGTCCAACATTAAAATATGAACCTACTAGACACTATTGTTATGTTCCATGGTCATTTCCTAGGTCCCGTGATGCATTAAAACATTGTCCAGAATTGTTTTCCCACGATGTCCTCGGATTTTTTATTTTTTATTTTTGAACTATAGAGAAATAATTAAAATTTTCAATTAATTAAACCATTTTTCCTATGTTATAATTGAAAATTTCCAAAATATAATAATTAAGTGGTTTGGGGGTGGACTTTGGCAAATAAATACTTGTTTTCTAAGCCAAAACACTCATTTAACCCCTAGACACACTTGTCCTAAGTTTTAGATGATTATTTTTTCCTTAATTAAATATTTCCTCAAAACCAATAAATGAGGAATATTTAATTAAAATAATCATTTAATTATTAATTGGAGATAAATAAAAAAAATCTCCAAAATAAACCAAATTGAATAAAGTAAAGGGCTAATTAGCTTGACAAAAAGCATCTGGGAAGATTCCAATAAAGTCCTAATTGATCTGAGTCAGTATCGGAGTGCTACAGTGAACTTCATCTTGGGATTTGCGCCCCTCCATGCATGGACGTTTTTCCTTCTTTGGCACGTTTCTATTGGACCGGTGATGCAAACAAGAAAGAGGGTGGGTGCCTTGCATGGGTGGAGGCCACCTCACCCCCTGCCATAACTGTGGAAGCTCAGTTTAACTCCAAATCAACTGCTGAAGCTTCGGTCAGTGAGGGTTGCGCCCCCTCAATCTCTCCTTGATCCATGCGCTAGGGTTTTAAGCCCTATCTTTCTCCCTTTTTGTATAAATAGGGGTCCTTCTTCCTCATTCTAGATGGATGCAAGGAACCTTTGCTCATGTACTTCGCTATTATTATCTGAATAATATTGAGACTTTGGAGGTCCATTGGTGTTCATGTCACATGGTGAATGGTGTATGCTCATTGCGGTAACCTTGTTCTAATTTGTTTATGCTTGGAGTAAAATTGGTAATCAATCTAGCTTGGAGTGTTTTCTTAAACACATAGGGTAAATATTTGATGCTTCAATTTATTTCTTTATATTTTGGCTTGTTGAAATTCGAGAGTAGAATTGTCTATTAAGTTATATTCATGCTCTTTTGGTTTCCATTTGTTGAATATACTAGATTTGATCCTTTTTTTGTGCAAGCGTGAACAAGTTTTTGTAGGTTACGACGTTGGAGTAAGGGGAAGAGCTAAGTTGCATCGCCCTCTTCTTCAAATCTTGAGGAGTCTACAAGTTCTTGTGCCTATTAATACCATACCTTCAAGTCTCAGAAGGATTCAAGCTTGAGCAAAGCTTTCTCTTCTTCCTCTTTCAAACCCAAACTCTCTCGTTCCTGGCTACTTTTTAATTATGCTTTATTTTCCCTGGAGACTTTTGATTATGCTTAAGAAGTAGATCTGTCATTTCATGCTTATTATTTGGAATCTATCATTCTTTAAGCATTTATATCTGATTTGTTTTTAAAAGAACTCCATCATTCGATTAGATCTAAGCTAGAAAATTGTGCTTACACTTAAAAATTTTGCAAAATTTTTCGAAGAACAAAATTTTTCAATTTTTTTATTGTATTTTTTCACGGTCTTTTCCATCATTTTCTAACACTTTTAGCTTGCTAGTTTTTAGAAGGTCTGCGCATAAAGGTGAAGTTTTGGAGTGACAAAGAGCATCAAGGAGGGCTTAGAACAATCCGATGGACATCCACTTTGCTATAGTACCTTGGTGCACCATTGTAAGCTCTTAGATCCAAGTTTTAATGGACTAAGAAGCACACCATCTTCATGATACGAAAAAGTTGTAAAAGAATTAAACGAAAGCAGTGGGGTGACTAGTACCCACATCCCATCCCCCTGGGGGTAATTTGCGTCTTTTTGTCATTTTCGTAAGATTGCATTTTTTTAACTCCACCACTTCACACACTCACTTCTTAAGTGCAGGGTGTATACTTGCATCCACATTTCATAGTTTAATCCACTTTTATTATAGCAAAAGTAGTTTAGAAATAAAACCATTATTCGTCGCCACGATTTATGCTCTCATCTCCATCGAAAGGATTTTCTGCTTAGTGGAGATTGATCAGAAAAGTGATGCATAAGTTTGACCATCATATCTTTTTCATTAGTAGTGTTTTATTTCTTTCATATTCTAACTTGTTTAATAAAATGAATCCAAAGTCTCTTGAACTTTGCTGAAAAACAAGTCAAGAACGCTCTTTGTCAGAGAGTCTTTATCTTTTGTTTTAGCTTAGCTGCTTCTTTCTTTAATTTTCATAAATCTCTTGAATCTCGCCATAAGGCGGATCAAGAGTGCTCTCTGTTGGAGGGTTGTTGTAATCTTCATCATTAATAAAATCGAAATAAACCATTTTTCTACATTGTGTATGCTCTACCCTATTGGGGTACCCAAAATCATTGCAGATTGATTAATTCTCACATTTTAATTTAATTAGTCACCCTAATAAAATTAACTACCCAAAAGATAAGCGAAAATATGACGCTTCGGTTAGACTTTGTATGGGCAAATTCTGCCTGGGGAAGCTGGAACCATTGTACTTAGATCTTGAGGGCATCGTTAAGCTACATCCTTGGTTGGTGTAGTGTTGAACATGCCCTTGGGACTTTGACAGCCAACATGTCCTTGTATGATGCCACCAAAGCCTAAATTCTGGACATTCCTCTCTGTACCTTTACGGTATCTTGGGAGTTTCCCTTCTTCCCTTAAACAAGATTAACAGTCTAACAATTTAAAATTCAGCAAGATACACTTGCACAACATTTCCCTTTCTTTCAACTATTAGTTGACTCCATAAGGCACTTGTCCTTGCACTTTCATTTGTTTTTTATCAATATCAAGTATCGTGCATCTTTTATTTATTTTTCAGTGATTATTAATTCATGCCGTTAAAAGGATTCTTTTAAATCATTGTTGCAGTTATACTTTGGAACCCCACTTTCTAAAAACTCCTAAAAACTTAATAAACAAACCATCAACTAATAACCTTAGTAACTTTCCCTAGGGACTACCCCCCTTGGCTTCATTAGGAGTTTGCCTAAATGAAGGAGTTGGGATCAGGTGACAACACCTGACTCTTTGCTTGCCCCCAAGGCCGCAACTCTCCCTTTTGTCGGGAGACAGCCGTTCGAAAGATTTTCGACTGACGGTGTGCACATCGGCGGGAAATAGGCTGTCATAAAAAACTCACTGGATCTATCAGATCTACAAACTAGGGTTTGAAAGAAAGGGTATTGATTGACAAATGGACCAAAATAATGAAATACAATACTAACCTTGCAGATCGTACCTGAAAATACTTGCGGCTGCCTTGAATGTTGATGATCCTTCCAGTTAGTTGCAATTTCGAGCAAGATTCGACATGAAATAAAAGAAAAAACGCCCAATGAAGGAAGTGTGCCCCCTCTTCTCCACCTGCAAAATCAAACTATTGAAGTGAGATTTGTTCACGGATGAAAAAGATAAGCTACGTACGTCATCTATAGAGAAAAATCCAATGCACAAAGTAACAATTGAAAAACTCCTTGAAGATGAAACAATTTGCCCGGAAGACGATGTAAGACACCTTTGCAATCTCCTCCAACTAATTCGCTATCCTGCAAAAGATCAGTATGGCCTTCCAGAAAATATTTGTTTTCATGCAAGATCCACTGCAATGTCTAAGCAAGAGGCATAACAATCACATCCAAGTACCTTCACAAAGCTTCCAAGAGTTTTTGCAAAAGTTTTATTGTATCCAATATTCTTAGAGCCAAGAGTTCCTTTTAGAAATGAGAGAGCATCTCAATATATAGATTTCTCAAATACCTAAAACCTAGATCCAAAATATCAAGGGTCATGATTGAAAGATAAAAATAATCTAACTGTTGTCCGCCGAATGCACACCAACAGTAGAAATCTAATAAAAACTGTCTCCTCACTTGAGAAAGTGGGAGAGGTGTGGCCTTGGGGGCAAGCACAGAGCCAGGTACTGTCACCTACTCCTAGCTCCTCCGTTTAGGCTAACTCCTAATGAAGCCAAAGGGGGTAGTCCCTAACAAAGAGTTTCTATGGCTCAATGTTTTAAATGTTTTTTGGTGGTTGCGGATGCGGATGGGTGTTGTTTAGGAGTTTTTTGATGGGAAGATCACAGTTTTAACTTAAAAAAATACAACGATATGCTTGCGATATTTAAATGAAACACAACACTGATTGAATTAAACAAAAGCATCCATAATGATAAGATATTGAACAATACACTTGAGATATGAAAATACAATATTAACAGACCAGTGTCTTATCCAATGGGCATGGACTCAAAAATTGTAGTGCTGGGATGCTTGATACAAGAGTTCAGTGTTTGCAGGATCGTTTTGCAAGTGCTCTTTGTAAATTTTAGCAAGTTTTAGTGATCTTTGATTATTATGGTTGAGAGAACAAGGTATCAAAGTCTAACCGAAAAAGTATTCTAAGTCGTTCCGTTCGAGACCTGTCGGCCCGTCCAGTATCCCAGGCTAGGTGTTCGGAGAATTTAACTGGCAAGCCGGGAAGCTTAGACAACGGGGGCTTTCGACGCCCTTACTAAGAACAACTCGAATGGTTTTGAGAACGTCGGTGCATTGGTTGTGGGGTGAAAATTTTATTATTGTTATCACTTGCCCAATTAACAATTCCAACCACTGTTCCTGAGTACGAGCCCAACCCCTAAGGGTTGGCAGAGCATACTAAGTAGAGGAAGCCAAAGAGATAAATTTATTATGGGGGAACATGAGTTTGGAAGTATTTTATTATTATGAGCACACAGTTCAACTCTCCGACAGAGAGTGCTCTTGACTAAGTCTTATAACAGAAGTTCAAGAGACTTTAACTAATCTATATGCTTGATGCAAGGATAATGCAGTGGGAATGCTCTCCGATAGAGAGTGCTCTTGACTTGGGTTATTGCAAGTTCAAGAGACTTTGGTTCTTTTTATAAGACAATCAGTTTGTAAATTGAAACCACGTGATAGCTCAACAAATTGTAAAACAAAATGAAACAATGACATAGAAAATGATAAACTACTTGCAAATGAAATAAATGAGAAACTAGTGTTCTACAACAACAAGAAACTAATCTAGCAAGGAGAAGTCAAAAATTGATTTCAAGACACACTGTTTTTGAAATTTCCAGCTAGCTGGTCATATGCAGGAAGACAATGGGGAAAGAGAGGTAGCACACAATGTTAATGCGGCACTTGGGATGAAATCCCAAGGTACTTCTTAGGTCAAGACTGAAACAATAAAAGCTCTAAGTACACAATTAAACTACTCTAAGCATGCAAACTAAATCTAAACTAAGAGCACAAGACACTCTTCCCCGAATGGAGAAGAAGAAACCAAAAGATGGGAGGCCTTATCCCACTTTGCCCTTTTTATTAAGAGTAATGTTTAGGATTTTCAACCTTAGAAAAAGAAAAAGAACTTGGAAAGACAAATGGAACAAGCCTTAATGACTATTTACAAAAGGAGAGTGATTTGGAAAATTTGGTCTTCTTTAGTTCAAATCCCAAGTATTTGGATCTTCTTGGTTTTGGTACTTAGTTTCTACTCTTCTCTTTGGTTTATTTTTTGTTCTTCTTTGGTTCAATTTTCAAGTCCTTCTCTTAGTATTGTTTCTCCTCACACCTGCACACAACACAAATCAACTCAAAGCACCCATTAGTTGTTAACTAAATCAAATCAAATATAAACTACTTATAAGAAAGAGATCTACAAAAAATAAAACTAAGTGCAAGATCTAATCTATGATATGAAAAATAAACAAAATAAGCTTAGCAAGTAAAGATCTAACTACTCTACTCTAAACACTAGATACAGAAGAAACCAAGCCTAAACTAAGCAAAAAAGAAGGAGAAACAGCGGAGGAGGAGATAGAAGAGATAAAAGGCGAAAGCGAGGGAAGGTGGAGAGGCTAGCAAGAGCAGATGAGAGCGCTAGAAAATGAAAGTCGAGAGCAAGAAGGAAGGGGCTAGCAAGCAAGAAATCGAGAAGATCAAAGAGCAAACAAGAGAATTGGAAGAGGGAAGTTCGCAAATCCAGGTAACCAAAAGTGTTTTTTCAAACTTTGTTGATGGAGGGAAGGAGAAGCTCTGATTGCTATGTCTCTTTCTTGGATTGGGAAGCGCTTAGAAAGACCTGCAAGATGAAGAAGTTAGATGGAAAAAACCATTGGTTTATGAAGAAGAGCTTGATCTCAAGCTTGTTCTTCACCCTTAATGATCCTTGCAAAACCCCTACAAACAATATCAAATCCGAACAAGATACTCATAAAGTAGATTGTTAGCCCTTCTAGAGTATATAATGAAGAATAATTTAATAATTGAAAAAGCAAGGTGAGAGAGATATCACCAAAGACAATGTGAATCCACAACTCCAAGGACTCATGCATGGACCTCCAAAGTCACAACTTTATTCCAACTTCAAACAAATATTACAATAATTTTGGCAGAGTGTTCATGCCCAAAATATCCATCCCAAATAGAGCTCAAAGAGCCTCCATTTATACAAAATGCCAAGCCTAAAACCTAACTGACTCGGCATGCAAGGAGCCAAACACAATAGACAGACCTGAACTCCCAATCACAACCCAATCAAATCGGCATCCAACCTATTTGGCGTCAATCTTCCTTGATCCCATGCGAATGTACGACAGCTTGGTGTGAAGGTTGGTGAGAGATTAGCGTGAGGTTCATCTTATCCATGCATGCTCTAGTTCCATCACACATCATCAAATCGCTAGCTTCCAACAACACGTGATCCTCATACGCCAATGCGAGCACCCTCTCGTCACTTCAAACTCCACGCTAGCGCAACCACCTCACTTGCTAGCGTGAGCTCTTTTAGTGGTTGACGTCATGCTCCTCATAAAACTATCCGCATGTATTGGAAAACTAGATTATGGTTTATAACATTAATTTAATTGGAAAGGGGTCCGCCCCACTCCCACATACACCATCACATTCGTTTCTTATATCCTCACGTCACAATCTCATAATATTATATCATGACTATACCATTTGCATGGTGTGGATTAGATCATGGTTTAAAAATATAATATTTAAATTGAGGATGGCGCCCCCCTATATCCCTCTCATCATCCACATACTCCAGCGTAAGATCCACTTACCCTCACGTCAACTCTTTTACATATTAATCCAAATTCAAACTTTAAACCAAAGTTTTAATGCCATGTCACCTTGGAGAGGATCGTAACTCACAAGGTTTATATGCCAAGCCACCCTTTACCATTAAAATATCAATTTTTGACTTTGATTTTGACTTTTTAATTTTTTGGATTTTATGCAATTTGTCCCTTTTTAGCATTAAAATGCCATTCTGAAGCATTTTTAGCCGAATGATGACTTTCAGGATGCTCCGTCTGCTTGAGTGATGATGAAAGTGGCCCCTGAGGTAAAGTTGCTGCTCCGGGCTTGAAAATGAGGCCAACCATGCCGAAAACGGACTCCGGATCATTCTTTTTTAACATTTTGAATTTTTCCATTTAAACCATTAAAAAATGGCTTAAAAACGGAAAAATTATTTTTTCTCGGAATTAAACGAAACTCCAGGGGGACCTAGTACATGTTCATATGACTCGATCGAAATGCCTAGCATGACAAAAAACACTGACACGAAGGCTCTAATAACCTCCCAAGGCCGAAACATCAAGACAACTACCCAGCTTTGGAGGAGAGAGTGAAAAACTCATAAATTATTGGTCGTTTGTTCAACAGCCAATAATAACCAAGGAAAAAAACACTTTGGGCTAGTCGGCTTGATGCCCAAGTCCAGGAAGCCGAGCCTTTTATAAAAATTTAAATGCTAGGACATTTTTTACAATTTCCCCAAGGGGGTATGAACATGTATTTTACAAAAAATAAACAGTTCAGCCAAAAACTGGCTACCTGTGGAGCACACGGAACTTCTGAACTCTGATCCTGAACAAGTGTATTTGTTCAATACTCTGGCGGCTCATCGAAAAATCCACTAAGTGCAAAATTAGTGGATAACATTAGCCAATGGCTAAGATTAACCGGATACATCATACATGGATCAACTCAATACTAGAAAGGGGGAACACCACATAAAATATGTCAAATACAAGGTAACACATGGTGGGGCTAGGAGGTTATAACATCCTTCACAAGCATGTCCCAATGGCACAACAACAAGGTGTGGTGGCAAATAATATCAAAGAGTAATAAAAATCACTCGAACAACTCCCTCAAAAATACATCAAAATGCCCTCAATCTGAGAAAATCAAGGAAGTGTGGACCCAAGGTGAGGTGGAGCTGATGTCAGAGGATGAAGGTGACCCAAACACTATGTCTCGGACCAATTCCATGCCATTCCTTTGCCTCAGACCAATTCCATGCCATTCCTTTGCCTCACTTGCCCAAATTGATTTCCTCATTAGCTATTTTTCATCATCAAATGCTATCTTGGGAATATAAAATTGCCAATATCTCACCGGGGACCAAAAACTGAAGCCAACTGACTACATGGATGTGTTTGGCACCATAGTAGTATGGTGCAATCGACTGGCTACACCCCAAGATTCCCTTAAGCGCCTTAGGAGATCTCACTGTTATTTGCACTGTGTTTTATTTTCAATTTCCTAGGGTAGGTCTCCTGCAAAATGGCCAAAAGACCCATATCTCTCCTATAACTGCCCAAAACTGAAAACCAGCTGCGCCAATGGACTCAAAATGTCCAAATTAACTTGGAATGAGTACTCATACACAATATGTCCATCACAAAGGTACGTCATAGGTCCCATCCATGTCAAAACAATAAATATAATAAAGCTTGTAAATGTTGATGATCATAAAAATAATACAAGCCATCATAGTAAACCACCATCTGAAGCATGGATATGTCTAATGGACACCAATAGACCATAAATAATCATCATCTACAACCATCGGTCTAAAACTCATCTCGAACCCTCCTCTTGGCCTGGTCAAACTGGGTTGACCAAGTCAAGAATGATCAAATGATGACCCACATGCTAAACTATGATACTGCAATGTACAAAATGGACATTCATGCTCAATTATCTATGTTAACAGTGAGACTCAAGTAAAAATAACTTTAGTTGGTGAGTATAAGCACTATATATTTAAACAATTTAAATAAAAAATGATCAACCGCTTTAAACAATAACCTCCAGTGAATACTCATTTATAGATTTAGCCATTTCGCTAGTCAAGGGTGAAGGTGAATGAAGCCAGGTAATGCTACGGGAATGTCTTGACATTCGACACTGTAAGCATCTAGGCTAAAGGATATGGGGATCGACTCAACACATAAGTTGGACTAGGTGAACAATAGGGAATGGCAGAGTCTCACAAATGGGTGGAATGATGAGAAGGTTCCATTAGACTCTGGACAAGCAACTTTTTAGCAATTTATTTGCACAACAATATTCACTAGTTAACCTCTAGAGGAAGGTGCCCTGATAAGCCTTCCGGGCTTCCAAACAATGACAAAGACATGACCTTTGGGGGTGTTGCCCGTTGATGTGCACACTGTCAGCATAAATATTTCGAAAGTTGTTTCCAAGTGGGAAAGGTGCGGCCTTGGGGTAAAGCAACGAGTCAGGTGCTGCCACTTGATCCCGACTCCTCCGTTTAGGCAAAATCCTAACAAAGCCAAGGGGGGTAGTCCCTACAAAGAGTTTCTAAGGCTCTTATGTTTTAAGATATTTTTTGGTGTAAGATGTGGATGGGTGTTTTTTAGGAGTTTTTTGAAAGAGACATACAAATAAAGAACCGAGTAAGTACCCGCAATAGAATTTAAGATACACAACCATTTGACAATCACAATTCCAAAGTAAAGCATCCATGATATGAAAATAGATAAGAAAAATGCTTCAGATAGATAATAAGCAAATGATAAGACAAGTGCCAAACACTAGCTTAAGATAGTTTTGCAAGTGTTCATGGTAAATTTTATTGTAAATTTTAAAGGTGAAGTTGATTATTAGAGGGGAAGGGGATCTCCAAGATTTTCGGTACTGGAGATATGTCAGGAAAATAATCTAAGTGGTTCCATACAAGGACATGTGGACTGTCCGGAGTCTCTAAAGCGGTGTTCAACACTACACCAACAAGGATGTAGCCTAACTGTGCTTTTAAGGTCTCGGTATAGTGGTTCCTGCGTCCCCATGCAGAATTTGCCCACTTTCGACTATTCGCGATCAATGCCGGATTTTTGTTGGTTTTCTCGGGAGAGTGTTTTAAGTATGTTTGAATTGGATTAGAATGTGAAGATTTAAAAAATGCACAGTACCACTTTTGATATTCCCAAGTGTCAAACTAAGCCGCAAGGGGTAGAGCATACACGATAAAGGCAAAATGTTTGTTCGAATTTTATTAATTGTGAACAAGAGCCATTGTAACAACCCTTCGATAGAGAGCACTCTTGATCCGCCTTATGGCGAGATTCAAGAGATATATGAAAACAAAGCAAAAGATGCTGAAATAAATGAACTAAAACTACAACAAACTCTCCAACAGAGAGCACTCTTGATCCACCTTTCGGTGAGATTCAAGAGATTTTATGTTCTTTTTCTTTTAACAACTAATATAAAAAACAAGAAAACTAATCTAAGACAATAAAAACAAAACCTCTCCGATAGAGAGTGCTCTTGATCCACTTTTCAGTGAGATTCAAGAGGCTTTGGGTTCTTTCTTTTTTCTTTTAACAATTTATATAAATAAAAGAAAGCTTGAAAAAACAATGAAGCAAAATTATACTAGCAAACTAAGAATTTAGCAAACTTTTTTCAAAAATAAAACTAACTTTTCCTATTCTATTCCAAGAAATTATTATGCAGGTATAAAGCAAAGAAAATGGACAATGGACGATACGGGCTTCCCCCAAATGGGGGAAGTGGGGTGTGGGAGCCTTTATCCCACTTGCTCTTTATTAACTTATTTACAATATCTTTTTTTCTTTGAGGAATACTTTTTGTCCTTTGGAGTTAGGATAAAAAAAATCTCCAATTTTTAGAAGAATGGGTAAAGAAGAAATGGGAGAGAAGGAGAGGGGGTTGGAAGGAGCCTTTTTTGATGGTTCAAGTCTTTGTATGTGCTTCCAAATCTCCTCTTTGTTGAAAATCTGAGTTTTACTGCTTGCTGGTTTAAATGAACAATTTGTGTTTTTCACTTCAGTCGGTTTTGCATAGGCTTGAAGCTACTTAAAAGTTTTGCCGAACAATTTTAAACACACAGTAAAAATTACTAATAGGCTGAAAACAACTAAACATGCACACCATAAATTTGACTCAGAGATTTTTGGCTAATCAGCCCTGGAAAAACCCCCACGGGGAAAACCAGTCAGAGAGAGGAGAGATTTTTATTATTATCTTCAGCAAAATAAGGACAGAAATGCAGTAGAAATACAACTTATCTCCACATCAGACTTTTTCCCAAAGCCTGGACACTGTGCTCAGCAAACCAGCCGTACACCCTTCTCGATTTCTGTGCCAAATTCAATGCAGACCGTACAACCCAGAAAAAATTGTACCAGCAAAAATAAATGCACTGATAACTCCCTCGATTTCTGTGCTGTGTTAAATGCTGTCCGTACAGCAATTAATGCAGCCCGTACAGTCAATAAAAACTCGGTTTTTGTGCAGGAAAGTACCTCGAAACTCGTGCTGAAGTAAATGCAACCGTACAGCAGCAACAGGCCGTACTCTACCTCGGTTTCTGTGCCAATAAACAATCCGTACAGCAATTAAGGAAGGCCGTACTCTACCTCGGTTTTTGTGCAAACATTAAATGGCTGCCTCGATTTTCGTGCCAACAAGAAATCACTTCCAGCGCTGTCTGAAAATCAAACCCTTCTTCAGCAACTCGACCTCCTCTCTCAGCTCTCCTCTTCTCATGGAAAATGAAAAGTGAAACCCTTTTGCCTCCCTCATGCTTTTTGTTTGACCTAAGTGGGCATCTTAATCCAACGGTGGAAAAAGAATCAATCCAATGGATGAGATTGAGTGAGAGTAAAAATCCCTTTTATTTAATTCACATAAATAAAATTACTCACCCACTTAAATTTATCAAAAAGTGACTTTATTGTTATAAAGTCTCATTAAGTGACATTTAATGTGAGGGTCACCTTTTTCCCTCTTAAAGTGACTTAGGCAAAAATTAAGTCACCTAGGGAACATCTGCCTAGGTACAAATTAAGTCACCTAGGGAACATCTGCCTAGGGAACTTTCACTTTATTATAAATTCATTAAATAATTATTTTATAGTCTTATTAATAAAATCTTATGATTTTATTAGTAGACTTTTGGACCATTTAGTCTTATGTTTGAAACCTTTTACTTTATGATTACATAAAGTACGTTTATGTTACTTTTGGACCAGTTACTTACTTTATGGTTTTATTATATTGAAACCTTTGGACTTTTGTTATTTCATTTTATGACCTTTTACTTTTGGACCACCTTATTTTTATTTTATCTTGTTCGTAAGTATTTTGACTCATTTACCCTAACCTATATATACATGAAAGCATACATTTACTATCCATCTCCATAATTTTTCCTCACTTGTTTGTCTACGGTGATCTCTTTGCCTATGGCGATCTCTGCGATTTTTACGTGTTGTTTTTAATCTCTAGTGACCTCCGTGATTATCCCTCATGGGCTTTGCGCGTTTCTCTCTACGTGTTTATTCTTCATGCGCTGTTGCTGTCTTCCTCTGTTGGTTGCCTGCTGGTTCTTCATGGGTTGTCTACTGTCTTCCTCTGTTGGTTGCCTGCGGCTTCTTCGCGGGTTGCCTACGTGATTATTAATGGGCTGCTTGCTCCACAAGCTGAGTCTGTTATTTTCTTTTCTCTGCCTAGGCTGATCTCGTCACCTTCTGCGATCTGTGCTCACGTGATCTTCTTCACGTTTCTGCCTGTTGGATTTGCATCTGCCTAACCCACTGCATGTGTTTGTTATCCTTGACTGTCTACTCCTGTTCTCCTCCACGGACTGTCTGCCGGTTGCTTCCTCTGCCAGCTGCCTCTTCTGCCGACTGCCTCCTCTATGGATGTCTGCATATGACTCTACCTAACAATTGCTCTATGGTTACTTGCGGTTCTCTGCAACTACCGGTGTAAATCCTTTTCAGCAGTAGGACTATGGATCAGTGTGATTGAACTGCTATTTTCTTTTATTGGAGAACTTGAGGTCTGTCTACTTTTACTTGAACTTTATCTCTCTCAAGGTATGTTTATGGTTTAACTAGTTTGACTTCTCCTTTCAGTGACAAGATCAAACTCAGAACTATCTGAGTATAAGGTGGATCCAATAATGGTTATTATTCCTTAATGCTATTTTTTTCTGTACATAATATTTGGTTAAACATCTCAATGATCAATATTAACGCAGTGACTAGCAGAGTGTTAAGTCGAAAGAGATAAAAGTTATTAAGTTATGTTTTATTATAGTTTAAAGTTTTATTATGCAGTCTTATTGTGAACTTGAGTTTTTTATATGTTCATGTATTAAAGTTTGTTACTAGTATTAAAACTCATCTAACCCTTAAAATTCAACACAAATTTGAGCGAAGAAGGAACCTGTGGAACAAGAAACATTATATTCATAAAATATAGTGAAGAAAGATAAGATGCAACTGAGTTTTGATCTCTACTTCATGTCTGGTGATCTGCAAAGCTACAAAACCCTTTAAGCAAGTGATTAGATCTAGTATGGTAAATTAAACAAGAACACAAGCGCATAAGTATAATTGACTACAAAATACAACTCTTAGATCTTATATAACTACACATAAGCAAGCAAATTGAAACTTCAAATGCCTACTCTATGGATTAGAACATAATCTTCTAAGCTAGATAACAAAAATTGCATAAATAATAATGGAGTTGCACAGATATCACCTCGGTTATAAGCCAAACATTCACCATGAAAATTCTTGCACCATCAAATTTTCCTCCAAAGACTCAAATTTATTCATAAGAAAGATAAACAATTACAATAATGCGACCAAAGGTCCTTTGCTTCAATCATCCACCCAAAATGGAGAAGAAGGCCTTGCTTTTATAACAAAACCCATCCCCAGGGGGGGCACCAACCAACTGAAGATAAACCCGGAGTGTAACTGAGTTGAACTGAGCTCACTGAACCAATTAGAAGAATTGGTGGGGTGATTATTTGTCTAACTGAAGTGTTGGTATGGAGGAGGTGCCACCTCAGATGAGGTAGGCAACCTCACTCACCTACCAAGTCCACTACACAACTCCAATTCGCATGTGTTAAATCCACCTCACGCTGATGTGAAGTCGTACGACCAAACATGACGCGAGCTCCACTTGATGGTATATCCACTTTGTAATTTTATCCAAAGTTCAAGTTCACACCCTCATAAAGAGGGGTCCACTCCCCATGCTACTTGCTACACCACATGCTCACGCATTCACAAACTTGAAGTTGACATCACTATTTTAACAATTCGTTACCCTCACAAATCTTTAACCAAATTTTGATGTATGGTATACTATTCAAAACATATCCAAAGGTTTTGAAATAATTTGGATGTAAGAGGGGGGTCCACATCAAGCTAGCGCTTCCTCAAACTAAGCTTGCGATTTCCCTCATGCGTGACGTCACCTTCATAAAATAACTTTCATTTCCTTACTTTATAACCCAACTTATAATGCCTTTGAGTGTATGCATAAATCGTAACAACATGGAACCCCTTTGCCATGTCATTTCACCCATTAAACCAAATCAATTTTGACTTTTTAAAATTTGTCCTTTTGTGCCAATTTGTCCAAATTTAGCATTAAAATGTCATTCTGATGCTCTGTTAGCCAAATAACGCCTTCCGGGGTGTTTTAACTGCCCGAAACATAGTAAAAGTGGCCCTTGGGGTAAAGATGTTGCAATGAGCTTGAAAATGAGCCCAACCATGCCAAAAACAGACTCTGGATCACACTTTTTTTACATCTTTATTTTTTCCATTTAAACCATTAAAAAATGGCTTACAAAATGGAAAAAGATTACTTTTTCTCAGAATCAGACGAAACTCTAGGGGGACACAGTACATGTCCATAGGACTAAACTCGAATGCCTAGCATGTTGAAAAACACTGACATGAAGGTTCTAATAACCTCCTAAGGCCAAAACACCAAGACGACTACCCCAGCTTTGGAGGTGTGAGTGAAAAACTCAGAAATTATTAGTCGTTTGTTTAACAACAAATAATAACCAAGGGAAAAAACAATTTTGGGCTAGTCGGCTTGATGCTCAAGTTTGGGAAGCCGAGCCTTTTATAAAAAATTAAATGCTAGGACATTTTTTACAATTTCCCCAAGGGGGTATGAACATGCATTTTATTAAAAAAGACGCCCAAAAAAGGCTCGGGCGAACCGGAAATCCACTAAGTGCAAATTAGTGGATAACATGGACCAGACCGGTTCTGTACGAAACTAGTCAAAACCAGCAAGTTCGGCGGTACAGATCGGTCTGGTTCACTGGTGGTTCAAATTTTTTTTCTAGCTCAATCGGTTTGGGCCTCGAACCGGACCAACCAAGCCTCTAAACCGGTCAAACCGACCGGTTTTTCCAGAACCAAACCGGTTTTGCCAGAACCGGACCGATTCTGATCACACTGGATGTGGCACCTTTTCTAGGGGAGAATATCTTAGACCAAGGGTCCCTCAATGTAGATTAAATAAACATCACTAAAGAGGATGTGGCACCTTTGTCTAGGGAAGAATTTTCTCATCTAGGGGAGAATATGTCATACCAAGGGTCCCTCAACATAGATTAAATAAACATAGGAAACGAAATATTAGGTGGATGTGTAATATCTCCAATACTAGCTATACTCATCAAACAATCACTGACCCTTCTTATTCATTAATTTGTTAGATACACATCATTATCATTATCATGGCATTTCATATAACTAGTATAACTGAATGATCACTGAAGAAGATGTGACACCTTTTCCTAGGGGAGAATATCGCAGACCAAGGGTGCTTCAACATAGATTAAATAAACATAGGAAAATAAATATTAGGTGGATGTGTAATATCTCCAATACTAGCTATACTCATCAAACAATTACTAAGCATTCTTGTTCATTAATTTGTTAGATACACATCATTATCATTATCATGATATTTCATATAGCACTTCATACATATCCTCTGGTCATCCATTATGCTACTTCACATTCATATCAAGGGGAGACCAAGAGCAACAAAGATGGACTCCCATCCTTTGGGAAAAAACAACAATAAATCTTGGATATTTGTCCGCACATAGAATGTGGCATAACACATACCATGCGAAAACCTGATATGAAATCTTCATTTTCTTGTTGTTCCAAATTTTTAGTATTGGACTTGGGCTTTTTTAATTGAAGACTTGGACAAAACCATTGATTAAAGCCTATTAGTCCATATGAGTTGAAAAACACATTTGAAATGATTAAATTGGCTTCCAAATGCTTCAATATGAATAATGGCAATGAGATATGACCACAGACTGGACAAAACCATTGATTAAAGCCTATTAGTCCATATGAGTTGAAAAACACATTTGAAATGATTAAATTGGCTTCCAAATGCTTCAATATGAATAATGACAATGAGATATGACCACATACTGCTGGCTGGTCTTATTGATCAAGTCAAAAGTTGAAAAAGTCAACTTTGGTAAAAGTTGGACAAACTTGTCCAATGAATGAATGGACCTTTCCAATGCCTTTAGGAAGACAAAATAACATCTTAAATGGTTAACATTGATCATTGACTAAAGTTACAATACTTAAATACAATAATGATCCATTTGAATCATTGTATAGCTTCAAACATAGAAAATGCCACATAAGTTGGCACAAAGCTTGAGATTAATGTTTTATAAACATGTCATCATCTAAACAACATCACGATCATTACAAAGACCATTTCTCCTTCAGGTGAAGTGGGTGGAAAAGTCAACAAAGTTGGTTAAGTGGAAGATTGGTCAAAGGTGATTAATTGACTTGAGATAAGGGGAAAAGGTAAACTTTATGACATTCACCAATTAGGCAAACAGTAGGGTGTGTGTCTCACAAATAGGTGATGTATAAGAAAGTACTACTACTTTTGACCTTGACAATCAAACTCAACCCCCTTTTCTTTGACTTTTTGGTTCTAGCTCCTTGGACAAGTCTTCTTTGATTTCTTTGATTCTTCTTTCTTGCACCTTTTCTTCTTTTAGACCTTGGCCTTTATGTTTTTTTGAGGCACATGCAAGTTTAGACTTGCTTCTTTTTCTTGATTTCCTTATTTCTTGCAATTTCACTTTTTCATAGTTCTTGTGCTAATTTTGCCTTTTCACTAGCATCTGGTACAAGGAGTCTTGGACTGGGAACTACTTCAAATGCCTTTTTTGAGGCATATGAAGGGTGAAAAGCTTTTCATTCTTTGGGTTTAGGGAGGAGCATTGCTCCATGGCAACTCTCTTAGCTTGATACACTGTTAACCCTGGGGATTTACAAGGAAGCCTCTTGAATTGTCACAAGATCATTGCAACACAAACATGCTTGAGATACTAGGGAGACCTTCATGGTGAAGGGGTCACAGAGGGGCGGTCAAGAGTCAATTTGTCAAGTCTTTTACCTATGGGTTCAGGCATAAGGGTGAAGTGATATGGAGATGGATAAGTCATAGTTGTAACCAAAGGAGATTTATGGTCCTTGCAACGATCCAGAGCTGTTAGCGAAAGACATGTGCATGAAACAAAAACCACTTCGAAGTACCAGCCTATGGAACACTTCTACTAACCATGCTTATCAAAATCAACTATTGTAAGTAACATGAATAACATTTAATATCATCATCAATGAAAACCATAAATCCATAATACACATATCCTCAAGGCATGAATTGGCAATACGATACATATGGCATGGCATCATCCAAGTCGAAACATGTCAACAACTGAAGCATGCCAGCAAAATATGACATATCCACTTTGACAACTGAATCTTGGCCATGATCTGTGAAGCAAAAATGAGGGTAAAGATCCCCATATTCAATTATAACAGTACCAAGGTAAACTGCCATCAACGATAAAATTTTAGGTTAAACCTAGTCTAGAAACTAGTGTGCACCGTCACAAGGGAATTGTTACATCAATATTACATCATAAGCCTTAGAAAAGGCTAGATCAACATGGAAAATCATGTAGTACCCCCTCCTAACTCAAACTTAGGAAACAATACGTCAACAAGGGTATTTACATGATCATTTATACATCCCCCTAGGTGATGTCTAGCAATGTTACAATGTTATAAAGTTATTTCACCTAGGGAAATCCCACTAAGGAAAAGTGTATCATCACATCACACCCAACACCATAGGAAATAGAACATAAGAAAAGTGCTAGTTCCTAGTGCTACATCAAGTATGTCCCCACCACACACTTAACAAAGGGGACCATGTGGAACACCTCCTACTAGTGACAAACCGATATAATCACCATCATGTATAGTCACTAGGAAGCACCCATATGTCAAGAGAGTGATCCATCAAGCAAAGGCATGGATGTAGAACCAAACCACTAGATGACCATTCATCGTAGAGAAGTGAATCTCCTCCACCAAAGATTTCCATAAAGTAATCCCATCAAGAAGAGAAAAGGCTCTATTGCACTTAAGTCCATTCAAAGCTCCAAAGGTACCAACTGCAAATCCCCATCAATTTGATGAAAATCATAGTGTGAAAACTCATACAATCTGAGGTATAATACACTGAAATGGATATGACAAAGGCCAGATATGATATGACATGGAAATCACACACACTCACACGCATATATATATGCGAAAAACCATAAAACCATGAGACATAAGGCATGAGAGTGCTATGTGCTCTAATACCATGTTGATGTTTATATTTACAGATGCACAACCATGAAAGAGAGATATATAGGGGTGAAAGTATTATTTCATCATAGGAGTCATTGATTACATCATCATAGCTTTCTTTTATTGCCGTATAACAAGTTATAAAATCACTCCAACTAATTTATAACTAATGTGGGTCATTAACAAACATTGACCAGTGGACACACTCAACAACTTGTTTAATAATGCTTCATTTTTCAGTAGGATTCCTAAGATGTTATTAACTCTCTCACAGAGCCATGCCAGTTACATTTCACATGTGCTTCAAGCTAGTACACAAGGTTGATGGAACAGAACAAGAGTTGAAATAAAGTAAGATTTGAAGTAGAGGCACAGGTATTTTAAGCTATCCCCCTCTCTCAAAACTCCCTTGGTCATTATTTAATTGTTGTTTTCTTTTGAGAATTTCTATGCTATTTAATGTCCAATGCTTATTCATCATTTAGCACAAAGCCACTTTAGATTGTATTTCCAGCTTGAATGTTATGACTTCTGTATTTCTGAAATTCTACTTTTCTGGTAATATTATATGATTTTTGTATGTCTTATGTTTTTCTAATTTAAAATTGCCCTTGATATTAAGTTATTAACACCACGCCATGCAGTTTCATTGCAAATCTCATTCTGGTACCTTGCTGGATTTCTACACTTCTTTTGATGGAGTTTGTAGGAATTTGACATTGAATCCAGAGTCCAGACTTTTTTTGTATAGTGTACACTAAATACTCACAATATATGCATTTAGTATGGCTTCCAAGTTCTATGCTGCTTTCGTTCTCTTATATTCACATGTTGTATCAAGTTATAGACATCCTACCTTCCTTGTGGTTTAGTGTTAATTCGATTTATCATTTCCAAAATGTTTGTGATTCAATAATAACTGATGAGATGGTTGTTTTCAGGATTGTAAAGGCAGTGGATGATGCTCTTCAACTTTCCCAATCTTTTCTACTGCCAGTGACTGATCTTGGGCAAATTGTAGTGCTTTTTGTTTTTACATTGCTTTCAAGTTTGGTTGATGCCATAGCAGAGGATTCTGGTTTGCAACTGAGATGGTCAGAGAAACAGTACAGACTGACTGGGAATACGGGGCAGCATGACATGACAATAGAGGTGGAAGATGGCAGTAATAGCAAAAGGCATGAACATCGTGAAAACTTGCGGAGGACAAATATTGTGGTGGCTGTTGATATGGTTAGAAAACTTACACAACACAAAAGAATGTCAACCTTTCTCCGTCTTGTATACCGGAATATGTATTTTCCCCTCCATTCTCATACTTTCTAGTTTGTTACAGTGTAATTCATCTTTCTTTGCTTCTTTCTGAATCTTTAGAGGTGATGAGAAGATAGATAAAAGTAAAGACGCTGTTTGAATATTTTTAGCAATGCCGATTGTAGAGTTAAAACTTAAAAGTCTGGGATTAGCAATCACTGTGCCATCTCTGTGGTGCACATTTGCTCTGACATTGTTTCTGTATTTATTCCCTCTCTGCATTTTTTTACAGCCATAGGCAAGCCCAATGAAAAGGAACTAACCTACAATTGCATACTTGATGGTCTACACAGACTTTTAAGCATATAATCTTTCTGCAAAGACAATAATTGGAAGTGGTTAAAACGAGTACCAAACTACAACTAAAATCATAAAAATATCATCTGAACAGAGGGGTGTTACTGAATGAAATTTTCCAGGGCAGCAAATCTTCAAAAATTTCTTAAAAGGCATGTTTTCTGACTGGTTTGACTTTCATTCATCCCCTTGTCATTCGTCATATTCAAAGAATTCCTATACATCTTTGCAGTGTGCACAATCATCCTCAAAAGTCTGGGCTTAGTGATCGCTGTGTCAGTGTGCTATCTCTGTGGTGAACATTTGCTCTGACATTTTTTCTATATCTAGTCCCATTCTGTGTTTATTTACAACCACAGAAATCCAAATGAAGAGGAACTAAACTACAATTGTGTATTTGATGGTATATATATATATATACTCATGCACATGCATTTAATCTTTTTGAAAATCCAACACTAAGAAGTGTTTAAAAACAGCCCCCAACTACAACTAAAATCATAAAATATTTGCTGAGATTTTGAGAATGGTGTAAGCTTATTTTTTTGTCACAACTGACCCTATATTGTATCATTGATTAAATTTAGGTTTGGTTATGGCTGACATGATGACTCTTCTTGGAGAAAGCACCCTAACTCTTGAGTTTTGTATATATACACCTCTTGTTGCAAAATCTAGCAGCACAAATGATGCAAGGAGAATCAGCTGCTAAACCAACAAAACCACAGAGATCTACCCATAAGTGTCATATGGGTAGGCCTCTCTCTTTAGGTGTCCTAGAATTCTAAAAGAAATATAGACTAACCATGGGAGGTGTCCCCAACTAAGCTTTCAAAAGTACTAACTAGAGAATCCACATGCAAACCTAAAAAGGGTATAGTGCAAGGTGGGATAGCTTTCTCAAGTACTTGTTATCATGAATCTTGTAGTTGCCCCATTGATTGATCCTATTCAGGATGACAGAGGGGACATGAAACCAAATTCGTGACCTACAAATACTCCAACCCCCAATTGATGGATGGTTGTCACGTCGGTTGGGATATCCTTCGCTTTATGCCACTGAAGCCCAAGTAACAAAGGGGGAGACCCAGACCTATCCTAAAAGAAAAGACCTACAATTAATCACTAGATCAAATCCAAAGAGAGAATATGTAAGTTGAAAGCTTGAAACCCTAGATTTAAGGAATAAGCCACGATTTAAGAAATGCTTGAGCGAAGTTGGTTACGGGTGTTGGAAATGTTACTAAAGCCAAAGAGAACAGTGACTTATGGGATTTAAAGATCAGATCTAGGGTAAGTGTGTTCAATTGATCACCAGGGACCCTAGGGGGATTTAGATAGAAATATGGAAATTCCCAAGGTGAGGTTAAATTAGAGAATTAGGGCTTACAACACACTTGTTTTGATGAAATATTTGACAGTGTGAAGAAATTTGAACAGAAATCGGAAACAAAGAACATAGGAAACAGGTTGATAGGTCAAGATCGACGCTTTCTCCAGGGATCAGTGCTGCTTTAAGGTGGGCAAATGGAGTCCAAAGATGATGCCTAGGAGAGAGAGAAAGCCTTTTTTATGGCTAACAAAACCCATATCGCTAAATTTGCAGATTCCCAGTGCAAATTGATCCGGTGATTTTTCCTACTTTCTACAAGTGATTTTTTCACTGAAGTGGGTGATGTGCTATGCATGAAAGTTGAAACATTGAGAACTAAGCTAAGAAATGTACCTGAAACTTGTAGATGTCCTCCTGGATGATGAAGAATGCTTCCTCAAAGATCAAGTGAGAGATCCGAGCAAGTTCTTAGTGATTTCGTGCTTTGCTTAGTGTCCCTAGCGCCCCCTTTCACCTGCCACACCAAAGAAATCAATTAGCAATGACAGATAAACGAGATTTGCAAAAGAAAGAAGATATGGGAATGAGAAATCATAAAGAAGTAACCACTCCCTGATAACCAAACCGAAAGACAACAACAGAGTGAGTCTCCCCACAGATGCGCCTCCTTCACTTCGCGTCCTTCAACCTGCAAATAAACTAGTACAAGAAAAGATACAATAACTATGCTAGATTTATCTCAATGCAGGAGATAAGCAATACCAATCATCATCACATTCATCTTCTACAAAAACACAAGTGTTGAATCCCAAAACAATCTCTTTGTTATAAGTTCCAAAGCCAGAGCTCATGATTTACAAAGGGGGGGGGGTCTCGTCTTTATATAGTTTTTGAGAGACTCAAACCCTAACTCCCTTTCACATACGACGGTTGAGATTATAGCATCATCAACGGTGGAGATCAACTTTACACAGATCAATACATGGATCACTTTGACTAGATCAAGGGGGGCACACTTTTTTCCCAATGAGACATTATCTAAGTTAAAACATAATATAACATAAGATATATTCATGATAATACATCAAAAGGGGTCACTAAGGGCTTAATTCACCCTATGCCCCATTAAAACCTCAAAACATAAGATTTAACAAGATAATACACCAACTTGTATCATCCCCTTAGGGGGCGTCCTCACTGTCTAAGCCAAAGTAAATAATCTTAGACCAAATGTTGACTGAAACTGATGAAGAAGTGTTCAGAGAGCGATAACACATCAATTGGATGAATTTCCTACTATTTGCTTGACTTCCCTAGCCAAATTGATTTTTTCAGTAATTTCCTAGTTCATTTTTTGATAGTACAACCTCTAAAAATCATAAAAGTCATCATATCTTCCTTTAGGCGGGGAATTGGGGAAAACTGACCACACCGGAGTATCGGGAGACATAGAAGAATGGCACAAGTGACTACTCATATCTTGGAACACTGTGGTGCTCTAGAAGAACCAAAATCACTGCAATAATAATATAATCCGACCAATAATAAAGTGATAATAATCACTGATCATGCAATATGAGGCCAAACTTTGAACTCTGAACCTCAATATTGGTCCTGGGAATGTATGGAGTAAATATAGGCGCTATTTTTTTTTTGAGCCACTGCATTGGGAACCGTGTTTGACTTGGACAACTGGGTTGACTAGGTCAAAGTAACCAAACTGTAGGTGAGATACTGAACCAAGATGATCTCGCATGTATCCAGGATAAGAACTGCTCCAAGATGTGTATTAAAACCCAACTTTAATCATGCTATTCAGAATCATGGTGACAATAATAATATAACATAACAACCGGTGAGATATACCTGTGTACTAGAAGAATCATTGAACCTTCTGGAAGTCCCTTGTGTATGCCATACTTACAAGGCTTAAACCATTTGCTAGTGTTAGGTGAGGTTGGAAAACAAGGCTAAGTTGGGTAATGACCTCTTGTTGGTTTTGATAATGTGATCTCTCCGAATGATAACCAATACACTTAACCAAAATGACATATGCATGACATATAGCAATAGGGGATGGTGGTGTCTCACAAATGGATAAAGTACTTGGGATTGTTTCCTTCATACTCTAGCAAGTTTTCCTTTTCATAACTTTGGAACACTGGTTAACCTTCAAAGGCAGGTGCCCTGGAAAGCCTTTTGGGCTCTAGTAAATGACAAAGACATAACCTTTGTAGGTTAGTCTCACCCTGTTGCCTTGTAAGGGCAAATGAGCCGAACACTATACAAGGAATGAGTGTTCATCCTTTGACCATTGACCTTTTCAATAACCTTCAATTTCACATAATATGGTAGCCAGCTATGTTGCCAGGTTACTCGTACCCCAGGGTAGGGTACATGTACCCGTACTGTGTACTTGAGTACTCGTTGGGTATGTCTTCTGCCGTACCCTATACTGGGTCCACGTACCCGAGACCTCGTTATAAATAAAGGGATACTTATAGGCAAAATGGTATACCGCACCCCGTGTTTGGATACTTCGTACTCCTTGTTTGGGTACTCCAGGGGTACGATCGACTCAATAAAATGCAATTCATTGGGGAAATTGTAATGACCCCCCACCAAATATGAACTAATGTTTTGTTAACTACGTATAGAGTCTGGTTCAAGACTTAGGTTAAACACTTTGCAACACTGTTCAAATTCCACTAAATATTGTCCAAATCTAGTAGATTGATTTTACATTGATTTACAATGAATGCTTTTGTGTTTTTGTGTTCAGCACTCATGGAACGTAATTTGACTACCAAATGTGCACATAAAAAATATACATATGTAATTAATATTGATAAATACACTCACATTAACGCATGAATATATTTGGCAATTTTCAATTTTTTATTGCCTGTAACAATAGTACAAGTAGGTGTTTAAAATAAGATTTCAAGTGTATTTTCATGTCCGAGTTTGATTCTCTGTTACAACTGCCTGGTGCAATGATTTATCAAATTTTATGTAACTTCCACTCTTCTAATTGATATCTATTGAGTCTGTGATTTATCAAATTTTATGTTTCAAATTTTCAATTTGAATGTTCATTGTTCAAATAATTGAATGTTCATGCAAATAATGATCGAATTTATAATTATGAATCATGATTCACAATTTATGAAGAAATATATATACATGTATGATGTGACTATGGCATATATATATATATATATATATATATATATATATATATATATATATATATATCTACTGTACCCCCGACGTACCCAAGTACCCTTTTTCAAAAAGTGGTGTCCTCGTTCCTGTCCATGTCCCCGTACCCGTACCCAAGTTTCCCGGCAACTTAGGTAGGCAGCCTACAAAGGCAGGTGCCCTAGAAATACTTCTGGGCTCCAGTAAATAACTAAGGCCTAGCCCCGCTTCCAGTGAACAACCATAGCACCGACGGGTTTGCCTCACCTTGTTGTCCCTGTGGAGGGAAAATGAACCTAACATTATACAAGGAATGAGTGCTCATGCTTTGGCCACTGACTTCTTTTTTAACATTCATAGTTTGCATAATTTAGATATAACTTTTATGCATTCTGATGCTTTAGTGTCTAAAGACACTGTTGGGTGGAGCACTTGTTTTGAGGACTAAAAGAAGACTACCCAGTGAACTTAGCCACACTGGCCATGCCACATACTTCATAGCTAGAGATACATATTACATAACAACATGGAGTCTATCATGCATAGGGGTCAAGATGGGGAAAAGATCTTCAATTTCACAAGTCTTAACCAACAAAGGTCATGGGAGAAAAAATAACTACGGATGAACTAGATGGATGGGGACAAGTGATATATGGAACCAACATAGCACTAAGGTTTAAAATTTGTGTAAAGCATGGCATAAACAACAGTCTTCAACATTAGATTCTTTGATCATTCACAACACAGGTTTAAGCATAATTACATATGTAATTTAAGCATAGGTCACCATGATCATCCTAACATGACAAGCCTAGGTGTTTAAAATACATCAAAGAGCAAAAACCCACCAAGGAGCCATATACCTAATCTCACCATATAGTTGTCTCCATCTGATTATGTCCCTCTATAATTGTGTACCACATCTGATTCACTACTCTGCTCAAATGAACTAGGTCACCATTGAAATCCTCTCAATGGTTAAGGAAATCTCAGTCCTGGCAAGGAAATACCGCTAAACAAGGCTCTGAAATGGTTGAGGCTGTAATGATCCATGCTAAAACACCATTTGAATGAATAGCTTAGAAAAATAAAGAGATCAATCTGTATGCTGTATCATGGTAGCCCAGCTGCAATATATATGTGATAACAGTATTAACCTAATTGATTTATACGAAGACCAAGTGTATCTAGGATGATTAAGAAAGTTCAAGTGAAATACACTTGACTTAATAGGTAGGAGGACTTGAGGAAATTGCGTCCTAAATGGCGAAATGAATTCAAGGTGATATAATATGAAAGGGTTGTGGTCCTGAATTAAGAAATCAAACATGAGCTCTTGAGATTAAGCAAATAGTTCAATCAATGTCATGAGATAAATAACATCAACACATATATTACTTGAATTGATAATGTAAGTGCTAAGATGATAAAAGATAATCATAGCATTAAACATGAACCATCAATACATTGCAGTTTGTACTTAAGATGCAATTTCAAATAAATCATTCAAGTGTAAGGTAAAAGCAAGTGTTAATAGCTGAAATCAAAGTGAAATGGAAATGATGCTGAAAATGCTTGTTTGAGTTCTAACAATTTCATTTATAGAAGTGGGAGACTTCTTATCTTGCAAAAAGGTAAGTGTTGGTTTTGAGCAAAGAGGATATTTGTTGAAGGTCAATACTTGAAACCACAGTTACCAGATTCGGCCACCTAGGGTCTGTTTCCATATCAGAATCTTTGGGGAACTGTGTGTTGCCCACCTATTTCGACTAGGTGGCAACTCCATGTACATGAAGATGCACATAATTGTACAAATTGTACCTTGGAAAAATCTGAGGATTTTTCGCTTCTGCAGGGCAATTGCCCCTTTGTAAAACGAAATGTCTGCTCCCCTGCGTGGGAAAATTAATGTAATTATATGTGCTAGTGTGGGTCATATGATATGGATGCCACACCATGGAACTGGTTGTTAGGGAAGTCCCCTCATCGAGTGTTTTTTCCCTTTCCAATTAATCTTGTTGAGTAAACGATTTTAATTGGTTTGGTTTTTCACTCAAAATCCTCCATAGTGGTGATGGGCGTTCTACCAGTCAAGTCCATGGGGTGGTTAAGGGTTCAAAATGTTGTTCATGACCAAGCTAGACATTTGTATAGAGTCTTGTGGAGTTTCGTTATGTTGTTGTATTTTTATTAATTTTTTCTAGTTAATTAACTTCACCCCTTGGTGGTTAATTAACTCAGTTTTGATGTAATAATGTAATTGTTCAAGCACTGGCATTTTGTAATAGGGGCTATGAATGCAAAGTAAATTGCTATGAAACCCCCTAAGCCACTGCTTCGAGTCCCATGTCATTCAGACAAGTGGTTGAAGAGATAGACCAATTTTGGTCAAGAAGGGTCTATCTCCCCTAGGGAATTATTTAATTTCCCTAAGTCAAAAATTCATATTATTTGATTTTGAAGGAAAAAATCAAATAATGCCATGGTAATTTTGTTTGGGGGTTGTTAAGCCTAGGAAAAAATTATTTCAAATTTTTCCACCCCCCCATGGCCAGGATATAATTTTTCAAGCTTATTTTTAATTTTTCCTAAGTCAAAATTGGAAAATTTAAAAATTAAGTTAAAAAATTAAATCTAAGGTGAATTATTATTATAGCCTAAGTCTAAAGGTTGAATAATTATTTTGGAGCAAAAGGCCAAAGTCTTAACCTAAGTCAAGAGGATAAAAGCTTGTTTGGGATTTAAGCATGGTTAAAACCCCCACCAAAATAGAGGGACGCTACCATTTTGGAGGCGTCACTACATTAAGAGGGCGCTACTACAAGTGGAGGTGGGCGCTATATTATAGAGGGACGTCACAAGCATTTAGTGGAGGCGCTAAATATGGAGGAGGCGCTACCCATTTTAGGGGGCGTCAAGGTTAAAAAGGAGGGGCGCCATTTTTAGAGGAGGACACTACCATTTTAGTGGGCATCATGCATAAAGGGAAGATGCCACCAATTTAGAGGAGGACGCCCCCACATGTGAGGGTGCTACCATGAATAAGGGCGCTAGCTAAACTTGGAGAGGGCGCTAGCTTAAAGGGAGGCGTCTACATTTAGAGGAGCCGCCACATATGGAGGGGGGCGCCTATCTTGGGCCCATCTTAAAACCTAAAAGCAGATCTAAGGTGAACCTTGGTCAAAACCCTAGATCTAAGGGTGGAGAATGCTTGAGACATGGATCAAGCACCTAAGCCATGGATTGAAAATTAATCTAAGGGTGTAGATTGATTGAGAAGAATGTAAAGTCAAATACCTAGATCTAGTGGTGGAAATTTAACCTACATCTAGATCTAATCTCGGCCATTGATCTTCAAGGGGTTGGGGTCTTCCTCAACTATATAATGAGGGTCTCACTCCCTCATTAGATATGATCTCTCATGCTATTGTTATGCTGCCAGAATATTTCTCCATTCTCCTCTCATATTCTCTCAAGCTTCTATTGCTATTGTAATGTTCTTGCCCTAGTTGGGCTTAATACAAGTAATCTTTGGAGGAATTATTGGTGTCTCTCTTCCACATTGCATGCTTCTTTTGTAAGGTAACTTGCTTATTTCATTTATTTGATTTGCATTTGTTAGTTTAGATAGCTCTACACAAAGTATTTTGTGGAGAGACTTGTAGGTAGAAGTATTTCTATCTGCATTTGTGAGTAGATTAGTAAGATTCTACAAAGTATTTTGTAGGATTTATTTATGTGCTCACCTCTTTGCTTACATTTTGCAGCTCTTATAAGTTTATTTGCAGGGATCTAAAACAAAGGAGCATTCTCTCCATTGGTTATATTTCTGTTTTTCATTTTCGCACATTTGTTTACAAGGGTTTTAAAACTCAGTTTTTATCATTGTATAGTGATAAAAACCTTGGTTTTAAGGCCCTAACCTTTAGTATATTAGTTAAATGTTTCAGATTTACTGTTTTAACATCATTTAGGTGGCCGGAAACTCAGTTTTCAGCCCTCTAAATATCATATTTCTGTTATTTTTACACTCAGATTTTTGCCCTAAATTAGTGATTTTTGGGACTAATTTTTTCTGATAATTTCTTTAGTGTTTACTGTGATTTCCAGCGAACATAGCTTGCTGGTTTGTGACAGGTTTTACACAGGTGAAGGGGAGGTGTTTCCCGAATTGGCCCAGAAATACCTCAACCTTCAAACAGTTTCAAAAGGGGTTCAAATCCTCACTCTTCTCTCACATTTTTCTGATATTTGTAAACCCCAACAAGAAGTTCTCTTGGGGTATTCTGCAAAAGTTAAATAATCACTTGTAACCTATATGTAAATAGATTAGGAAGTAGAGTAGGAAGTAGAATACTAGTTGCTTAGATTTCTGTTTATGCAAGTTTTTCTGTTTACCCACCTATCTTTGTGACAGACCACCATCTCTGTCACAGAGATTGAAGTGAGGTTAGTTTACTCAGTTTTATTTTTCTGCTACCCACCTATCTCTGTTACAGACCACCATCTTTGTAACAGAGATTGTTATGAGGTTAGCTTAAGCATAATTTTTATTTCTGTTTACCCACTATCTCTGTGACAGACCACCATCTCTGTCACAGAGATTGCTGTGCGGTTAGGCATTGCTTTAGCTAGTTACAGTTTCCTTCAAGTTTCAATAAGTTTTATTTTCTGTAAAAAGGGTAATCATACAATCCATCTATCCTGTGTATCCTCTATCCACTTGTCATCTCCCTTTAGGGACTTCAAGTTGGGTATGAAAAGCAGGAGAAGTGGGGGCTTAGGTAATTAGAACAACACTTTCCTTTTTGCTACAATTTCAACACATTTGACTTGCCAAGTCCAAGATCAAGTACCAGCACCTCCCATAAGGGATACCGCTTGGTTGATCTTGTTGATAGCTTAAAATAAACCTTGCATGCTTATCACCAAATATTAAAATTTACCCTCTAAAATTAACCAACAAAAACTTTAATATTTCCTGTTCCTCTACTCGGTTATCACCCTTCGGGGTACTCACGAGATACGACAGGGGATAGAGAAGTCTTAGTTTAATACGCATCCATCTAGTAATTTTCTTGTTGATTAAAAACAGTGACCTCGGAGGCGACTTGGGGTAGTAGACCGTGGGGGGTCTCTAGGCGTTTTACGTCCTCCTTGCTGAGCACCAGGCCATTGGGCTTTGACCTGTGAGCTACGGGTGGGTTTTGCTCCCACTTTGTTGAGCGCAACAGCACTCCCTCTTTGACTTGAGAAATACTGGATTGGGGTAGTCACACCACCGGTTCGAAAACTAAACTTCAAGAAGAAAAACATTAATAAAATCTACCTAAAATAAACCAAGAGACATTGCAAAACCGGTTCTATAACATTTTTTCATTTTTGAGCACTCCCACTCCAACATTTGCACTCCAGCACTTTACTTTTCAGTTTCATTTACTTTTAGTTCTGCAATCATTTATGTGGTGAATGCTTAACATTGGTTTAACTACTTCAAGTAATTCAACTTAAAGTCTGTCTCTTTTTACTATTGGTTTAAGAATTTTCATTTAAGGCATTTTCTTTCTACTATATCTTGTCCATAATTTGTAAATCTGGTTCATACTGTTTTAAACTGTAACTATTTTATTGGATTTGTTTATACTGATAAATTTAGATCATCTGTATATTGCTTAAATATCTTGGTTCATTATTGTTTATAATTGTACCATTTATTTGTTTATTCATCTTATTGTTAGACAACTTAATCTGTGGATAATTAACTTAGATTTGCATCCATTTAAAGTTGCATTCTCTGACTCCATTTTTTAGGCACTGGTTATAAATAAAAGGATTGACTGTCATTTAAATTTGCATCTTGCATTGGTTTGATTGTCATCTCTCAAAACCTTAGCCTCAATCTTAATAAAAGATCCCTTTAATTAATTTGTAATTAATTAATAAAACTGGAATTTAGTCTTTCCGTAGGGACTACCCCCCTTGGCTCTGTTGGGATCTTGCCTAAACGGAGGAGTTGTGGACTGTGGTGACAGTGGTCCCCAGCTCTCACTTGCCCCCAAGGACACACATAGCAGGTTGTGACTTTCCTGTGTCTTAAAGTGTGAATTAGGCGGCAACACTGTGGAATTGCTGATCCAGATCTGTTTTTTCATGATTCAGTGTATTTTTGTGTGGGATCCTTGTCCCTTTTCGGATCTGTTTCCTTTGCCCTGGGATTCATTTTTGTTCCACAGAATTTGAATAGTGGCGGAGTCATATCGTGGCTTCTCTTGATCAGTCAGAGAGTTGTATGTTTTTTTCATTTGTAGTTCATGCTAGGCTAGAGCATACACTCCATTTTTGCTCTCATCTCTCCACGATGGTTCATAAATACTTGATACGGGTAATTGTTGTTGTTGTTGGGATTAGCAGCGCTGCATGAGGTGGAAGCCACAATGGAAGTTGCTGGAGGAGATATCTGATTTTCCATTTCAATTTTAATTTCAGAGTGGGTTAGGGAAAGGAAGATGCCAATTGTTATACAAATAGAAACATAAATAGAAATTCGAAGAGGAGAAGGCATTTGGATGGGCCGATGTGACTGATTCAAATTGTGAGGTAGAATGAGTTTAGGAGTTTCAGCGGATCTGAAAAATTAACAAGGAAAAGTTGGGGTTGTAGAGATATATGAAACCTCTTTTTTGTCAATGCTTGCACACTTAATACAACCTCTAGTAAAATAAAATGTTTACAATCTAAAACAAGAATAATTGATTATTGATGAATCGATGATGATTCATGAATCATGATGTATATGATTTTAAATGTGATTTTATATATATATATATATATATATATATATATATATATTAGGGTTAGGGTTTCGAATCCCCGATTCCTAATTTTGGGATGAGTGTCGAATCCGTATCCGATTCTTTAGCCGATTCTGTTCGTACCCATGGTTCATGTAACCTTGCTTGAAACCCTTCTTGACTTGAAAAATAAGTGATTAGTGTTGAACTATTTACTTTAGTGAACAATAGTAAACATGTAGAGTAAGAAAAGAACTTGAAAAATAAATGTAAAACCACAAGGTATTCAACTTAACATTACATAATGCTAGAAATATATTAAAGCATTCAACACATAATAAGATGTGAATGATAAACAACAATGTAAAAGGGACATTCATCATGATAACCAACAAAAGAGACAAGATACAACCATTCATATTTTATGTCTTAGTTTTAGTTTTTTTCTTAGGTTCTTGTGTGTTTTTGTTGTCCTTATGATTAAGATCTTGTGTTTAGGTACACTAAGGAAACACATGTGTAGCGCTTTCCCAAGAAGGTGAATTTAACTCTTACAAAATGAAATAAGGAGAAATCTAGTCATTCCTACATTAATCTAACTATTAATGAAATAAGGAGGAATCCGATCAATCCCTATTACTTATTCACTTCAACAAAACGAAATTGAAGGATATTAACCAAGCTTTGTTAAAAAACAACATTATAACTAGGGAAGGCAAATTTAGACATCTACTTGACTTATTATCATTAAGCACAAAGGAACCCTTAGCTTTACACAATAAAATCCCAAATCTTTATTATTCCAACATTGTGTCTCCAATCCAATGTTTTACAATAAGTTTTGACCTCTCCTTTTATATTAGAAGAGGGAGAAATAGGTTTGGATAATGTCCATGAGTACAAGAATGAGTGGTCATCTCAAGAGATGAGCTAGTTACAAATCAATGGTTGAGATCTTTGATTAATGTGCAAGATCTAACCATTTTTACATTAAATAATCAAGAAAATGCAAAGTCATTTTCTCTAGGAGTGCGAATTAGCTAGACCATATCAATACAATAATAAAATAATCTAAAATACCATGCGCCTCCTCAAAACTAGAGCAAAAATCATGTGTGGAGCAAAAACCACGTGCCAATACCATGTGCTAGCCTCCCAAGCCAAGTCATTGGTCAAAAGTCCTTTATGAGTCATATCTTTAGGCAATAGGGAGGTCGATCCAAATGAAGAAGTATAGATCAAGGGATGAGATCTAGTCATGAAGTGAGTTTAAGACTAGATGATCCCAATAAGTCTCAACATGTGTTCCCATGTGCCAAATCAGACCTTAGTCATTCAACCATTTTGTCAAACACTTAACATAACCCAGATTTCAGTCTTAAACGGTCATATTAAAAAATACTTCACATGCAATTTAATCAACAACCATGAAGTTGAAATACTGAATCTAAGTCTGTTTGTAGCAGAAAAATAACATATAACAACAGACTGATAAATCAATTAAACAGATTTAGGTCTTAGACTCTTAGGTTAGTCTAGGATTTAATTTAAATTTCGTTTAATTATGTTTTAATTTTTTAAACATTTTTTTAATATTTTAATTTGCATTTATTTTTATTGTGAAAGATGAAAATTTGGGGGGACAGGGGGACGCCTAGAAGCCCCCCTAGGGGGAAACACGTTTTGCACTTGGGGAAACGCGTTTCCCCGAGTTTCCCCCAAAAGAGGGACATGGGGAAACATTTCCCCGGGATTTATCCCGCCCCGGAAGCATGGGGGAGTGAGGGGGCGCGTTCTCCACCCTAGGGGACGCGTCCCCATGGATCACTGCTTTTAAGTTATTGTGGATTAATGAGTGGATTAAACAGGGGGAAAGGAGACTCCAGATATACCTGACGGTAGGAGTATGTACAAAACCCTTATCCGATGTGGTTCCATGCGAAGAATGTGTGGGTTGGATTAGAGTCTGGGACATGGCCAACACTACACCAACGAGGGTGTAGCCTGACGGTATCCCGAGGTTGCTATCCAGTGGTTCCTGCTTCCTTTGTGAACTTTTCCCACAATGTCTTAAATCGAGGCATTGGATTTTCGCCTTGGGAGGTTAATTTGGAAGTGAGACTAATTTAAACTAGTCACCTACGTTGCTTTTGATGCATCCAACTGGTCGATCGAACAACACCAATGCAAAGCATACACAGTGAAAGCCTTGTTAATTTTAAAGATATTTTAAACAGAGTTTGCTTGTTTATTAAATCCCCAAGAGTCTCTTTCAGGTTATAAACCCTAATCGAGAAAACAAGGGGGGTACATTACTGGAAAAGTAAAAGCAGTACAAAATAGACAATCAAAATGTTTTCTAATTAATCCTATTGTGCATCTCTTTCCCCTTTCGGGTAACTCGAGAAGTCATGGGGTTAGTACTTGTATTACTTCGTAAAAATGAATGATGTAGCAAATATAAACCTATCAAAGTATACAGATCTGCAAAAGAAAGCTAAACTAAGCAAAAATATGGAAAAAACATGAAAAGTGACACTGACGCAAATCCCCCTTGGGGGGGCTAGCAAGTGGGCTCTTTGGAGCCTACTCAACACTTTTATTACGGCATTGACGAAGCCCTTGAGATGGATACCTTTGGTCCTTATAATTTTGGATCGAAAGGCTTACAAGTCTTTTTTTTAGTAAGACAAGATCAAGAATGGTGCTCTAGGAGGTCTTTGAACAACCTAGATCCTTGATTTTCCAGCTGCACTTCTCCTTGTTTTGGCGATAAAAGTGAAAAAAAGCCACCTGTAATGCACCAAATGTGCCAAATAAAATGTTAAAAGCATAAAAAATTTAAGTACTTAAATGATAAACAATAAGCCTAAGTACTTAATCAACCTAGATCCACTTCAAAAATATCACTTTATGCTTCTAGATCTAGATACACGCTTAAATAAATCAGCCTTTACATATTCTTTTGAAAGAAATGCTAATTCACTAAAGCATGTGAGTAACTATAACCAAAGGGGAAAGTTTGATTTAAATTGAAGGAGAGAGAGAGAAGGAATATTGGAAGCTTGGGAATATTTGGGTCGTGGAGTCTACAAGTGGAAAGCGAAGGAACTATGCTCTTCAAAATTTGCTTGAAAGTTGGAGGAGACAACCTAGATCAACCATCCCTTCAAGCTAGATACTTGCATGAACTTAGAAATCTTTGCACAAGAAAGGTTGCAAGCAAAGGTGCTGTCGGAAGTAGAAACTTGGAAAGCATGCAATTAAGCAAAATATACATGTGAGCTAAGAGATCTACAACCATCAAACAAAAAGAGTATGAATCAAACTAGAACAATATCTTATCCTACTGGGATATAGCTCCCCTTGTAGGCCCACAACAAACCAAAGAAATACACAACGAAAAGAAGATAATACCGGTTGTTACCACCAAAGTTGTACTTGGTGGATTCTTCAAGTGAGTTGACAAAGTAGAACAAGTACACTTGTTCATTCATCAGAGTTTAGAAGTTGCCAGGCCTTTTCTGGAAGTTTTTTCAAAAAACATTTTGTAACACATGTTCATACCCCCTTGGAGAAATTGTAAAAATGTACTAGCATGGTTAATTTTATAAAAGACTCGGCTTCCTAGACTTAGAGATCAAGCCAATTAGCCTAAAGTGTTGTTTCCCTCAGTAATTATTGGTTGTTGAACAAATGACTAATAATTTATGAGTTTTTTACTCACACCTCCAAAGTTGAGGTAGTCGTCTTGGTGGTTAAGCCTTAGGAGGTTATTACAGCCTCCGTGTCAGTGCTTGGTTGTTGAACAAACGATTAATAATTTATGAGTTTTTTACTCACACCTCCAAAGTTGGGGTAGTCGTCTTGGTGGTTAAGCCTTAGGAGGTTATTACAGCCTCCGTGTCAGTGCTTATAAACATGCTAGGAATTTGAATTGAGTCGCATGGACATGTGCTAGGTCCCCCTAAATTTTTGTTCAATTCTGAGAAAATTATTTTTTCCCACAAAATTAGGCCATTTTTAATGGTTTAATTAAAATTTTTGTAAAAGGCATAAAATCTTGATCTGGAGGCAGAATTTGGCTTGTGGAGGCTCGTTTCACACTCAGAGCATCCTCTTCACCTCGGGACTCACTTTTCATGTGATTTAGGCGCCTAAAATATCCTGTAGGGCATTACTCAGCTAATAGAGCATCAAAATGACATTTTAATGCTAAAGTTGCAACAAATTAGCACCAAAGTCAATTTTTGAAAAGTCAAAAAATAAGTCAAATGGAGAGTAGGGTGACATGGCAAATGGGTCCCCATGGTTAGCGACTTCACCAAAATATGAAAGGTGACTTGAATTATGGATAAGGTTTTATTTTATTATTATTTGGAGACCCCACCACACATAAGTCTAGCTCACCTTCACGTGAAGAGAAGTTCACCCCCTCTCATGTATTTGCATGGCAAGTATAGTGATGTCACAAATGTTGAAATTTAAAGGTTAGATGAACATATAAACTCAGGTTCACAATAAGACTGCTTAATAAAAAAAACATAACTTTCATCTCTTTCAACTTAACGCTCCATTTGGTCACTCCGTCAAGATTGGTCCTCGAGAATCATCAAATGCAGTGTATAGTAAACTAATAAATTTCAAAAGTCATGTACAGTAAAATAATGAGTCTCAAATGACATGTACAGTAAAATAATAAATCTCAAATGACATGTACAGTAACATAAATCTCAAATAACATGTATAGAGAATGACTAAGCTAAAGAATCATAACCATTATTTGGATCCACCTTATACTCAGATATTTTTGAGTTTGATCTTATCATCGAAGGGACAAGTCAATCTAGGTAAACATGTTACGTACCTTGAGAGAGATAGAGTTCATGTAGAAGTAAACAGACCTCAGATTCTCCAAACAAAATAGCAGTTCAATCACACTGACCCACAATCATAACGCTGATGATGACTTACATAGTTAAGTTGAAAGTAGCTTAGAGGTCAGGAATGAAGTCACAAGGTCACGTTGATGTGTACATAACCGAAATAGGATAGAGACCGTAGGAAAGAGGGGAGACGCACTGGTGTGTTCATAGTCACGGTGGAGAATCCCACGATCATACGCAGGAGATAGTAAACTGTGAGCTAGTCAGTCACCCGCGGAGCAGGAAAGACCCGTAGTCGGCCTCTGTGTAGGATCTGACGTACAGGGAAGCAGTCGGCAGTAGAGGATCTAGTGGACAAAGTAGTCAGCAACAAAGGATTGATGTGGTGTATCCGGTGGACAGGGTCACGCTGAAACAACCGACAGACGGAATACAAACCAATTGCGGGATGAAAAACGAAAGGGTCACGCTAGAAATCTAGTCACGATAGAGAGCCCACGAAGTGCTGTAAGTCACGTGGAAGGCTCAGTAGAGAGCCACGCGGGTGAGAGGTCCTGAAGTACTGATAGTCATGCGGGAGGTGGATTGTTGGGAGACTGGTTTGGTGACGGATCCGACAGGAGGAAGCAGAGTCACGAGAAGTGCAGTGGAACACACAGGCAACAGTTAGAGATCCGAGGGAGAGAAACCACAAGGGATAAACCCAGTCAAAGAGCTACGCGAGATAATTCCAGTCACAGTCAACTGCAGCAGTTGCAAGGGAAGTCTCGTGGGACATGGAGTTGCAAACGACAGCAGAATGTTTTTCACATCCGTGAGGTTGATTAAGGTAAGTGAGATGTGTGTATTATATAGGAATAAAAGTGGTCCAATGATAATAAAGATAAAGCCATAAAGTAACCAAGATGGTTCAAAGGTTATATAACCATATGTTATATAATCATAAAGTAAATGGTCAAAAGTATAAAGTAAAAAATACAATGGTAATAAGTTAAGCATTTTAATGATTTTATAATAAGGTAAAAAATAACAAAGGTCCAACATAAAGTAAATAGTCCAAAAACCTTAAGTGGGTCAAAGGTGCTTTAATAAAACATAAAGTAACCATAACAATAATTGGTCTAATGGTCCTTTAATAAAACCAAAAATCCAGAAAGTAGGAGTCATCATAATCAACACACAAGTAAGAGTGCTAGGACCAAGTAAGGTAAAGGACCAAAAGTCAACCAAGAGAGTCACAACAACCCACATACCCACAGGACAAGGTGAACCATAAAAGGTGGACAAACAACTCCTGTAGGGATCAACAAAAAACAATAAACTTTTCTCTCTCTCAAGGTACATTGTTTTATATATACTTGTCATAACTGTATAAGGGGAAGATCCAAATGGATGATACGATTCTTTTGTCCTTAACACTGCTCCTAAGGGTTCGGTTCTAGGGACATCGTCAAGGGGTGGCCAGTTCCTTGAGAAGCAACCTAGTAATAACCGATAAGGAGAGGGGACATCATTATCTTCCATTCTTAACGAATGGCTTTCAACCCCAGGCTGAGTTTCAGTCTCACACTAAATCATGTTGATCAACCCTGGACCCTGACTGGGTCCTCCATTCTCAGAGAATGGTTCTCAGTACTAAGTTGAGTTTCAGTCTCACACTGAAGGTTGATCAACTACCTGCAAAACTTACTTGGATTTCGTGTCCTTGGTCCCAAACCAGAATATGTCTCTGCCTCTATTTGTAGGAACTACTTGGACATCTTGTCCCTGGTCTTAGACTAGAATACCCTAGAGGCACATAGGGGTCCTAGCCACATGCGAGGGGCTTTGCCATGGCATCAACCTGCTTGGTCTTAGACCAAGAACCCCAGGAGATTACTGGGGGCCCTAGCCTAGGGTACCTTCTAGGGTCTTACTCTGTCCTAGTCAACTGATTAGGGTACCATCCTCTCTGAGAATGGGTCTCACACCTGCACTAACTTTGACAACAAAGTGGCGCTCTCGCATGAATTACCTCTTCCACTTGAAAAGCATCAAGTTTGGTTAAGTGTTCAGGAGATATGAATCATGAAGTAAGTGTAGTGCCATCCTCACAAGCTAGCATAGGTATTGGCACGTTTTAGATTTACGATTGTGAGAGTGGTTGTGAGTTGGTGAGGAGCGCACCTCTCTTGGAGAGGTGGTGCTCTCTCATTGAATGCCAAATCAATCTGGATCCAATCTATTTCACGAACTCAAGCTAACGTGTAGTGAACTCCCACTTGTGAAAGCGCCCCTCTGGGTCTCCTTCAGCTATTTAAGCGACGCAATTCTCCTTCTTTATGAGGAAGTATGAAACCTCTGCTCTCTTTGTAATTATCTTTTGAATATTTTGCTAATGAAATAAAGATTTGGAGGTCAATGTGTCTTCTTTCCAACTAGATCAATATTGTTTCATGTGTGCATTGAGGTAACTGCAGGAGTTGTTCTTTGCATTTGCTGCTTTTCTTGTCAATCTATAGCCTAAAGAAAGATTAGTACTAATTGACAGGAGTGGATAGTGTTGCTTCATTATTCATTTAGAATATCTATGTTTAAGATTTAGGATTTGTATGCTTATTTGTTTATGAGTATGCTCTCTTTGTCTTCAACATTAGACTTTTACTATATGATTTGACAAGTGTTGTGCAAGTGTGAAGGATTTTACAAGTTCCTTGTTGGATTTTGCAAGAGATCTTGCTTGTTTCTCTTGCTCTCCAACCCTTTGTAGAAACATAGTCCATCTTGAAGCCATCAACAAAACTTTTATTGCCCATTTCAAAAATGGTTTTTTTTTTTCATATCTTCTTCACTTGAAATTAAACTTCTCATTCGGTTACTTGGTTACTTGCTTTTATATTTTAGATCTACATGCTTAAGTTCAATATCTTCCTTAGATCTAGTTTATAGAAGTGTTTTTTGTTGTTGCTTAGATCTAAGTATTCTTAAAGTTGATCTCTCTTTCATCTAGATCTAGCATCAAATCTAATTTTCTTTGTAAGCATTTCAAGGATATTTTTAGCTTGCTAGCTTAAAGTAGTTTGCATTAAGTTTAAAAGTTAAAATCTAGCACCAAAGTGTTTCATTAGCAGCCCCTTAAAGGTTGTCCAAGATCCTAAGAGATTGGGTCTTACAATCCCAATTTTCTTAGTTAATTGTTTTGCCTTAGATCTAGTTTCTGGCATAGTCTTTTTTCCATAAATTTTCCATAAAGCACTTTCAAAGTGTTTTTGGGCATTTCTAACACTTTATAGCTCGCTGGTCTTCTATAGTAGTTAGCAGGCTGGAGGGATTTTTAGGCAAAAAAGTCAAAGATCTAAGCAATCAGAGGCCTCTTGAACCATCCCTTTACATTCTAGCTCTTTCCCAAATAGTTTGTAAGCTTACTTTCTCCAAAATTCCAAGGAGAAAGAAGCATTTTTACTCTTCTTTGATCAAGTTGTAATCTCATAATAAATATTTGAGGAGGCTCTTCAGAGCCCACTCCCCATCCCCCTAGGGGGGATTTGCGTCGGTGTCGAATTTCGTGACTTTTCTTGTTTTAGTTTAGTTTCTTTGTGCAGATTAGTATACTTTGATAATTTTCACATTTTTGTTATATCATTCATTCTTCAAAGTAATACAAATACTGATCCCATGACTTCCTGAGTTACCCGAAAGGGGAAAGAGATGCGTGCTAGGACTAATTAGAAAACTTTTGCTTTTGTGTTGTTCTTTACCTTTTTGTACAATTTACTCCCTTTGCTCTCTTGATTAGGGCTTTTGGCTTGAAAGAGAGTTTTGGGGATTTAATAAACAAGCAAACACATTGTACATAAAATCCTTAAAACTTTACCAAGGCTTTGATGTGTATGCTCTGTACTGTTGTGGTTCGATCAATCAGTTGGATGCATCAAAGGTAATGTGGGTGACTAGTTTAATTAGCCTCACATTTAAATTAACCTCCCAACGCGAAAATCCAGCGCCTCGATTTGATCCGTTGCGGGTTAAGTTCACAGAGGAAGCGAGAAGAATCGGATATTGACCTCTATAGATACCATCAGGCTAAACCCTTATTGGTGTAGTGTTGGACACATCTTAGAGACTCCGATCCAACCCATATATCCTTCTCGTGAAACTGCATCGAATAAGGGTTTTGGACATACTCCTCGTACCTTAAGGTATATTTGGAGTTCCCTTCCCTTCTAATCTAATTCACTCATTTGTCCACAATAATCTAAATAAAACTTACCAAGAGACAATTGCAAAATATTTACTTTAGAATTTCAACACATACAATTTTGTGACTCCATTTAATTAAGCACTAGTCTTTATGTTTATATTTGCAGAAGTCTTGGTCAGATAATTTATGTGTTGAATGAATCCTACATAAGCTCTTGTGCTATTTATGCTATTGTAATCTATTCATTTTACAAATCTCTTGCTTTATTATTGTTGTTTAAAAACTCCTAAAAAACTCATTCATCTAAACCATTACCACTAAAGCCTAATAAGCCTTAGCAACTCTTAGGGTCTACCCCCCTTGGCTTTGTTAGCAGTTGGCTTAAACGGAGGAGTCAAGAACAAGGTGACAACCTTGACTAGAGACTTGCCCCCAAGGACACACCAAATGGCTTGAAGGTTTTTGCCATGTTCCCTCCCAGGCGTGTGAAAGGCGACAACACCGGTTACCTCATAAACCATGCAATAATCATCCACACACAATGATGTTCAACACAAGAGATTTGCCTCCAAATCCTTTTTTTATTCCATAAAATACTACGAGATTACAAGTATACAGCTCAACAACCTTTCAGTCCTCTCTGATGATGGAAAAATGAGGAAAGGATGCCCAATTAAATAGCCAAATTAGAGAGAGGGGGGAACACCACCAGAGATGAAATTGAGTTCAAGGAGATGATTGTGGATGTGATTGATTGAACTTCATGGAGAGAACGTCACCTCTCCAAGAGAGGTGTGCCCCTCACCCAACTCATCACCTACCACAAGAGAGAGGCGAACATGTGCATGATGCGTTGCTCATGAGGAGGGGGCGTAATCTTCGTTGAGATGGACTCTTTGTTGCCGCCTTTCACACACCTAGGGGGACGTCGCAGAAATCTTCAAGCCACTCGATGTGTCCTTGATGGACAGTCTCAAGTCAAGGCTGTCACCTTGTTCTTGACTCCTCCGTTTAGGCCAACTCCTAATGAAGCCAAGGGGGGTAGACCTTAAGAGTTGCTAAGGCTGATTAGGATTTATTAGATGATGGTTTAGATGAGTAAGTTTTTTAGAATTTTTTACACAATAATGGAACAAGAGAATTATAAGATGAACCGATTACAACAACATAAATAACACAAGAAATTGTAATTAAATCATTCAACTCATAAATTGTACAGATAGAAACAATAAAGACTAGTGTTGAATTAAAATGGAGTCACAAGATTGTATGTGCTAAGAATGTTGAAGTAGATGTTTTGCAATTGTCTCTTGGCAAGTTTAAATTATTGTGGAAGATGAGTGAATTAAATTAGGGGGGAGGGAACTCCAAATATACGTGAAGGTATGAGGAGTATGTCCAAAACCCTTATCCGATGTAGCTCCATGCAAAGAATATGTGGGCTAGGTTGGAGTCTCTAAGACATATCCAACACTACACCAACAAGAGTGTAGCCTGACGGTGTTTCGAGGTCACTACCCAGTTGTTCCTGCTTCCTTTGTGAATTTTTCCACCGCAACGAATCAAATCGAGGCGTTGGATTTTCACCTGGGAAGGTTTGATTTAGATGTGAAACTAATTAGACTAGTCACCCACGTTGCTTTTGATGTAGCCAACTGTCTGTCGAACCGCAGCGGTGCAGAGCATACACAACGAAGTCTTGTTGATTTTAAGGATTTTAAGGACTACGTTTGTTTGTTAAAAAAAAGAAAAATTAACCTCCAAGAGTCACTTTCGGTTCAAATGAAACTCAATCGGAAAAACAGGGAGGGGTAAATTTTAAAATACAAAGTAAAACAAAACTAAAACACTGAAAGAAAAACAGGTTGTCGAATTAAGGCTACCATGCTTCTCTTTCCCCTTTTGGGTAACTCGGGAAGTTGTGGGGTAAGTATTAGTGTTACGTTGATCAAATAAGATATGGAATGATATGGCAAATTTCATTATCTATCAAAGTATACTAGTCTGCATGAAAAAAAAAGTTAAACTAAAGAAAAGCAAAGAAATGACAAAAAGGGACAAAGACGTGGATCCCCCCTAGGGGGATGGGGAGTGGGCTCTAAAGAGCCTACTCAAGATGCTTTTATTAATATCGGTTACAATGCTTGATGAGAAATGCTCTTTGGTCGTTGTTATCTAGGATCCAAAGGCTTACAAAATATGAGAAAATGAACCACGAAAGCAGGAGAACCCCTGGGAAGCTCCGGAGGGCCTGAAAATGGAATTTTGGGCAGCGTTTCCTTCTCGTTTTTGCCGGACCTGCTAAAAACCAGCAAGCATATATTAGTCAAATGTGCCCAAAAACACTTTGAAAGTGTCTTTGGACAAACCACAAAAAATTAGTAAAAAAATTGGTAAGTTAAACTATGAAAAAATGTCAAAAATTTAACCAAGGAAAACAAACTTTCCTTGAGATCTTCGCTTGCTTTTTTGGGAAGCCAATAGTAGTAACCACTTTGATTGCAAGATTTAACTTTAGATAAAGAAAGACTATTCAATGAAACAAGCTTTAGATCTACTTTAAAATAACTTGTGAAAAATGAAAACTTTCTTGCAGCTAAATCTAGTTTTAAGAAAAAAGACTTGGATCCTTTTAAATGAATCTAGATCTATGCATGTAACTCTTATATGTTCAGATCTAGAAAATATATTAGATTTGTTATCACATATACATTCTATAGCCGGGCTACCATGATGCAACATACAAACTTGTCTTTTATTCTATTTCGGGCTATTTTTCACATGGGGTATTAGCATGGATCTTTCCCTCATCAACTAGTTCAGAGACTTGTTCATCAAATGTTCCTTGCTAGGATTGAGATGCAGGAGTTCACTAAGATGCTTTTGGTGATGATCTAGTTCATTGTAGCAGAGCAGAGCAATAGATCAGAGTTGGCACACACAGTTATAGTGGGGCTTATCAGTTGGAGACAGGTATATTTGGTGAAATCAGGTATACACTTTTTTGGTTTGATTTTGCTCTATGATGTTTGTCAGAAACCTATGCTTACCAGGTTAGGATGATTATGGTGACCTATGCTTATATCTATTGTTGCTTTAACCCGTGTTATGACTAATCAAGGGACTTGATGTGAAGACTGTTGCTTATGCCATGCTTGTACCAATTGTAAACCTTAATGCTAGGTTGGTTCCATTTATCACTTGCCCGTCCATCTAGTTTCATCCATTGTAAAATTACCCTATTACTTAAACTGTTTGAGACTTGTGAGATTGAAGAACTTTTTCCCATTTTGACCTCTATGCATGATGGATTCCACGTTGTTTTGTGTCTTGGCTCTGAGTTGTGCAACAAAACTTGCCGAAGCCTTGATCCTTCTGGGCCAGGAGAACCCGCTGGTGTTGGTTCCTGAGCTTAGGCGAGTTGGATTTTGAAGCCTTGACCTCTCTGGCCGGTTGCCCTCGATGTTTTGTCCTAACTGTGAATTCCTCCCCTAGTTGCTCGAGAAGTTGTTAGCTGAAACTTGAAGCAATATGTCCACCATCATTACATGCATTATGAGCTATATGCTATATATTGTGAAATGCAAGCCTGCAAATGAAATTGCAAACTGTTTCTTTAGACACAAATAAAAAAGGCTATGAAATGAACTTGTTAAAGGCCCAAATGAAGCAGTGGATAAAAAAATGCTAAATCTAAAGATTGTTGGCCATCTGATTGAAATGTAATGATTAATTCCTCACGGAGCCTACGGGTTTTGATGTGAGATGGAGTAAGGGACAACTAATTCTAAGTGTCCCCTAGGATCTCTTCACCACAATTTCTTGTGTACTCATCGCAAGGGTCCTAGAAAAGATCCCCATAGAGCTTGATTTTTAGCTTGAATGCGAGTCGTAGACATGATTGTTAAGGTTGAATAGACACTTTTCAGATCATCTCATCCACCTGTGAGACACCACCATTTCCTATTGTTCAGTCTATCATGCGTTTGCCACTTTGGTTGTGTGTACTTGTCATTATTCGGATAAATCACAAAGTCAAAGTCAGTCAAAAGTCATTTCCCTTTTCCTCAGCCTAGTTGTCCATCATCACACAGCAGTAGCACATTGTTAACTCTTTGTAAGTATGGCATGGACAAGCAGACTTTCGGAAAAGTTCCAAGATTCTTCAGAAGCACAGGTATATCTTACTATTATTATTATTTGTCACCATGATTATGAATAACTGATTTAAGCTTGATTTTGATATACATTATTGGAGCATTTCTTACCCTGGATGCCTATAGGATGATACTGATACAGTATCACACCTTGATCTTGGGTACTTTGACTTGGTCAACCCAGTTGACCAAGTCAAGCACGGTTCCCAAGGTACTGACTCAAAAAACAACATGGTCTATATTTGTTTTAGACATGCCCAGGACCAATACTGCAGTTTCAGTTTTGAGAGTTTGGCCTCGATTATCTTGAAAAGTGATTATTATCACTTAATTATTAGCTAAATGATCAAAGTTTATTTCAAATGGCAGTATGTTGGGTTCTCCTAGAGCAGTGCAATGTTCTAGGGGGTATGAGTAGTCACTTATACCATTCTTCAATGTCTCCATATCATCCAGAGTAGTAAGTTTGCCCCAATTTGCACCCTGGATAGAGTTATGGTGGATTTATCATTTTTCAGAGATTGTACCAGTAAAAATGAACTAGAGAAATCAATGAAAAAATCGATTTGGCCTCCTGGGTCAAGGAAATGGCTTGGAATTTCGACAGATGATGTGTCTTAGCATACCGGACAGTCCTCCAACAGTTTCCAGTCAGCAGATGTCCATATTATTTTTATCTTGGCTCAACCTGTGAGGAAAGCCCCTAAAGGGGCGCCCCCTCAACTTGGATATTGATTTTTTTGATTGTTATATCATGTATTATGAAGTTGTAAAGGAGCCTAGGGTGAATTAAGCCCCTAATGACCCCCTCCTATGTACTATCATGTCACATTTCATGTTATATTGTGACTTTCACCTAGGATAGGCGTCCTTGAGTAAAGTGTGCTCCCTCTTGGACCTAGTCACTTGATCCATGTATTGAGCTTAGTATTTTTGATCTCCACCGTTGAAGATGTCTTAATCTCGACGTTGGATGATATTTGGTTAGAATGTGACTACACTCTGAAACTATTTAAGAGATGTGATCCCCCCCATTGTATTCATAAGCTTTGGCACCAAAAATTGAATAGAAAGATTTTGTCTGAGACTACACACCTGTTTCTTGCTTGATGAATGAATGAATTGATGACTGACACTGCTTTTCTTCTGTACTAAGATTAATCCAACATAGTTTTTGCACCGTTCCTTGTTTCCATTTTACCTGCAGGTTGAAGCAGGCGATTTTGAGAGAGTTGCATTGGTGGGGGTACTCACATTGTTGCCGTAACTCGATCTTGGTTATCATGGAGTTGCAACTTTTATATGACCTTTTCCCTGTACGTCTCTTAGCTTGCATTTCTTGTTTATTTTCCATACTGATTGATTTTCCTTGGTGTGACAGGTACAATAGGGGCGCTAGGGTCACTAGCAGAAGCAACACTTCATTAAAAGCTTCCTTGGAATTTTTATTTGATCTCAAGAAAGGAATTCTTCATCATCCTGGAGGTCATCAACAATGATTCAGGTACGTTTCTCAGGTAGGTTCTTCTCTGTTCAATTTTCTCATGCATTGCCCATCGCTGCTTTCATTGAGAAACCCTCATTTAGAAATAGAAAAAATCATCGGACCAATTTGCACTAGGAATTGGCAAATTTGGCAATTTGGGTTTTGTCCAACATACTGAAGAAATCCTCTCCCCCTCAAAAAAATCAAGCTTGGACTCCTCTACGCATCTCCAGGCACTTATTTCAGTCTGGGAGAAAACACCCTTCCTTAAGCAGTCAACCGGTTTCCCTCTGTTTTGTTCGGTTTCACTTGGGTAATTTTCACCATCAAATCATTCATCCAAGTTAGTGTGTTGGAAGCCGTAATTGTCAATATCAACTACGTCCTGGGGATTTCATAAATTATCTGCTTAAATTCCCCCAGGGTCCGGGTTTGATCATTTGAACTGGCACACAGTCAAATCCTAGATTTGATTCAAATCTTTGTAAAGCCCCCTGATATTATCACTGTGTGACTTTTCCAATATAGAATAACCACCCTACTCAAGTATCCTTAATTTGTGGCTCATCCTTAAATCTAGGGGTTTCAGACACTCACCTTACGAATTCTCTGATAGGAGTTTGATCTGGTGATTTGTCTTGGGTTTTTCCTTTCAGGATTGATTTGGGTCTCCCCCTTTGTCACTTGGGCTTCTCTAGTGGCATAAAGCGAAGGAATCCCTAATTGACGTGATGACCATCCATTTTTGGGGGGGTTAGGGTTTTCGTGATCGCGGCATTGGTTGCCTATCCCCTCTGCCATCTAGTATTGGATTCATTTATCAGGGCAACTACAAGATCCGTGATAACAAGCTTATAAACCATAGATCTAAGATATAAGGAGAAAGTAACTAGGAAAAACAATGATTTTTAAAGGAGAAAGAGTGAAAGAGGTGGCTTGGTGCTTGAATGATAAACTGTGGAGCTTTTCGATGGAATGTTGAGGGACTATGCCTTGAAAATGTTGGAGAAAATGAAGATGCAAACTCGATCAATGCTTCCTCCAACTTAGGATACCCGCAACTAATCAAAGGCTTGCCAAAGTGCTTGTGAGATCTGTTACCCACTATCTCCCTTTAAAATTTAAAATCTACTTGGTTACGTGGTTCATAGCTTTTATTTTTTAGATCTATCATCTTAGAGTGAAATTTATCATAGATCCATCTTTTAAAAGCTCATAGTCTAGATCTGAAAGTTTCGTACAAAAGATTCATCTTTCGTTGAATAGATCTAGCTGAATCTACTTTCCTTTGCAAGAAAATTTGAAGCATACTCTTAACTTATCATGTGAAAGTATTTTGCCTATTTAAAAAAAAAAGTTGAATCATATATCTAACTGCATATTGTATTGGCTTCCCAAAAGGCAAGCCAAGATCTCAAAAAGCTTTCCTTGGTCATTTCTTTGCAAATTTTTCTCTTTTTAACTTCAATTTTTTTAGAATATTTTTTAGATGTTCAAAGACACTCTTAAAGTGTATTTGAGCATCTTTTGGGTTTAATAACTTGCTGGTTTTTAGCAGGTCCGTCAAAAAAGAGAGGAAGGTGCTGCCCGATTTTGGGAGATTTAGGCCATTCAGGGCTTCTTGGAGGTCTCATTTCCAATATCTATCAATTTTTGACCTGTTGTAAGCCTTTAGATCGTGGATAACAAGGACCAAAGAGCATTTCTAACAAAATTGTAACCGCAATAATAAAAGATATCTTGAGTAGGCTCTTTCGAGCCCACTCCCCATCCTCCCAAGGGGGATCCGCGTCTTTGTCTTTTTCCATTTTTTTCATTTTTCTTGTTTTGCTTTAGTTTAGTTCTTATTTGCAGGAAAGTATACTTTTTTAGAGGCTGCAAGCTTGATCATATCATTCCATATTTCATTTATCAAAGTAATACTACTACTTACCCCACGACTTCTCGAGTCACTCGAAAGGGGAAGGAGATGCATGGTAGGATTAATTAGATAACTTGCTTTGTCCTTATTTACATTTCAAGTATATTTTACTTTAAGCAAAATAAAATTTACCCCTCCTTGCTTGCTTGATTGAGGTTCACTTGAACCAAAAGAGACTCTTGGAGGTCACATTTTTCCTTTTTAACAAACAAAACAATTCATAAAATCCTCAAAAAATTACCGTTATCACATATATAGTAGTCGGGCTACCATATTCTATTTTTCAGATATAGTACATTTTTCAGCTTACATATGAAATGCTGAGATGAGCAGTTTTGACGGATCATTATTGTATTGGTGGACTATTGTACTATCCCATGTTAGGACTGAGCCTCAGGACACTCAGATCTGAGGACCGATGTAGCCATTTAGTCATTACAGAGCAGTTATTGATGCCCAGTTTTATATCAGTACTTTCTCATTGGACAGATGGTGTTTCAGATGGATTATATTGCATGATTATGACTCGGCTTTTTATATGGTGTTATGGTTATCATTTCTTTTATACTGATCTTTGTGACATGTATTAACATGTAGTGTCATGATTTGGTGGTCATAATTATATGGACTTGGATTTATTTGTATTTATGTACTGGTGTCCCTACTTTGACTTTGAAGTTCTTGATCTATACTCGTTGGTTTTACCTTCCTTAGGGAGAATATAGGTAGTTATTTCCACTAATGTTTTGGCTTGCTAGTGATGGCTTCATCATTCATTGTCTCCAACCATCCATTACCTTCCAGTTTAGTTTTCAACCTGACTGACTTTTTGACTTATGGCATGGAGGACCTTTTCCCCCGCTAGAACCTTTGTTGGACAAGCCTCCCTATTTATATTGTGTCTCAGCTCAGAGTTGGTGACAAAACTTGCCTTTGGTGAGTTGGATGGTATGCCTAAATCATTCTGGTCGGTTGTCCCGATGTTTGGCACTGTGCAAAACTCCCCTTGGTCACTTGAGATGTTGTTGGCTAAAACTGAAAGCTCATGTACTACTTGTATTGGAAATGTTTGTATGCACCCATGCAAAATGAAAATGCTAAACTGTGTTTCTTAACATATGTAAAGAGGGCAAGAACAATGAAATGCTAAAATACCCTTTGAAAGGTATAAGAAAAGGTCCAAAAAGCAATGGTTAAATATATGCTGACCTTATAAATTTGAATATGTCTTGGATGAAAGCTGCGATTAGCTGTGCTTTTAAGCATTGGTGAAGTCCCAAAGGGTCATATAGGCCAAAAAGGCCATGGAAATAAAATTTATGATCCTAATGAAACTGGATCAAGCTTGATGTAGTCATGATGCCTAAGTTGAATAAGCACTCTCTAAACAACTCAACCATTTGTGAGGCATTGCCATTCCTTGTGTTGTTGTTTGTTCGACATTAGGTTTAGTGAGTGTTTCCTTGCCATATCCAGAGTGCCATGATGTTAAGTAGGAAGTCATCCTTTGCCCTAGCCTAGTAAATTTCATCCTTCACCCTTCACTAGCAAATTGACTACAACTATGAAGTGAGTATAGTCCTGAAAGTCTAGTCTGAGTAATAATAAATAAAGCCTTATATATGTATTTGGTTGATGTACTGTCAGTGAAATGATTGCTACTTGTTGTGATTGTTGCTTAAATGAGTTGTAGAGCATGTCTTAGCCTTATAACACTTGCAACAGATGGATGATAATCTGAGTTTTATTATTTGTATCTGATCGTTTACAGATGGTTATATTGTCTATTGGATATGGTTGATGATCAGATAGAGACCTGAGAGGGATATGAGTATACACCCTAGATGGATTGGGACTCTCTGAGTCTAATGAGACAGTTTATTTTTTAGTTCCGGACACTTGCAAAGATGATCAGGCTCATTTTGCCTTTCTGATGCAGCTTTGCTTCACAGGTTGATGTGTCTGAGCAAGGATATGTTTCAGTTGGATCTCCTAGGGCGTTGTATGGGCATAGGGGGTGCAACCACTTGTTTGTACCATAGTACCCCCATCCCATAGAGCCTTATGGGCTCAGTTTGACAACACAGGCACCATAGGAGGCTGTTTTGGTAGGGTCATGTTTCCCGAGGCAGATTAAAAAATAATTAAATGGCTATTGAAGAAATCGATTTGGGCTACTGAGGCAAGGAAATGACATGGGATGAGTCATGATGATGAGAGTGATGTCCTCCTCACCTTCTCCAGCAGTTGCAGCACCTGATTGGGCCCACACCTACTTTTTGGGCATTTTATATTATTTTCTGGAGCTTTTAAGAGGCTCACGATTTCCTCAAGGAGGCACAAAGTCAAAGAATTAAAATGTTATATTATTTTATTGTGCCATGGGGCACCCATAGGGAGTTGGTTAACACTCCATGGACCCACCATGTGCTTCATTTATTTCTTGTTGCGTGGGGTACCCTCTTGATGGGTGATTTAGTCCACTTTGGTACTTTATGGTTATATTGATCCATGTATTGTATGTTGAGCTCATTTCAACCATTGATTATAACATTTTATCTTTTAATCTTAGCCACTCATTTTGAAAGTGGTTAGGATTTGGTTATGATTGTGGTTCTCTCATTTCTATTTAAAGGAGAGAGCTTCTCATTTGTAGGGGTCTTTGGCTCTTGGATCTAAATAATAGAAAGATTTTTCTGTGGATATTTTCTGGATCTGCTTTGCATATGATGTTCTCAAATGGTGATTGGATAGTCTTCTGCTTCCTAGCATTGTGGAAATTCATGTGAGATCTATATTTTTTCTGCTATCATTGTCTTGTCTACAGGAGGGCGTTTTGGCTGGAGCGTTTTTGCAGTGGGACCTCAACTCATTCGGTTATCTTCGTCTTGGATCAGGGGGTTTTCATTAGTTTCATTGTGATCTATGATTACTTCGTTTTACTTTCTTGTAGCATTTGGTTTCTTTATCTTGTCTTAGCAAATTTGATATTGTTGACGTTTGCTCATACAGGATAGGGGGCGCATTGGTGGCTTGGGGCTTACATCCGTCATAGAAATCACTTGGATCTTCCAGAATTGATCGGGATAGCAAGGATCATCACTGTTAAGACTTCTATAAGCATTTCCAGGTACAATCCAATAGGTAACTCTCTTCTCTTTAACAGATCTGAATCCATTGTACCTGTTTTCCTTCCATTTTTTTGAAAATCCTTAAAATACTAAAAAACCCTTAAAAAATACTAAATCCGGGAATCGTCCGATCTTTGGCCAAACCACTGCTGGGTTTCATAGATCGAGCCTCCCTATCACTGAATCTACTGCAACGTTGGTCAAATTCCTGTTGGTTTGACCTAGATCTGATTTTTAGCCTGAAAATTGCATAGCGCCCCCACCGAAAATTTGACCTGCTAGGGTTTTGACTTTTTCTGATTTCTGACTTCTAAGACTGATAGATCGGGTCTCACACAATCCAAATCACCCCCAACGCTGAGCTAGTTCCTACCAGGTTGCCCTAGATCTGAAAAACTGACTTTCAGCCTCCTAGCCCCCCTCATCAGATTTTGACTTTTCTAGATCTGATTTTTCCTGAAATTTTCTGATTTGGGTTTGTAGATCGGGTCATCCTGATCTCATTTCCACTCCAACGCTGAGTTGATAGCCTCTTGGTGGCTCTAGATCTGCGGATTTGCCTCTCCAAACCCTAGCGCTAGCCCTCCTACTGCTGATTTCCTTGTAACCTGAATCTTCTGGGCCATATCCTTTTCTGGGTCCATAGATCAGGGCATATCCCAGGTGGATTCACTGAAACGTTGTGCTGATACTGACTCCATTACCCAAGGCTGAACATGCACTGATCTCCAAGCATAACGCTAGCCCTTCCTGACCTCTTTCCCCCAAAAGTTGGCCATTCCTTGATAACTCAGGTTACCTGATACCTTCATATCTTCCACTGAGTCTATCTTCTTGGTACTAGACAGTCCCAACTCTGATCTTGCTCACCCTGCCACAGTTACATTTTCCAAGACAGTGGTCATCTTCATAAGTTGCTAGTACCTAAACCTTAGAGCTAGGGTTTTCGTTTACCTAACACTTTACGTACTTCAAAGCCACATTTGATTTGTTCTGGTGTCTAGGTCTAATCTCTCCTGTCGGGAGTAGATCCGAGTCTCCCTCGTTGTTGTCTTGGACTTAGATAACATAAAGCGAAGACTGCCTTGATTGGCATGACAACCATCCATTTGGGAGTCTAGGTAGTCTTGGTTCCACCTCCTTAGTTGCTTGTCCCTCTACCATCCATCCTAGATCTACCTCACACAGGAAACTACAAGGTTGGTGATAACATTTTGGCGCCGTTGCTGGGGAGGTAGAGGCCTACCCTAGTTCGACATTTATCCTCAAGCTATACTCCCGTTTTCTTTGCCAACATTTTGGTGTTGTTGCCGGGGAGGTAGAGTCCTACCTTGGTTCAACATACCTCACCTACAACATATCTTTTATTGGTGAATTACTTGTGTGGCTCATGTGGCGACTCCACCCTGTGACTCCGCTGAGGACCGTACCCAACATATTAATCTTAAGTTTCTAGAACATCTCATAAATCACAATGAACTCGAATTAATTCGTCCAATTTTTCAATGAAATCAAGGAAAATCCAACCAAGCTTAAAAGGAAACTTCTATCTCATTTGGACTTTTCTGAAATCTACGAGGCACCTCATCCTATGCCAAAAAGATACATTAAAGGGTTGCCTCGTTTCTTTGCAAATTCAACCAAATCAATTGAATGCCACTTGGATGCTTGTTGGTGTTATATGGAATCCATGGGCACAGAACATGAGGATGTCTATATGCGAGACCTTTGTGAATCCTTAGGAGGTAACGCCGATTATTGGTTATACACGTTAGCACCAGGATCCATCACTGGATACGACATGTTTACCGATTTATTAAGAAAAGAATGGGGTACAAGCATTGATAACTCCATACATCCAAATAATGATTGTGTTATTGAGGGTCAATCTGATGAAGATGATCAAGATAACCATAATGAGATAACTGACGATTTTCCTCATCAAACTGATTCCTCCTCTCTCGATCCAACAGTGGACATGCCTTTGAATGACTCTTTGATGCAAGAGAGTGACGATGATCAAATCTTGACCCTTCAGGATTATGACCTTGATATTGATATAGAAGGGAAACTTATTAAAATCTTGTCATCGTTAGCTCAAGAAAGCACAAATAAAGAAGGAGAACAAAATGATCACTATCAAGAAACATCTTTAGTTGAGCCTTCCATTGGTGAGGTCATTAAAGAGTTTTTAAAAGAGCAACTCCATAGTCATTGCCTAATTGATGATAATTTGAGTCAGTATCCAACCTATCCGAATCTGGATTCAGATCTTGATCATATCACTGTAGAAGAAGAAAAGATTGAAATTAATAAAACTTTCGTTGAAGAGCAATCATGTGGTCATATTGTAGTTGAAGACCAAGTTTGTGAGGATAGAAATGAACATAGTGATGTTTTTCCTTATCAAATGAATGATGATGATCATTTATCCTCAGTTGAATGTAATGAAATCTCAAGAAGAACAACCACATGATGATGATATACTAGTGAGTGAGCTTGACCTGGAACCTTCTTTGTCACATCTTTCGAACTTGAATCTGTGTCCCAATAATCATCAAGAACCTCCAAGGAATGATTCTTGTAATGTTGTTACTATTCCCTGTCATACTTTTGATCAAGGTGATTTGGTTGAGGAGATTAATCATAGTGAGTCTAGTTCTTGGGATGTTAGTTTTAATCTTGCCAATTTCTCTAGCAAATGTTCCATATCACATGGAAGATTGGTGTTAACATCTTTAGGTGATACAAATCAAGTCTTAATATGTCAATCCACCCTCCCATCCCAGCTTTTGAAGTCCTCTATGGTATCATGCTGTACAGAGTCTCGAAAGTGCCAAATGGTCAATGGTAAAACATTTTATCTCCTTTCATCCTTGGTGCATAATGCTTTCAACTTTGCTAATTTCTTTGGTTGGGTGAATGAAAAGCTCTATAAAGACCAATTCCATATTTTCTCATTTTATAAACAACAAATGGGGTTAATCTCAATTTCTGGTTTAATGATCTCTAATTTGTCCCTATTTTGTTTCACCATTGATCATGATGTGAGTATGATTGAGTGTGCTAACTAGAAAGAGGAGGGAAACAATGGTGGCCTAGGGAGGATGAATCATGTATCGTATTCTTTTATTTAATCAAATTTAAACTTGCATAAATTTTATGTTCCTATCGATCTATGGGTAGAAGAAGTTTGCAACAATCAATCTCATCCCTGGCATGATTTCATTTCTCTTTATCCATGTCTTTCTTTGAGCTTCAAACAACAAGTTATAATGGCTTCAATTTTCATTCACATTACTTACAAGCCATCTTTGATTTGTTGTATCATTAACTGTAAAGAAATCTCAATGGATTCGTTCAGCAAGTGGTTGCATTGGATTTATCATTTTACCTAACACTTGTCCAAATTGGTTAGAGTAGGGTAGGTAGGATGAAATAAGCCTTTCCCAGCAGTAGGGTAGAATCTCGCATCTTTGTTTGAAGCTTTTAGTGTAGTATTGATTTCTGCAAAATAAAAGAAAAATCAAACTTTTATCAAAAGTTATGGTTATAGATTAGATTTATTTTCTGCTTTTCAGTTTCATGCATCTTTATTTTCCGTATTTTTTATATTATCCACATATTGTTCTGGCGACCGGTCTGTGAGTTTGGTATAGCTCTGGACATGCTGTAGGTAGTCAGTGACATTCTTGGTAGCGGTTGTAGAGCTGGATGGATTGATCGAGGATGCGAGAAGCAGAGTGCGAGGACTCGAGATTATGAGGTTCTCAAGCGCTTTGCAATTGGGGGGGACTTTATGACTTAAGAGAGAGTCCAGAGTTAACTGAGTTAAACCTGAGCTGAACTGAGCTTGAACCAGAGCTGAATTGAGCTTGAACTGCCAACACATCCAATCAGTGCCAACACACTAAGATTTACCAACCTCCAAATCGATAGCCTTCAATCCCTCACGTGTGAGTTTCCTTCCACGTGAGTCGTACGACAGGATTGGCGTGAAGGTTTGTGATGTCACCATATTTCAAATCATTAGCTTTTAGACTTGAATCACATGGTTTAAAAAAAAATACGAGGTCCATCGTAATTATCATTGACGTCACCCTCTCCTCACCATAACTCGCATGCATTGGATACACTATGGTTTAATACAACAATGTTTGAGTGATGTGTAACATATGGGGTCCACACTTCATACAAGCCGCAACCCACCACTAGCGTGAGTCTATAAGCTCACGTCAATCTTCATTTCTTAACCAACACAATAACCATGCGATTGCAAATAATTGTTTTGGTAACAATATGGTATCGCATGGTTTTAAAATAATATCATTCTTATGTGGGGAGGGTCCCCCCAATCCCACTCACCACTACTTACATAATCGTGAATGCTAAACTTTGATGTCATCCTTTTCATGAAATTGAAACGTGACCTCTCCTTTATCCAAAATTCTAACTCGCATCATGTAGGATAAGGTCATAAGTTAATGGGGACCCATATGCCAAGTCACCCCACCATTTAAAGTATTAAATTGACTTTGAATTTTGACTTTTCTAAATTTGGACTTTAGTGCATTTTGTCCAAATTTAGCATTAAAATGCCACTCTGATGCTCAGTTAGTCGAATGATGTCTTTTGGGATGCTTTAGCTGGCCGAAACATAGTGAAAGTGGCCCTTGGGGTAAAGATGCCGCTCTGGGCTGGAAAATGAGCCCAACCACGCCAAAAACAGACTCCAGATCATTCTTTTTTTACATTTTGAATTTTTTCATTTAAACCATTAAAAAATGGCTTAAAAAACGGGAAAAAAAAATATTTTTCCCGGAATCCAACGAAACTCTAGGGGGACCTAGTACATGTTCACACGACTCAATCGGAATGCCTAACACGCTGAAAAACACTGACACGAAGGCTCTAATAACCTCCCAAGGCCGAAACACCAAGACACTACCCCAACTTTGGAGGTGTGAGTGAAAAATTCAGAAATGATTATTCGTTTGTTCAACAACCAATAATAACCAAGGGAAAAAACACTTTGGGCTAGTCGGCTTGATGCTTAAGTCTGAGAAGCCGAGCCTTTTATAAAAAATTAAATGCTAGGGCATTTTTTACAATTTTCCCAAGGGGGTATGAACATGTATTTACAAAAAACTTTAAATAGACTCCAAGAAAAACATTGGCGGACTTCTGAACTCTGATCATGAACAAGTGTACTTGTTCAATAGTCTGGCGGCTCACCGAAAAATCCACTAAGTGCAAAATTAGTGGATAACAAACCCCGCTAGGCTTAAATACCAAGACGACTACCCCAACTTTGGAGGTATGAGTGAAAAACTTAGAAATTGTTAGTCATTTATTCAACAACAAATAATCACCAAGGGAAAAAACAATCTCAGCTAGTTGGATTGATATATAAGTCTAGGAGACCGAGTCTTTTACATACTCTACCATGCTAGAACATTTTATTACAACTCCCCCAAGGGGGTATGAAAATGTGGTACAAGAAAAATTTTAAAATTTTTCCTAGAAGAGCCTGTTTGACTTCTGAACTTTGAAGAATGAACAACGATGTTTGTTCTTCTCAGCCGGCTCACTTGATACCACCAACTAAGTATGACTTAGTGGGTAACACTCGCCACCACTCAAAACAAAATCCAAAACATGTCGTGATTAATTAAGAAAGATTCTCTTCTGACCAAAGTTTGACGTGTTACGGTTTGTCCATGCGATTGTATGGGATGATGGGTGCATCTCCAATGAGATGAAGTCGCCACCCTTGCCTAAGTTGTGACACCATCATATGAAACGCTTCACCTTCCACTTTGATTAACTCGCCTTTATTCATAAAACACATTCACCCACCACTTTGACTAAGTCCAATATGTATGGCTTATCACCTTTTTTATTTTATTTTGGACTACATCATTTTGTCGCATTATTAGCATTAGAATGACGTTTTGATGCACCCTAAGAGAAATAATGCTTACGGGATGATTTAGCTGCCCAAAACATATGATAAGCGGGTCTCGGGGTGAAGAGGACGCTCTGAGTGTGAAAATGAGTCTCATGCTAAATTCCGCCTCTGGATCAAGCTGTTATGACATTTACAAAGATTTTAATTAAACCATTAAATAATGGCCTAATTTCGCGGGAAAAAACAATTTTCTCGAATTGAACAAAAACCTAGGGGAACCTAGCACATGTCCATATGACTCAATTTGAATGCCTAGCATGTTTATAAACATTGATACTTAGGTTTGTTACTGCCTCTCATACAACTAGGGGAACGTGGCAGAACTCTTCAAGCCACTCGGTGTGTCCTTGGGGGGCAAGTCTCGAGTGAAGGCTGTCACCTTGTTCTTGACTCCTCCATTTAGGCCAACTCCTAATGAAGCGAAGGGGGGTATACCCTATTAAATTTCTAAGGCTGTTAAGGCTTAGTGAGATGGTGATGAATGAGTTATTTAGGAGTTAGACAAAGAAAACTAACACAAGATATTGCAACGAAATTAAAACACAACAATATAAAGATCAATATATGATATATAAAGCACGTGGAAACAGATGATTATATAAAATAAAGAACCAGTGCCAAAATAGAGTCCATAGATAAAGTGTTGTTGTAATGCTGAAAGAAAAATGTTGCAAGTGCTCTTTGTTGAATTTTAGATTAATGTGGGGATGAGTTGATTAACTTGAGGGAACAGGGAACTCCAAATATACTCGAAGGTATGAGGAGTATGTCCAAAATCGTTATCTGATGCGACTCCCCGCAAGGAATATGTGGTCTGGTTGGAGTCTCTGAGACGTGTTCAACACTACACCAACAAGGGTGTAGCCTAAAGTTTTTTCAATGTTGCTACCTAGTTGTTCTCGCTTTCTTTGTGGATTTTGCCATCGCAACGGATTAATTTGAGGCGTTGGATTTTCGCCTGGGAGGTTAATTGGGGCGTGAGAACTTAATTAATCTAGTCACCCATGTTGCTTTTGATGCAACCAACTGTTCGGACAAACTGCAATGGTGCAGAGCATACACAACGGAGTCTAAAGGATTTTAATGATCATTTTGTTGTTTAAAAATAAGAAAACTGACCTCCAAGAATCTCTTTCGGTTAAGTGAACTGCAATCGGAAAAGCAAGGAGGGGTTTATTTTATTAATAATGTTTTTTGCTTTTGAGTTTAGAATTAAAGTGCAAGAAAGAAAAAATGGTTATTTAATTAGTCTTCCACGTATCTCTTACCCCTTTTGGGTCACTTGGGAAATCATGGGGTAAGTAGTAGTATTACTTTGAAAAACTGAAAGATGTAAACAGTTTTGCAATATCAAACAAAGTACACTACTTGTAGATGAATGAATAAAACTAAACTAAAGCAAAATACAAAAAAAAACAGAAATGCAGAAAAAAGGGAAAATCGACGCGGATCCCTCAAGGGGGATAGGGAGTGGGCTCGAAAGAGCCTACTCGAGTTGCTTTTTATTATACTCGGTTACAACTGGATAGAAAATACCACTTGGTTCTTATACCAGATGAACCCAAGGGCTTACAAAACAACTCAAAAGTCAACACGGAAGATGGGGGGAACCCCTGAGGGTCTCCGGATGGCCCAAAAATCGATTTTCAGACAGCGCCTCCTCCTCTTTTTGGATGGACCTGCTAAAAAAAACAAGCTTTTATTAGTATTAAGTGCCCAAAAACACTTTAAAAGTGTTTTTGGACAACAAAAAAAAAAGTGAAAAAAAAATCTAAGTTAAAACTAGGTAAAAAGTGCAAAAATTTAACCAAGAAAAGCTAGCTTTCCTTGGGATCTTGGCTTTCTTTTTAGGGAAACCAATATGATATGCACCCAATTGCTAGATTTGTCTTTAAAACGGGAAAGACTATGTACTTCAAACAAGCTTAGATTTGACTTAGAACCGCTTGCAAAAAATGAAAGACTTTTTATTGCTAGATCTAGTTTTTTAAAATGAAAGGACTTGGATATTTTTCTTAAATGAAATAAATCTATGCATGCAACTCCTATATATTCAGATCTAAAAAAGATACTAGCTTTAAAACAATAGATCTAAAATATAAGAGCCAAGCTAAGTAACAGGACATTTCCAAATAGGGCTCGTGTCCCGTATTCCACGTGTCGGACACGACACTTGCCCTAATACGTGTCCAACACCAAAATTTTCGTGTCTTGAAATCTGGACACTTTCCAGCAGGTGTCAGGCACGTGCCAGGAACGTGTCCTGATTTCTAGACATGTGTCCTGTCAAAAAGGGTATAGAGGAGGAGGAGGAGAATAGAGGAAAGAGCTACGACAGTAATGCTAATTTTGACATGGATGAACAGGAGGACGATTGATAGTGGCTAGTACCATTGATGAGCTATGATATTCTTCCTTGTGGTTATTTAGTATTTTCATTTTGTATCTAGTAGTACTGTAGATACTAGACTTAGTACTAAGTAGTATCTACTCTATTTTGTATTTGTCAGTGCATTGTCTCGATATCTATGTAATACATTTTGATTTTTGTGGTTTAATCAGAAATATCAAGTATGCAGTTTATGGTTCAAAGTTCATGATTCATAATAATTTATTATTGATTCATCATTGTCAAATTTCAATTGAATGATATTATGATTGATGTACATTGTATATACTTCTAGTTTTTGAAAATGTAGTTCTTTATGTATTTTTTAATATATATATAAAACGTATCCCCGTGTCCTATTTCTAGGGTCATCTTGTCTCATGTCGAATACTCGTATTTTCGTGTCCTCATGTCATGTGACTTAGGAGCCAAGTAACCAAGGAAGTATTGATAAAAAAGGAGAAAGAGTGAAGGTGGCTTGGTGCCCGAATGATCAACCATGGAGCTTTTCAGTGGAATGTCGAGGGACTATGCCTTTGAGAAAGTTTGGAGAAAGTGAGAAGCAAACTAGATCAATGCCCTCTCCAAGCTAGGAACCTGCAGCTAATCCAATGGCTTGCCAAGATGTTTGTGAGATTCGGTTAATACATAAATAGAGAGATTAAAACATGCATATAATCTTATACACCATGTTAGATATAGATTTCTAGGCATGCATAAAAGAAAAGGAAGTAGCCAATAAACTTATTAACTAAACTCCTTTCCTACCAAGATCATAATAAACTTATTAACAATCTTTTAGCACTGGATTCACAATATCAAAATAAGCAAGTTATGAACACAGATATAGGATACCTGAGTGAAACATGGCAATGCTCATCCACACAAAATAACATGATGCCATCTTGCATCCAAAGCTTTCTTTTATTCCAAGCAACAAAAATAATTATAGTATTACAACAACAAACCAATTCTCTATCCAACTCTAACTAGCTTGGAAGAGAGAAATGCTGCTTTATTTATAGCCAGAGCAAGCCCCTGGGGGGCTACCTACACTGACGATAGACTCGGAGTGTATCTGAGCTTGAACTGAGCTGAAGAGGAGTCACACTGAGTTGAATTGAGGTGGGATTGAAGAGGTGATTGACACCTTTCACCCACCAATTACCTAACTCACCAACCAAGCTTGGCGTCATCTCCCAATTCGCGCGAGTTCATGAAGGTTAGCGTGAAGTGGGTAATATAATCCACATGAATTGCTAGCATTTAGGAGAGTAGACCAAGGTATAAACACAGTTTTTAAACAATCCACGCTTGAAACAAGGAAAGGTGTGGACACCTTCTTCCCACCTCACACGAGTCTTATTGGGTGATGTGAATGTGGTTGACATCATTTACTAACATTTACTTCCACTCAAAACTTAAACCAAAGTTTAAACAACCTCATGTGAAAAGGGGGGGGGCATCACTTATTAAACACAACCTCAATGGAGCTTAACGTGAACCCCATGATAGTTTACGTCATCCACTCTTAACATATTCATTCTCCACTTCTTAAATTATAACCCAAAGTTTAAGTTCTAACTTTGAAAAGGGTCACATGCCTTATGGTGACATCATGCCATGTCATTTCCATACCTTTTTAAATGAATTTTTTTTTTTCCACTTTGTTCTTTTGTCCCAAAATTTTGTAATTTAACATTAAAATGCCATTTTGATGCATCTTTAGCTAAATAATGCTCCACGGGGTGCTCTAGTCGCCTGACTAATATGAAAATTGGTCCTAAGAGTAAAGAGGACGCTCTGAGTGTGAAAACGAGTGTCTCCACGCCAAAAACAGACTCCGCATCTGACTTTTATTACATTTTGAAGTTTTTTAATTAAACCATTAAAAAATGGCTTAAAAAATGGAAAAATATTTATTTTCTTGGAAATGGACGAAACTCTTGGGGGGCCTAGCACATGTCCATACGACTCAATTTGATTGCCTAGCATGAAACACTGACACGAAGACTCTAATAACCTCCTAAGGCCGAAACACCAAGACGACTACCCCAACTTTGGAAGTGTGAGTGAAAAACTTAGTAATTATTAGTCGTTTGTTCAACAACTAGTAGTAACCAAGGGAAAAAACACTCCGGGCTAGTCGGCTTGATGCTTAACTCTGGAAGTCGAACCTTTTATAAAAATTTATCATGCTAGGACATTTTTAAAAATTTCCCCACGGCGGTATGAACATGTGTTACAAAAATTTAAAAAAGTTCCCCCAAAATAAGGTCAACAGACTCCTGAACTCTGATCATGAACAAGTAACCTTGTTCAAACCTTGCTGGCTCACTTGAAAAAACCACCACGTACAGCTTGGGTGGTAACAAGGCTCTAATAACCCCCTAAGGCCTAACCACCAAGACGACTACCCCAACTTTGGAGGTGTGAGTGAAAAAATAAGAAATTATTAGTCGTTTGTTCAACAACAAATAATTACCAAAGGAAAAAACACTCTAGGCTAGTTGGCTTGATGTCTAATTCCAGGAAGCCGAGTCTTTTACAAAATTGACCATGCTAGCACATTTTTTACAATTTCCCCAAGGGGGTATGAACATGTGTTACAATTTCATTTTTTAAACTAGGCCTAAGAGGCGTGGCGAACCTCTGAAATGATGATTGAACAAGTGTGCTAGTTCAAACTTTGTTGGCTCGCCTAAAAGTCTAACTAGGTGCAACTTAGTTGGTAACACCTAGCGATTAATGCTCTTGGGAAACGTGCTCCCATTCTCCAAAACTCAAAACATGCCAAACCGCTCCCTCTTGGAAAACTTATTGTCTATCACACTACCCTAGGCTCTCTCTTATAACAAGAAAGTGACTTTTCACCTCCCCCAATCCCTAAATCCAAAGGCCAAGATTTTATCTTGCCTTTACATGATCAACGGTTGAGACACTTTCCCTCCAAAATCGGTTACATTTAATTTTTAATAAAGTCACTTTTCACTTTATGAAATGTGTGCACTTTATTTCATAAAGTCACTTTATAAAAATAAAAACAAGCAATATTTTATAAAAAGTCACATTACATAAGAGTCACTTTTAAAACAACTTTATAAAACACCATTACAAAGTCAAGTAGCTAAGTAGTATAGCTACTGAATGGTCACTTCCACGTACAAGACAAAACTATGCGGAGTGCCTCCAGAGCTAAAATAGCTAACAAATGAGACCCACCCAGGGTTTAGGCAAATAATTGGAATATGAGCCTAAATAAGGAGAATAAGGGATGAAATGACAATAGATAAGTTGCTTGATGATAGATCTGTTGATTCGAAGGGGTTCAAGCTATACCCAACTGATAGATCTGGTAAAATGACTGAAAACCCAAGGAGGGCGAATTGCCTAGAAGTGACCAGTGCTAGATCCGTGGGTAAATGGATCGGTTTTGGTTCAAACTTGGTATCTAGGCTTTCTTAATTATTTTAGACTTGGGTTTTAAGTTTAAAACCAAAATAATTGTTGGATCTATCAGATTTACAAAATGAGGGTTTAAACTTTAGGGTTTTAAATGACAAATGGATAAAAATATGGAGATTAGTACTAACCTTGTAGATCATACCTGAAAGTACTTGTAGCATCCTAGCACATCGATAATCCTTCCACTTGGTTACAATTTCAAGCAAGATCCAATAGCTTTGAAGATAAAACCAGTGTTCCACGGGGACGCGTCCCGCAGGGTCGGGGACGCGTTTCCACGTTTCCTGCGTCCCGGGGACTTGGCGACTCCTGGGCGAAACTTTTCCTCCCCAACCATGCCCCTATGAATTTTTTTTTAATATTTTCCCATTATTTTCACATTTTACAATTCCTACTTGGTACTACTTAGAAAATAAACTGATATATTTAGTATTTACATTGCACAATCATTAATATACATCAAATGAATTATTATTTTTGATATTTTATTTTATTTTTATAATTTTAGAGACGTCCCCACGTCCCCCCCGAATATCCCTAAATTTGGGGGTGGTTTCCACGCATCCCGAATGTGCGTTTCCCCGCTCTCGCGTCCCCCCGTCCCAGAAACTTGGGGGAACATTGGATAAAACGTGTTGCTCCAAGGAGGAAGTATGCCTTCTCCACTTGCAAAGTCAAACTACTGAATTGAGATTTGAGGTACAAATGAAGAGAAACTATGCAAGTCATCTAAAAGAGAAAGATTCAATGCATGAATAACAATTAGTCACTCCCTAAAAGATGAAACGATTTCTCGAAGAGACGATGTAGAAAACCCTCACAATCTCCCTCCAAGCAAGTCGCTACCCTGCAACAAATCAATTTGACCTCCACAAGATATATATCGATAACATAAAAGATCCACTAAAATGTCTAAGCAAGAGGCGTAACAATCATGTGCAAGAACATTCACAAAGCTTTCAAGAGATCTGCAAATTTTTTCTTTCTTCTAATATTCTTAGAGCGAAAACTCCCTTACAAATGAGAGAGAGTCTCAATATATAGATCTCTCCAATACAAAATCCTTAGATCCCGAAAGTATAAACGGATAGGATCAAAAGATGAAACATAAAGATCAACAACTAAGATAAGTCAGATACAACATACAAGGATCACTCAAAATAAGATGGGCACACCCTCTCAAAGACGCCCTAGGTGGGATGTAAGTCATATTATTGATAAGCAACTCAACATATAGGAGGTAGAACATGTCCTTCTTTAGCATGACCCCAAGGTACAATCATCATAAGATATAATCATAACTCATAGCATAAAGTGTTAAAAGACACTAGGACGTGTGACCCAAACAAGATAATAAGACACCCCAAGAGATGAAAACCAGGACGTGTGGACCCCGTGAAGGGTGAAGACCACACCAAAGGATGTAGGATGCATCAATAACATATCTTGGATCAATTCCATGCCATTTCCTTGCCCCATTAGACCAAATCGATTTCCTTGCTAGCCAATTCTTTATTTTTTATGCTTGAAAATCATCCCAGAAGAATAAGATTCTCGTGGCTCATTCCTGACCAGTCCTGGGGCTAATCGAAGTCCAAAATCAATTTGGTAACATAGCAATATGGTTAAAACGAGTGGTCACACCACTATGTCCACTGATAGTGCCCTAAGAGAATAAAGTATATCTTTGTAATTGTAAGTAATAAAAAATGTCATTTCTACATGGCATCCAACAATTGGAAGATGAAGTGACCATAATACCAACTATCTCTGCCCAGAACTGAAAACCAAGTGTACCAATGGACTTAGAATGTTCAAATCATCTAGGAATGAGTACTCATACTCCATATGTCTATCAAGAGATACATCAAAAGGTCTATCCATGCCCAGAGAATAATAAAAATAAGGCCTGTAAATGCTGGTAATCATAAAAATAATGCAAGCCATCACAAGAAACTACCATCTGCAGTATGAATCCATATAAAGACCACTGATAGGCCATGAATAAGCAATATCAAACACTGTCAGCCAAACTCATCTCGGAACCTGTTGTTGACGAAGGACTTGGTCAAACTAAGTTGACCAGGTAAAAAATGATCAAAATAATGACCCAACTAAAAATCTCAAATGATGCAAGGTACAAAAGGACAAAGCATGCTCCCTTATCCATGTTAGTAGCAAGACTAAAGTATAAAGTGGTTTTTAACTGGTGATTATAAGTATAAAGCATCAATAATAGGTCCAAATCAAAGTAATCAGTTACTTCAAACAAGAGCCTCAAGTGTATACTCATTTATAGACCTGACCATTTTGCTAATCATGGGTGAGAGTGGGAGAAGCAAGGTTAGGCTAAGGAACTGACTTGACACTCAACACTGTGAACATCTCGGCTGAAGGACAAAGGGGATCCACACTACACATCTTGGAAAAGATGAACACTAGGGAATGGTGGTGTCTCACAGATGGGTGGAATGACAAGAATGTTTCAACTAGACTCTAGACAAGTAACCTTCATTTGCATTTACTTATGGTCAACTTTGCACTTTAGATTTAACATTTGGATCAATTTTCAATATACATCCTCCAAGAGAATGTGCCCTAAATAGCCTTGCGGGCCTCAGATAGTGACTCAGTATTACCTCCATTGCCCGCCATTGTCCATAGATGCGATGGAGTGACCACCCTGTTGCCTTGTATGGGAAAACGACCTTATATCATTCAAAGGATGAGTGCGCATCTCTGGCAATTGACTTGCTACTTGAAGATAATTTACTTTATTTGCAGTAGTGTTTAAAAACACTGTTTTTGCTTACTATGCATCCATTTAGATAGAGCATTTAAGTTCTGATGCCTTAATGTCTAAAGACACTTTTGGTTAAGACTACTTGTTTTCAAGGAGTAGAGAAAGACAATCCCTGTGATGAGAATCACACAAGCCAACATCGAGACACAAGATAAACATGGAATCTAATCCAACACAGAGGTATAGGCGGGGGAAATCCTCATTGTCACTAGTCAAGATACAAGTCAAGGCTAAAACCAAAAGTGGGAGATAATGGATGGGTGAAGAAAGTGGTAAGGCGATGCCAAGACTAGCAAGCTGAGTCCCTATAAGGAAATGACCAAGTCCATACTAATAAAGGGCATGACCAACAAGCATACACAAGAACCTCCTAAATAAAACAACTAAATCACCTCTACTCTAGACCATCAATATAAGCAAAGAAGAATATCGCCAATGCATAACCACCATAAACCAAGTCAGGCTACTAAAATAGATAAAAGAGAACAACCATAATACCTGCATCTGATCTGTACAAGTGAATGGCACTGGAACATTGTTGTTGTATATCATGGGCACTGTCAACATATCTGCTCTGAAATAAAGAATGGCTAACTCAGTCATCAAATCTGGGTTCATGAGGCTCAGTCATGGCATAAAACTGAAAGTGTGTATGCTCTGGGTCCACTGACTGTAAGAGTGATCGTCATCGGAATGTTCATCAACCGCTGATCTAATGTATAGAATAGCAAAGGACTGGCTCAGGAATATGCTCAAAACTGCTCTGCAATCATGGTAGCCTCCAGCTACTATGGATGTGACAACAGTAATTATGCTTGATCAAGAATCAGAATTTATCTTAAATTGCTTGATACCATGTGACAAAATGCACATGGCCAAGGATCTTAGCAAAACAACAAATTCACAAATTGACATATGATATATGTAGTAAAACCCTCAAGGGGAAATATCCATGGAGCAAATAGGCAATGCTCAATTATTTCTTTCAGAATTCTTCTTGTACAATGAGGACCCAATTCCTTTGTTTATAGAGAAGCTGCCTGCATCCAAAGTGCTCTTTTATTTCTAGTTCACTATGCCAATAACTCAAAGATTCTACAAGTTAAGACTACCTAAACTTGGTACTTTCCATGCAGTGGATAGTTACAATTTATTTATTGTGAATAATTAATTTTTTTGCATGTCCACAATTAATTAAATAATTAATTAATATTGCACACATAATTATTCACCAGCTGTTTCCTATCCATTTCCCTTGTTGATTTTCACTATTATGTCAAGTAAATTGCTGCTTGCATTTCGGTGAAAGGTGGGGCAGATTTCTAGTTTTTAGTACAATCACTTCTTTGTTGTCATGCATTTTAGCACCTCAGCAATGACCCTTCAAGTAATTTTCTGCAATCTGGAAATAGCATCATAGGCTGATTTTAGCCTGTTGTAACAGTACTGTCACACCATCCCCCTTTATAATTTCAAACCCTCTAAAGGTTGCCTCTTAACTCAATGTACCCTAATTGGATAGGTACTAGTCTTGGTCCTCCATTTTTTTCTATTGCTAAACTTTATCGCATATTTTACTTAGGGAAACCCGCCTTGTGCTGGAGATCTGGCCTAAAGTGAGATGGCTTTGTTGTGGTGACAATGGACAGCCCCTCTTCTTTCTCCTAACGTTGCACTTGTGTCTTAGGGCTTTACCAGTTAAAGTGCAAATTTGGGAGGTAACAAGATGGACCACAATATCCTCTTTCTTGAAGATTGTTCCATGTTAGGATACTATTTTGTACTGCTAACCATAGGAAAGTCTTTATCTTCAGCCATATCCTCAATTCCCAAATATTTTCAATAACTTTATTGTCTGGTTGAACATTACGGGCTGCAATAAGATCACACGCCTCACTAACTATATTGTATCATTACCTATGCATCCCTCATATGTTTGTAGTGTAACTTCTGTGTCTGCAGTTTTGTCCTCGAGAAATCCTTATCATTGGCAAATCCATCAGGCCAATCTTTCTAGGACAACTTATTTTAGTCATCATTTTTCTCAATTTGCAAACTTCATTTGATTTTATATTCTAACTTTTAATGTTAAAAGCATGAACATGTGTAGTGTTTTTTTCTCTCATTTCACAAAATGAACAATGTTTCATTCAACGCATTAATTTTTTTGTTCACTTCCTTATGTCATGTAACTTAGCTGTAGCTCATAAAATATCCCAGAAAAGTTAATGCGTTGAATGAAACATTGTTCATTTTGTGAAGGAGAGAAAAAAACACTACACATGTTCATGCTTATAACATTAAAGTTAGAATATAAAATCAAACGAAGTTTGCAAATTGAGGAAAATGATGAGTAAAATAAGTTGTCTTAGAAAGATTGGCCTGATGGATTTGCCAATGATAAGGATTTCTCAAGGACAAAACTGCAGACACAGAAGTTACACTACAAACATATGAGGGATGCCTTCAAATCTCAATTTTACCCTTCACCTGCACAATGAAAGACATTAGAAAGCTCTTTGCCTACAGGTAAAAGTGAGAAAACACAATGAAAAAATGCTCTTTAGAGTGGGACATGTCTAGGGCACATGTCCCAAACATGTGTCCTAGCATATTTGTGTTCGATACGTAGGATACAGACATGGTCCCCCAGTTAGATGTGTCCTGTTTCCTAGATCTAAAGTAAAGATCAAAATGCCCAATTTGGAAGGTTTTAGATAACAATAAATGGTCCTTTTATTTTGAAGATGTAAGGCTGATTGGATTTGAATGTTATTTTTTATACCAAACTTCACAAACACTAAAGATTCCATTCTTGTCGAATATATTTAGGAATTTGAAGCAAGAAGGGTTTATAAGAGATTGTACAAGAACTGATCTCTTGTAACTATTGTAGGCCTGAACAGTGGAGTTGGTTATGTCAACACTCACAAATGCTAGAAGCTCATTCCTCATCTTCAAATTTAAAGATAACCAGTGAAGTACTTACACAATTGACTGGCTATATTCAAAGGAGTTTAGAATATCAACCTCGTCAACACCAGGCATTTAGAGCACTTATTGATGCAGGCTCTCAGACATCAGCATTTGGGCACAATTATGGATTAGGAAGGGCTTCCTTATGGCTTCCTTTTGATTTGTTCATGGAAAATGCAATGGATGGAAGGCAACTTCCAGCTACATCTGCTATTGAGACCCTAGCTGGTATGCAAATTAATTAAGACCAACATTTTTTCATCTTTGCATTTATATTGAGCTTGATTTTGTGGATTTGATTTATGCTAATTTGATGGTGTTGGGAGGTAATCTAAAGGAATAGTGATTTAAAGGCATTCCTACTTTGTCAGATTTCAGCTAGATCATTTCCAACACTGTCCTGTATATTGGTTTGTACTAACTTGGTCAATTGAATTTCAGAACTGACAAAATCTCTTCAAGCAGTATATGGTGCCAGCTGGCAAGATACATTTTTAGGCCTCTGGACTGCATCTCTTCGGCTTGTACAAAGGGTAGAGAAATATAACTTACTGCTGTTGGTGTCATATCTGTTATGAAAAGTCATTTTAGCAATATGTAAAACCAAGCCTATTTTATGTCAGAAAAATTGGCAGAAATTCTTCTCATAATTTATCTCCCATTTGAGACCGTAATTCTATGTTTCACTTGTTATTTCTGTTTTATATGCAGGAACGGGATCCTGTTGAGGGCCCTATTCCCCACCTTGACTCACGGTTATGCATTTTACTTTCTATTACGCCATTGGTGGTTGTTTCTATTATTGAGGAAGAAGAGAGGAAACTTCAAGGTTCAGAGAATAATGCGATGGAAAATAGTGCAAATGCAAACATTCATGACAAAGAAAAGAAACTGTCAGGGCCAGGTACAAGGCGTGCAGCCTTACATTCAAGTCTTAAGATTTTGGGACAGTTTGATGGCCTTTTAGTACCCCCTCAATCTGTAGCCTCAGTGGCCAACCAGGCTGCTATTAAAGCAGCAAGTTTGGTTGGTAGCATTACTAGTAAAAGTGGGGCCCATGATGGCCTTAGCAGCAATGGTATTAGACGCACTGCAGGTGACCTTGTCAATACTTTCATTTGAATCATGGATAAACGTCTTTGTAATACTCTATTGTCTTTGTTCTGTTAAGTGTACAATAGATGATTTACTTGTTTGAGAAGTGTTCAGAGATCATTTTTTTAATGTATGTGGATTATATCATTTTTTTCTTGCAGTGGGAAACATGCGACACCTAATTGTTGAAGCTTGCATTGCTAGAAATTTGATTGATTCATCAGCATATTTATGGCCTGGCTACGCGGGAATACTAGTAAATCCATTATCTCACTCAATACCAGTTCAAGGATCTCCTTGGTCTGCATTCATGGAAGGATCCCCTCTATCCATTTCATTAAGAAATGCTCTTATGACAACTCCTGCTTCAAGGTATTTCTAAGTATGCAACTGCATACAAAATTTTATTTAGTGTGATATCTCTCCCAAGGCCATAAAAACTAGAACCCAAGTTTCAGTTCAACTATTTACTTTTTCAAGTTCTTATTTATGTCTTGTTTCTACATCATGGCTTTTGTCTGGCGTCACCAGTTATTGTTAGAACAATATAATTGAACTTTTCATGGATCTGGTTGAAGCTTAGCAGAATTGGAGAGAATATATCAAATTGCAATATATGGACCAGAGGAGGAAAGGACTGCTGCGGCTAGCATTTTGTGTGGTGCATCTCTTGTACGTGGATGGAATGTGCAGGTGATAAATACCTCTAGTGGTGGAATGTTGAACTGAATATATTCCTGCCGTCTATAATAAATTTAAAGTCACTGAAACCTTGTTGACTGGATTCACTACAATGTTAATAAATAGAAATTCAGATACTTTAACTTTCCAATCCAGTATTCAAATTTTAGAGAGCTATATGTATAAACATTGGAACTTATCATCTTGTTTGTTGTCTTCTAAATCTTTCCTGCCAGCGAATGTTCTACTTAAATGTTTATGGTAGTATATTGAGAAAAAGTCTCCTTCATTATTTTTGCCCTCTGTTTACTCATTATTGGCCATACCTACAGGAGTATACTGTACGCTTTGTAGTGAAACTGCTTTCACCTCCTGTTCCTGCAGACTATCATGGACCTGGAAGTCATTTAGTAGCCTTTGCACCATTGCTTCATGCTGTTCTAAAAGGAATAACTACTATTGATACCGTTCATGTTCTCTCATTACATGGCATGGTAAATTGATCTAACTGAAAATAATCCTGATACCTTTATGATATCACATTAAATATTTGCATTTGCCATCAGGATTGGGAAGTAGCATTGTCAAATTTCGCATTGTTATATCTTGTGATTTTTGTAACATCATAAGTGTTTCCCATCAATAAATCACATGGCAGGTTCCAGAAGTTGCAGTTGCATTGATGCCTATTTGTGAGGTATTTGGATCCATCTTGCCTACAGGGACACAATCATCAAATAAAGGGGAGGAAGCTTCCGTTTATACAATCTTTTCAATTGCATTTATTTTGCTGCTAAGGTTGTGGAAGTTCTATGGATGCCCTCATGAACATAGCTTGTCTGGGAGAGGTGCTCCAGTTGGTTCAGAACTTACTCTTGAATACCTTTTACTTCTGTATAATATGCGAGTGGCTTCGGCTTCATCGGCGAACATGGATTTTGATAGAAAGACAAAGGATAAAGAGCATTTTCAGTCTAAGATATCATCGGGTTCAGGCACAGGTTTGCCTCAAGCATCAATTACATCAAAGGATCAAACTCTTAGATCACCTTTGCCGCCTCTCCAGCAAGTGTTTATCGACTCATTTCCAAACTTGAAAGTTTGGTACTGTCAGCATCAAGCTTGTATAGCATCAACTCTGTCAGGCTTTGTTCGTGGGAATCCTGTTCATCAAATTGCTGATAGACTTCTGAATATGATGTATTGGAGGATGAGTAAAGGAGTATCTGCACCTGCGGCTGCTGGAACATCTGCCAATAGCAGTCTAAGTGGCTCTTCTGGAAGTGCAGGAGAGGATACATCTCGAAGACCTATGCTACCTGCATGGGAAATTCTTGGGGCTGTCCCTTTTGTCGTTGATGCCATGTTGACTGCTTGTGCACATGGAAGGCTTTTCCCCCGAGACCTCACAACAGGTAGTGACAAGTAATTGTGTCTATCAAACTGCAATTAGCTTGAAAGGTTTTGTAATTCTATGTCTTGTTTGGCTGAGTTAGTCATTGTAAGTTTTTATTTGCCATATCATCCTGTTTATAACATATTTAGGAAGTTATTCAGATTCAAGCAGGTAGTTTCTAGTGATTAAGTAGATACTTAATAATGGTATATTTTGGAATATGCTTAACTTAGGAGTTTTAAGTTAGGAACCTAATATTGTGATCAAGTTGTGTTCTGCTTCAAATGGTAACATTTTGTATCCACACAGGGGAAAACCATATAGGCCCCCAGCTATACCCGTGGGAGGCAGATCACAAAATTGGACTGAGAATATAGAAAACAGTCCATTTCAAACTGGAAGATAAAAAACGGAATTCATATCCCAATGCTACTTAACTATCATTCCTGTAGGGGAAACTGAAAACAAACTGATGGCAGAATCTTATGCAAAATCCCAACATTTAATCAATAGAGGTCAAAGTCAGCCAGCTCGAGCGTTTAATCAGATTCTCATTTAACTGTTTGATGGACTGAATTTGCCCTTTTGCTGCAGTCATTCTAGCATCCTGCTGTTCCCTATCTTGACAAAGCCCATTATTCTTCAAGAGTTACCAATCCAACTAGTACTTGAGATTAAGTCCAAGATCAGTGCTAGCCAGATGGCACTCAAGAGGGATGCCAATGTAACTGCACAAACCCTCTTCTCACTTTAAGTCGGCTCTTCTATGGCAAAAGAGGTGTACTGTGTATCCCTAAGATTAGGATCACTAAAGCTATGTGATGGAGGCTAAAGCTGAAGTGAAGAGTTAGCATTAACAAAACTATGAGTTGTAGCCAATGTTCTCAGAACTAGACCGGTCATCGAACCGATAGAGCCCAAAAATATGAACCGGACCAGAATTGGGAAAAAACTGGACCAAAAAACCAGTCGATAAAAAACTAGAGCTTTCATCGGAAGATACAATTGCCGCATTTGAGTTTCCAGATTTAGAAATTCAGAGAGAAGAAGAGGAATTTGATGATCAAATCCAAATGTTCATGAGAACTGTTGGGTAGAATATTAATTAATTAATTTACCTTCAATTTAATTATCGACCGGGACACGTAAGCTTTGAGTTGCTACACTATATGTGCAGGGTAAAATAGTTTAAAGCTCATGCCTAGGGTGACTTCAATCTATTCACACACAAAGAAAAAGAATGTAGTTCATGAAACTAACTACTCTTTTGAGCAACCAAGATCAAAAGCTGTTAAATCTAATCTAGGGAAAAGAATCAACCTGCTGAGTATTGTTTACAAATCAAAAGTTTACCAAATTCAATGAATGAATCTTAAAGCAATTTCAAACCATACTAATTGTAAAATATTTTCCAAAAGAGCAACTAAACAATGAAATGTTTCAATAAAGGAAATCCTACTGTCAAAAGAGATTTTCAAATCTCAAACTTGCCTATAAAAGGGAATGCTATTTGATCAATCTTAATGTTTCACACCATTCCAAACTTGCCTACAAAAGTAATGCTATTTGATCAATCTTAATGTTTCACACCATTTCAACAGGACTTCTAAAACCATTTCATCATCCAAAAAGAAGTTTGTATCAAACACAATCTAAGTCACATGGTTCAGGTTCGGGTTCGGGTTCGGCAAGGATTAGGTTCGTTTCAGGTTCGAATATTTCGATGAGGTTCTGATGAGGTTCGACAATAGGTTCGACTATATATATATAAAGTTTTTTCATATACTCCCCCTTAACTAATTTTCTACACTCCATCGCCCATAGGATTCAAAGCACTTAGGTCACTATTCATAATTTCGTCATATATACTTTGTTGTTTATGACATTTCTGCTTACAGATTTGTACTTCTAAGAGTAGGTTTTTGTGGTTTAACAACGGATTTACATGCTTCCCACAACAATAGTTTGTTCTTAGGGGTAAATCTATGTTCTTACTTGTTGTTTGGTGTGTTCTTATGTAGACTACAGGTATGATATTTCAAATTACAAGAGCATTTAATTTATAGACAACATTAATAAATAGAGAGCATTTAATCTATAGACATCATAAATAAATCAAGAGTATCTACTTTATAGACAACATTATATTTATAGATAACATAAATAAATAGAGAGCATTTAATTCATAGACAGCTTAAATAAATAGAGAGCATTTAATTTATAGACAACATTTAATTTCTTGGTATTGCGTTTTCTTTTTTAGTTTTTTTTAACTTGAATTTTTTTCAGAAAAAAAATATTGAACCTCAAATTTTTTTTTCCTTTAGGTTCGGGTTCGGCTTTAGGTTCGACATTAGATTCGCCTTCAGGTTCGGGTTCAATGAGGTTCGGGTTCGACTTCAAGTTCGACATTAGGTTCGGCGAACCTGAACGAATTTCAAATTTTTTTTGAGGTTTGCTGAACCTCGAACCTCAAGGATTAGGTTCGGAGAACCTTGTGACTTAGAACACAATAACTCAAGAATTAGAAATTTATTACTTTGAAGACTACCAACTCTACTTCACACCAATACTGTCATTCATAGAATAATTGCTGAAATGAATTTGTCTATTGAGTGATAAAAGAAACAATACCACTTGTACTCTATGCTCATAAAAGTGAATTAAAAATATTTAGACAAAGCTATGTTTCACTTCAATTCGAGCAACCCACAAGGTTTGACATTCATCATTAAGTTTCAAAATCAATCTATAGCTACGAATAAATGAGAAAATGAACAACAGAAATCAAAATACACTAGCAAATACACACTGTCAAATATTAACAAACTGCATCTTTCTCTTTCTAATCTCATTCAACTTCCTCAAATCTCTTACACAACAAGTCTGAACATGCTAGCCTATAAGCTCTGAAAATGCTAATCTATAAACCCTATAAACTCTATAAGCTCTATAAATTCTGAAAACTCTTTAAACTCTATAAACTCGGTAAATTCTTTAAACTCTTTAAAGCTCTGTAAACTATGGAAACTATGGAAACTCTGTCCAGAGACTTAATTATTCAATTCTTAATACTACGACATAATCTAGTTACTGGAAATAAAAAGGAAGAAAGAATTCAGATCCAACTTATTTAGCTACTCTTTCTATTGGTTTCAAGCCTACAATTCATTCAATCGAATTTGCAAATAAAGCTGAGATTAACCCTGAACTAAATACCCTGTCTATATATGTTCATTAACACAAACCGGTTTGTCTCCACGCATTCGATGATACAAACCAATCCAACACAAACACACATCTATTTTCAATCCTGAGTCTTGTAAATCTACCAGCATACATATATATAAAAGACAGTATCAGGAAGAAACGGTATAAATTTGCTTACAGTAATGAAAGGAAAGCAAAACTACACATAGTTAACAAGAGTTGAAGGTGGGCCCGACCTCCAACACTTCTAGATCTGAAACTAGAACTTTAAGGAAGAAAACGCAGCAGTAAATCAATAACTTGGAATCAGAGTTTTATAGTATATCATCTGCGTGTATTTTAAGGTTTCACATACATATTTATAACTTTGAATTACATCACGGGTCGACCACTGAAAAGGGTCGACCCCTCTCAAAAGATCTACGCTTATATAGGAGAATGAAAACAACTAACAATTGATCCAATGCAGAAAATAGATCAAGACATCAGATTGGATTTAGATCCTTTGCAAACCAGCGATCAAATAGCCTGGAATCCACGCATTGCTGAAGATTAGTGCCCACGATTCTTGGACTGAGCAGGACTGCACACTGCCAATAGGTAGCTCATGGTCCATATAGAAACAACTGAATGCAAAACCCGCATGTTATTTCAGGCAAACAAATCCCCAAATATCTGAACCAATCAATACATGCTCAGTGAGTACCGGAACAGGTGTGGGATCGAGCCACTAGAAAAGTAACTGTGCGGGAAACAAGACTTTGACAAAGGATCAACATTTAATCAAAAGTTAAAGTTTTCAATTATGAATTGAAATCCATCAAAATGATAAACAAAGTAATAAAAATATCAAGAATTTTCCTGTTTAAAGCATCTTGGGATATTGTCCTCGAAAATACATATTCGAACATAAAATACAACAAAATAGAATCAAATATGCCTGGTCCCATATAAATTCGAACTAGGAATAGGGTGGTAGACAAGCAAAAACAGGAGGTCATCAAGAACATTGAAAGTCCACTAGAAGAACTACTTGAAGTTCCTCCTTCCAAAAGGAGACTTGCTTGGTACCGAGAGACAGTACAAGAAGCCGAGAAGCATAAAGCTCCTCCAAGGTCTTTCAGAGAAAGCATAAGACCTCAGAAGTACTCCGGTTTTATGAGTCAGCTTTTCAGTTCAGAACCTTCATCATACGAAGATGCAGCAAGTAAACAGGTATGGGTTGATGCCGTGATTGAAGAGTTTAAGTCAATCATGAAGAATGATGTTTGGGAAGTTGTTTCCAGACCCGCAGGAAAGTCAGTAGTGACTTCCAAATGGATTTATAAGATCAAGCATGTTGCAGATGGCAGTGTGGAGAAGTATAAAGCCAGATTCGTAGCTCGTGGCTTCACTTAGAAAGAAGGCATTGACTATGACGAGACATTTGCACCTGTTGCCAGGTACACTACCATCAGAACCATCATTTCACTTGCTGCAGTTTTCGGATGGAAGCTACATCAGATGGATGTAAAGACAACTTTTCTCAATGGTAAGATTGAGGAAGAAGTTTATATTGAACAACCTGAAGGCTTTGTTAGTCATGGGAAGAAGACCCATGTATGTAAACTGAAGAAAGCCTTGTATGGGCTAAAATAGGCTCTGAGAGTCTGGTATGCTAGGATGGATGGATTTCTCCATAGTTTGGGGTTTTCCAAAAGTACAGTTGATTGTAACTTGTACTTTAAAGTTGTTCATAATCATGTCTTGATACTTGTTCTATATGTAGATGACTTGTTTCTTACAGGTGATGAATAGTTGATAGACCAGTGTAAGAAGGAGCTTACCTTTGAATTCGAGATGAAAGATCTTGGATTGATGCATTACTTCCTTCGCTTAGAAGTTTGGCAAAAGCCAGGTGAGATCTTCCTGACTCAAGGAAAGTATGCAGTAGATATCTTGCAGAGATTTGGGATGCAGAACTGCAAGTCCATGAGCGTACCAATGACTACCAACTTGACAAAGTTGCGGGATTCAACCTCTAGTTCACAGAGTGTGGACTCTACTTTATAGAGACAGCTCATTCGTTCCCTGATGTATCTCATGCATACGCAACCAAACATTTGCTACACAGTGAACACACTGAGTCAATTCATGTCAGATTCGAAGCACATACACTTGGTAGCTACTAAACATGTACTCAAGTATGTGCAAGGAACTATCACATGTGGGCTCAAGTATACTTCCAACAATGGAGTATTGTTATTTGGATACTCAGATTCAAATTGGGCTGGCAGTGCAGTTGACCGAAAAAGTACCTCTGGTTATTGCTTCAGTATGGAATTAGCAATGATCTCTTGGTCCAGCAAGAAGCAGGGTTCCATAGCTCAGAGTACAGCTGAGGCAGAGTATATTGCTACAAGCAATGCCTGCAAGGAAGCAATTTGGCTCAGAAAGTTGTTATCTGATATGTTCGAGGGAAAGCTTGACTCAACTATCATCCATTGCGATAATCAGAGTTGCATAAAGCTTTCAGAGAATCCAATGTTTCATGATAGATCGAAACACATTGAAATGAGGTATCATTTCATCAGAGACCTAGTGCAGAGAGGTGCTCTGAAGTTGTAGTACATTCGTACAGATGAACGGATTGCAGATATCTTGCCCAAGCCTCTGACAGCATCAAAGTTCGTGTACTTTCGTCACAAGCTTGGTATGGCAGAGAATGCCTCTCTCGTTGAGATGGAGTGTTGATTTTTCTGAGCAGCATTGAGAGCCCTTCTCTTCGGAGAATGGGACCACCTGGTCCGGGACCACGGTGAAGACTCAACCCAATGTTGAGTGACCATTCTGTTGAATGGTAGATATTTGGTTTGGGACCATGATATAGACCCAGATCTGTTCTAGGTAGACTCAACCTAGTGTTGACTAGACATCTGGTCCGGGACCACGATGTAGACCAGTCTGGGACTGGTAGACTCTGCCTAGTTCTGAGTAGCCATTCTCTGGGAGAATGAAGACACTATAAACCCTAGACTGGGTCTGGGCATGTGTGTTGCACTTTGACCATTGATCTATGGGCTTGTTGCTTCTCCAAGGATTAGCTACCCTTGGTTAAGTTACCCTAGTACGAGATGTATGTGTCACACAGTGTGTGAGATAAAATCATTAAAAACTCTCTTGGTTTATGACGATGTATTTTTGAAATAAAAAGGGGCCACAGGTAATGACCACAGGGGCACTTGGAAAAAGGCCAAAGTCAAAAGTCAAAATAAATAAAGACTTGTTGACCATGGGAAAATGACCACAAGTGGAAGTTAAATAAATAAGGACTTTTTATAAAAGTCAAAGGAAAAATAAAAGTACATTTTTTTGGTAAAAGTGAAAGTGAAATTAGGAAAATAATAAAAATATTATTATTTTTATTTTTCCTAATCTTGTCCACTTACAGGTGAACAAAGGCTATAAAAGAAGATCAAATCTTCCAATTTGATACACACAAGTTCTCTCTCACAGGTGAAGCTGCTACTTTTATTTTGACGAAGATTCTCTTGCCTCGGCTAGGGCAATTTTTCTAGCAAACTCTCAGCTAGGGTTTTCAGTCTTATTCTCGGGCAGCTCTCTTCATTTTTTTTTTGGACAGTCTTACATTTTTCTCAGCAGCCTCCAGATCTACTTCAACAACCCCCTATTCTTCATGGTTGCTCCATTTTTTCTTTATGGACAGTCTGTTTAGGGCTTGGCCCTCTCTCCATTTACTTTTGGGCAACCAAGAAGGCAACCCATGAGGGCTATTGGCTACAACAGTCTGTTGTAGCAGTTGTTGGCAGGCCCATTAGGGTCTGGGGCTGTCAATTGACAAACCCTAGGTGCCTCAGGGAACCCGTGAACCTCCTCAATAGGCTTCGGGCAGAAGGAAGGACAGTCGAGCAGCCAGAAGAGTAGATCGGGTAGACTGAAGGACAGATCGAGCAGGCAAAAAGTCAACAGGAAGGCAGAAATTCAACGAGAAGGAAAAACTATCAACGGGCAGAAGTAAGGATAGATTCGTACGGCCGTACAACTGTACGTCAGAAAGGTGCAGACTGTCAGTGACAATCAGATCTGAGTTGGGAAGCCTTTGTCTTTTTTGGGCAAGAGAGAGAAAAATCTCAGTTCGCTGAAAAGCCCTAAATTGGTAATTTTTATGAATTTTGGAAATTGTGGTTGAAAATATCTGATATTTTACTGATAAATTTTCCTGTGACTGTGGTAAAACCCAGATTTGGGTTTGAGGAACTTTTTGAAGAATTTTCTTAAGCCATCTCATTTACGAGATGAGCTATTAATGCTTTTGGGGTTTTTGTCCTTTGAAGGTTTCCCCAGTGAAAATATTGAGTCCAAGTGTGCTGATGTGATGAATGTGTTCTTACTGTACTGCTGATCTATTTATGTTTATCTTCAAATTTTTAAGTTTATGCTGATGCTAAAATTCAACATGACGAAGTTAGGAAAGCAGATCTAGATAGATATAGTATAAATGAGAAATACCCAAGTTAGATCCACCAAGGGTTTATGCAATTTAGGACAAAGTGGACCCAAAAGAGTATATCAAGATGTCTAAAGACTAGATCTAGGTGCTTGAAGAGTAGATCTATGGATTTGAAGCAGGTTCAAGCCTACCCAACTCATAGATCTGAAGGATTGACAAAAAGCCCAAGGAGGGCATCCCACCTAGAGAAGAGTAGTGTTGTATCCAAGGGTATTTGGAGTCAGATTAAGTTTAAACTTTAGATCTAGAGTTTAATATTTATTCCTAAGTGGGTTTTGATGGCCGCCATCAAATAAGCACCCGATCTATTAGATCTAGAAAACTAGGGCTTTAACAATGAGGGTTTTATGTGACAATTGGATAAGAAGATGGAAAATAATACTGACCTTGTAGATCGTACCTAAAAATACTTGCGTCTGCCTTGTACATCTATGATCCTTCCACTTAGTTACATTTTTGAGCGAGATCTACCAGCATCTGAGTGAAAACGTTTTGTTAAAAGGAGGTAAAGCACCCTCTCCACATGCAAATTCAAATTACCGAAGTGAGATTTGATCCACGGATAAAAAATAATCAATGCAAGTCATCTAAAGAGAAAGAAACAATACGTAAAGTAACAATTGATCACTGCCTGAAAGATGAAACGATCCACATGAAGAGATGATGCAAGTTGCCTCCACAATCTCTCAAGAAAATCGCTATACCTGCAAGAGCAATTTAGCCTCCACAAAAAGTATTTGTTTGCATGCAAGATCCACTGAAATGTCTAAGCAAGAGGCATAACAATCATGTACAAGAACATTCACAAAGCTTTCAAGAGTTTTTCCAAAAAATTTCTTGTATTCCAACATTCTTAGAGCCAAAAGTCCCTTTACAAATGAGAGAGCATCTCAATAAATAGATCTCTCTCGTACACAAAACCTAGATCCAAAAAGATCAAGGGCCAAGAACATAAGATATAATCACTCTAATAAATGGCTAAGATTAGTCGGATATACATCACATGGATTAACTCAAAAATAGAGGGGTTGCAGTAGCTAAATCGCCCAAGGGGGACGCACCACATAGAAAATGACTAAGACACATGGTAAAAGCACATGGTGGGGCTAGGAGGTGTATTATAAATTATAATCTTCACTAGCATGTCCCCATGGCACAACATCAAGTGATGTGTCTGTTGTCACCTAATTCGCACCTTAGGTCATGTGGCAGAAATCTTCAAGCCACTAGGTGTGACCTTGGGGGCAAGCAAGAGTCAAGTGTTGTCACTTGATCTTGATTCCTCTGTCTAGGCTCTCTCCTAGCGAAGCCAAGGGGGGTGGTCCCTAGTAAAATAATCTAAGATTGTTTTAATATATGAAATATTGAAACTAAGATGAACTGCAAATTATTTAAATAACTAGCATATAAAACAACATTCCATACAACACATTGATTAACTTAAATATGAACAATGAATAATAATCCCATATAGACTAGTACTAATGGAGTTCTTGCGTATAATTGGGTTGCTAGTGATGTCTCGATAAGTACTGCAGTTGTCTCAGTTGGTTCCTTTTAAATTAATTAGATGAGTGATTAGGAAGTGGGTTGATTCATGGTCAATTTTATTAAGAGTGTGGTAATGATTTAATTATTAAGGGAAAAAGGGTATGAGGAAAATGTCCAGATTTACTTGGAAGTGGCTCTCACAGTGACGTGTGGGCTAGATGGAGTCGTGGGGTTCAACACTACACCAACAAGAGTGTAACTTAATGTGGCCCCATGGTCACTTTCTAGTAGTTCCCACTTCTCACTTGCATAATTTCCCCACTAACAAGTAATTTCGAGAAGTGTTGGATTTTCACTTTGGAATTTATTTAGAGTGTGAAATAATTACTAGTCACTCCAATCCCTTTCTGATTGCCCCTTCGATCCAACCAACGCCTGTAGTGGTCACAAGATCATATAGAAATTGAAGCCTTGTTTATTTTAAGATTTTTAAAACTAAATATGGGTTTGTTTAAATCACAGTGTTGATACTCTTGTTTCCAAGAACACAGCCGAATTTGTTAATTTTAACTTAAGAAAGTAAAAAGAACTTGAAAAAAAAATATGCGAATCCCCCTTGGGGGGATGGGGGGTGGGCACTTGGATACCCACTTGCTTTTCTTTTTTACAATGATTAAGATAAAGAAATATGTGTTCCTTTGTAAGAATGGAAACGCAAATTTACAAGCTTTAAGGCCTCAGAAAAATGGCCAGAGAAGAAGCTAAAAGAAAACAGATCTCCAGATGGCTTGGATCTTCCAAATTTGGCCAGATTGCCTCTCTACTCAATCACCTTTTGCTGCAAAACAACGAGCAAAGTTATGCTAAAAATGATGGGTTAATCAATTAAAAACATAAAAATTTAGCATAAAAATTTAAATACTTCAAAAATATAAATTTTGCAATTATTAAAGCAAGTACTTGCTTAAGTTTAGATCTATAAAAATATAACTTTTAAATCAGATCTGAACTGTTAAATGCATACCAAAATCAGATTAGTATGATATACGAATACGATTTAACTATGCACGAAGAACTAGTAACCGGAAATTGTATACTTTATGTGACGAAAAGTGAGAGAAAAAATACCCCCAAAGCTTAGAAACTTTGGGCAATGGAGTCCTCAAATGGAGAGAAGAGGGATTTAGATCTTCCAACAGTAGTGCAAAGATACAGGAGACTCAAACAAGATGTGCCACTTCTTCAAACAAGATCTACCTGCACAGCTTGAACTAAACTTTGAACAAATTGTTATTACCGGTATCACTTACAAAAGAGATTAGAAAAATATGCATACAAGCACGTAAAAACATATAATTTATTGATCTCGGTTGCTACCTGTTACGCACCTAGAGGGATTTTGTGCAGCAAAAATCTTCAAGCTACTAAATGCGTCCTTAGGGGCAAGTCCTGGGTCAGGTGCTGTCACCTAATCTCGACTCCTTCGTTTAGGCCACTCCTAACGGAGCCAAGGGGGTAGTCCCTATTAAAGAGTTGCTAAGGCTCTAGATTTTATTAATGGATGAGATGGTTGTTAGGAGTTTATAAGTGATCAACTAAAACAAGATACTGCAATTTATAGTTTAGTTCGAGGCATAAAAGGAGATATGGCATTAATAACATGATATGACTGAAAACAGAAATACGGATACAAATTAAACCAGTGCCAAAAATGGAGTCAGGGTAAATAAGTGTTGTTGAAAATGATAAATGTTTTGTAGTGTACTTGGTCAGTTTTAATTTATTCAATGATGAGTGAGTTAAGGGGAAAGGGAATTCTTGATATACCGTGAGGTATTGGTTATATGTTTGGATTCTAAGCAAAGTGGCTCCGCATAGGAAAATGTGGGCTAGATGGAGTCGTGGGGGGGTGTTCAACACTACAACCAACAAGGATGTAGCATAATGGGATCCCATGGTCACTTTTTAGTTGTTCCCGCTTTCCTTGAAGAATTTGCCTACTATTCCTTAGGTTCGTTACGCTGGATTTTTTGTAATGTCTAAGGGTTGTAAATTTTATTAATGTGAATTGATTAATTAGATGTGACTCATGTGAGGGATTAATGAATTCACAATACCGCTTTTGATATCCCCAAGTGTCATACTAAGCCGCGAGGGGTAGAGCATACACCGTAGAGGCAAATCTTTATTCCAAATTTGAAGAAAAGGAAAATCTAATCTATACATCCCTTGACGTACAGATTGTGTGCTTGTGATTTATTCTAAACGGTATATCAGTTTGGCATATAAGGAAACTACAGTCAGGGATCTCTTTCAAGACAAAGCCTTACTTGGGAGGTCAAGACTGGGTTAGATCTACAAAGAAAGCAAGCACAAAAATATTGGAAAATAGATCTAACTAGATGCAAAACCTTGAACTAATCTAGAACTTAAAATCCTTGTGGTTGTTCGATGTATACTTCTTCCTCAATCACACCATTCAGGAAGGCTGTCTTTACATCCATCTGGTGTAGGTTCCACTTCATCATGGATGCAAGTGCCATGATGGTTTTGATGGAAGTGTATCTTGCTACTGGAGCAAATGTCTTTTCATAATCAATCCCCTCTTTCTGAGAGAATCCTCTGGCCACAAATATTGCCTTGTATTTTTCAATACTTCCATAGGCTGCATGTTTTATCTTGTAGATCCACTTGGAAGATACCGCACTCTTGTTTTCTGGTTTGGGTACTATATCACAAACATCATTCTTCATTATTGATGGTATTATTCCGTCATTGCTTCTACCCATTCTTTATTTTGTACGACTTCCTCGTAATTGGAAGGTTCTTGATCTACAATATCACACATCAAGGCCACATAGTTGGAGAATGTCTTTGATCTCTTGCTTGTTCTTGTGGAGCCTTATGGAGCTTTATACTTTTCTGCTTCTTGTATGATTTCTCTTACCCAAGCAGGCTTTCTCTTTCGAGATATGTCCATAGTAGGGAGTTCCTAAGGTTCCATCATATCATGATCTTCTGATGCTTCTATTTCAGGAGAGGGTGCAGCTTCTACTTTTCTGTGAGGTACATCCTCCTCATGGACTTTTTCAAGATGACACTTTCTGGGTTTCTTAATAGTTGTTTCTTCGTCAAATGTTACATCCCTAGTAATCTGTATGTGATGGAATCCTGAAATGTATATCCTGGAGGCTTTGGAGTCTTCACAGTATCCAACAACTATTCCCTTTTTTCTGGAAGGGTCCAACTTGGTTCTCTTTTATTTTGGAATGTGAACATATACTGGACAGCCAAATATCTTGAGATGGCTCCCTTTAGGCTTCTTTCCTGTGTACATTTCTCCTGGAGTCTTGAAATCAAGGGCACTATGGGATAATCTATTCTACACATAGACAACTCTTCTTGCTGCTTCAACCCATAGATGCATAGGCAGATCTTGATCATGTCTCATTGTCTTCACTACTTCCATAATGGTTCTATTCTTTCTTTCCACAACACCATTCTGTTGGGGATTGTGGAGAGTGGTTAGTTCCCTCTTGGTTCCGACCTCTTTACAGAAGGCTTCAAACTCTTTTGAAGTATATCCTCCACAATTATCTATTCTGAGTATCTTGATTCTTCTTTCTACATGGTTCTCTATCAAGGCTTTAAACTCCTTGAATTTCCCGAATACTTCATTCTTTGTCTTCAAGAAATATATCCATGTCTTTCTTGAATAGTCATCAATAAATGTAACATAATATTCATATCCACTTAAAGATGTGAAGGGCATTGGACCACATACATCAGAATGAATTATTTCCAACATACCTTTAGTCTTTGTCTCACTCTTCGGAAATGGATTCTTGATAATCTTTCTTCTTGCACATCCTTTGCAAGTTCCTTCATGATCCATCTTCAAATCTTGTAAACCAGTCACTACTTTGCTCACATAGGGTAATGCTTTGTAGTTGATGTGAGCAATCATTCTATGCCATAGTTCACTTGAGTTAGTGATCTCATGGATAGAGGTTGTTTTCGAATGTCCTTTGAGTTTGTACAATCATCCTTCTTCTTCACTAATGACAACTGCATCTTTAATTGATTTTCCTTTGGTCCACATGAGTACTTGTCCATCTATAAAAGCAACTCTATATCCTTTCTTATCTAATGCTGAGATGGAAAATAAGTTCTTCGAACCTGGTACATATAGTACTTCCTTCATCTTCATGGGAGTTCTAGAGTCAAGCTTGTAGCTTGCTCCACCAATACCTTTGATGGGATATTGATAGTCATCTCCTAATGATACTTTCTAAGGGGAGTTCTTCTCTTCAAGCCTTGATAGAGTTTTCCTCTGTCCTGTCATGTGCTTTGAGGCACCACTATCAATAAGCCAATGTATCTTCTCTAGGTATTAAAGACCCAAGGAGTGTAGAGAATAGTACATATTCTTCTACATCTTCTTCTTTTGCTTGTTTCTTTAGAGGTCTTTCTTCTTCTTCTTCATCCTCATCTTTAGCTAGATGTGCATGATGTCTTTTGTTGTTGTTCTTCTTCAATGGACACTCTCTGGCAAGGTGTCTAATCTTATGACAGTTATAAGCATTGATATTGGGGGTAGTATTTCTTCTGATTGTTTTCTCTTTTCTTTTGAAACCCCTTGGGAGGTTGATAGTCCTTGTGACTATCCTTCTTGAAGTTTGAATGTCTTCTTCCTCTTCTGGTATGGGTGGCTAGGGCTTGATCATCTTCTTTGGGTAGAGCTTCTCTGTTAGCTACTCAGGCTTCCTCTTGGATGCAGTCTTCCCATACAATGTCAAACTTCATACTTTCTTTTCTGGCACACATAGTTTGCATGAATGAATCCCAAGGCCTAGTGAGACCATTGAGAGCAGTCATAACTAGTTCATCTTCATCAAGGGAGTCTCCAATGGCTTCCAGTTGCTCCTTGAACTGGGAGACCCTTGTGAGGTAGTCTTGAATGGATTCTGCTTTGCTCATCTTGGTACTCTTTAATTGAGCTCTCAAATTCATCTTTCTATTGATGTTCCTTCATACATTTTGGATAGGGCATCATCAATCTCCTTCGGGGTCTCTTTGGATGACACTTGAGGAATCAAGTGATCTTTGATAGAATCAACAATGATCCCCATTGCCCTAATCTGGTCCTTCTTGTGCTTCTCCTTAGCTTCATCTTCTTTAGGTTCTGCAACTTCTTCAAGATCATTCTCTCTCAGAATGAGACCAATCCTATATGTCCATGCTCGGACGTTTTCTATGCTTTCTAGCTTGTCCTCAAGCTTATTGCTTGGGGCCATCTTATCCAAGAGGTCACTAAAAAATGAAATTTCTCAAAATGAAATACTGACCTTACCAGGAGATGCACTTGACTAAGGCGAGTTGGTTGGTCCACTTGGTTTCTTGAGATTCCAAATTTTCACCCTTTAAAACTTGCTTGCGAGATTTCAGTTTCTGCAGATTTTTGGTTCTAGTTTTTTGCAGTTTTTTGGTTGAAGGCTAAACTAGGGTTTGGATTTCCCGGAGATCCACCCACTCAAAAACTTCGATCTAGGGCTCAATAGATGCGTTCTAGAGAGGTGCAACTTTCTATGCAATCAAATTCCCAAAATTCCAATTTTGAGAGAGACCCTAATTTCTTGCCGGAGGGAGAGGAGAGAGAGTTTCACCTTGTGAAAGTTGTTCTATTCAGGCTAGCTCTGATACCATGTTAAGATTTCATATGCTTAGCTAGATATCATTAGTGTTTAATCCAATTTCACATCAACAGCATATGCAGAATCACTGAAAGAAACACAATCACAAGATAGACACAGATTTATCCTGGGAAATCCTCAAGGGAAGAAAACTTAGCAAAATTTCCTCTATATAGATGTATAAGATAAAACCCCAAAACATGTACTCCTCCTTGTTGATCAATCTCTCTCTCTCTCTATTATGCGCTATACACAAGTGTGAGTGTGTTTTGATGAGGAACACAACTCCTCTATTTATACTCTTTTGGTCACTTGACTTTTACCCTAACAAGTCGGCCCCAACAAACTTATTGGGCTGACTTCACCTTGGAAGACACAAAACATTATTATATTATATTCAAGAGGGTACTATTGAACCAACTTACAATGGAGGTTGTACCTTATGACTCTTTGATGACCAAATACAATAGTAACATCCTGACGGAGGAATAAAACATCTCCCATGGGTTACATCGGTAAAATACATTTAGAATATTCTTCGAAGTTACAATATTTCAACATTACTTCATTCAACAATGATAAAAAAATTATTACAAGATACAGGAACAGAGGTTCAATACAAATTCCTTCCATCCATAATGAGGAATAAGACCCTGCTTATATAGAAAAAATCGACAAGCTAGAGGGGGGACATCTTCCTCAAGGATGCGCTAGTCTTGGTTGAGTTGTTTGTGTGTTGGATGCGGGCAAGAAGTATGGCAAATTCCAAAACATGAATGCCACATCCGCCAAAACTCAACCAACTCACATAACTTGCCATCCTTTCTTGGATTTGCGCCCCCCACTTGGAGAAGTGCACCTCTCTCAAACTGAGGAAACATCCAACGCTTTTCTCTGTGGGAAATGGAAACATCTGACTTGCCAAACTTGCCCGGGTACTTGCCACTTTACTTTGCCAAGTCATAAAATTTGATTTCGCCAAGTTTCTTTTAATTTTTTAATTGCTGAATTTTTTTATTATCTCAATTTTTTGGTTAATTTTGGAGTTAAACAAGTACTCGAAATTTCGGAAAGTGGGTCTAGGGGTTAAGTGGGTGCTCTGAGTTAGAAACTTAGCACCCCCATGGAAAAAAAAACCTCCTAGCCACACTTTTATGATTGTTTAGAGTTTTGCAATAAACTTACAAAAAATAAGCCTGTAAAAACAAAAAAATTTTCTTCTTCTGGAAATAAAAAAAAAACTGTGGGGGACTTGGGACATGTTCATAATAAATCAAACTAATGATTAGCATGGTAATATACCCCGATACATAGCTTTTAATAACCTCCCAAGGCCTAACCACCAAGGCAATTATTCTAGCTTTGGAGGCTTGGGTGAAAAACTAGGAAATTATTTATCGCTTAAAAACGATAGATAATTAACAAGGAAAGAATACCCTAGAATAATGCATTGATGACTAAGTCCTAGACATTAGAGGAAATTTGAGGTCTAAAATGGGCCTCCTAAGGAAAATAATAAAATAATAGTTAAAATAATAAAATAATAGTTATTAATTTTGGAGGAAGAATGAAAAAAACTACTTTTTGTGTTCGTATTTTCGACATATCTCCTTGTATTTTTATTCAAATTCTGAGCGAGAGAGCTCGTTGGATGCGGAATTTAATTCCGCATCCAACGAGTACCCACATTGCATACTTTTGATGGACATCATCATCACGTTTTTTCAGGTATTTCTTGTTTTTGGGGTAGCGGGGTCCATCAAAAGTATGCAGTGTGGGGACTCGTTGGATGCGGAATTTAGCGGGGTCCATCAAAAGTATGCAGTGTGGGGACTCATTGGATGCGGAATTAAATTCTGCATCCAATGATCTCTCCCGCTTGAAATTTGAGTAAAAACACAAAGAGATATGTGGAAAATATGAACAAGAAAAGTAGTTTTCTTTTATGACAAATATGTCAATTCAACCATTATGGTTGACTCATTTTATTGAAATTCTATTGGTTCTTGAATTCCAACTCACAAAATTTATTGTTGGCGCGTTTTCTTACAAGGCCCATTTTAGACCCCAAATTTCCTCTAATGAAACCAAACCTTTTACATAAAGTCATCATGCTTACTCATTTTATTACAATTCCCCATGGGGCATGAACATGTTAAAAAATTTAAAAAGGCCTAAAGAGGGCTACATGGACTTCTGAACTAGAAAATTGAACAAGTACTTGTTCGTCTTTGGTGGCTCATTTAGAAATCCAACTTAGTGAAACTTCGTTGGTAACAATGTCAAGATAATATCATAACATGACCAAATGACCAAATCATGGCCCCTCAAAATACATAAAAAACATCCAAAATGATGAATGCTAAGACATGTGGACTCCACAAAGGGTGATGATGATTTCAGAAGGTGTAAAATATATCATTGCAATGCCTCGAACAAGTTTCATGCCATTTCCTTGCCTCATTTACCCAAATCGATTTCTTCATTAGCCATTTTCATCATCAAAATACTGCTTCGGGAAAATAAAACTACTCATATCTCATTGTTGCCTAAACCTAGACGTCAAACGACTCCAAAAATAATGAACCCGACATCATAGCAATATAGTAATATCGATTGGCTACACGCTATGTTCCCCTATGGATCCCTAGGAGATCCAATCACCAATTGAAAAGCATTTTATTTTAATTTTTTGAGGCCAAAATGCTGCAAATTGATGAAATAAACCATACCTCATATGTAAGTGCCTGAAACTGAAAACTGAGTGCATCAATGGACTCAGGATGTCCAAGTCCACTGGGAATGAGTACCCATACACCATATGTCCATCATAAATATACGTTATAGGCCCTATCCATGTCATAATAATAATAATAAAGCATGTAAATGCTGATAACCATGAAGATAACACAATCCATCATAATAAACCATCATCTAAAGCATGAATATGTCTAATGTACATCGATAGACCACAAATAATCATCATCCACAATCATTGGCCAAAACTCATCCCAGATCCAATAGAAACTTGCTTCACAAAAAATCAAGCTTTCAGCACTCGTAAGTAATACAACAAGCAATGCCCAGTAAAAAACGACCCTCTTCCACTTAGAGAAAATGGTTTGGAGACTAGTGCCTTAATCTGGGTGTTAAATGGAGTCCAAGAGAACACGCCTAGGCTGTGGATTCACCCGAAATCATGCAACAGAAAATACCCAAGTGACCAAAAACCGAAATAATTAAGCATGCAAGCAAGATAATTTTTTGAGGGTTTTATTATTTAATTTTATTGTTGACAAATGGTTTAAGAAGCTATGCTAGAATATATTTGAGTACATACCTGGATATAGATGGTTGATTTGGGTCCATTCTCCATCTTCAACATCACCGAATAGATCAATCCTTCCCGCCACACCAAGTTGCTCTGAATCCCCAATGTAAGTCGCCCTACAAAACCCCAAGAGAATAATTAGAGATAAATGTAACAACTAAAAATTAACTTGGAACTTCGCAAATCGATTTGTAAAAACAAGAGTAACGAGAAGAGATAGTAAGAAATAAGTGGCAATAGAAAAATTTATCTCATTCAAAAAATAACCCCTTGTCACACAAAAGAGAAAGTCGTCGAAGGCTAGAGAGTCACCCTATTTCGCCTTGGTGAAGTCGCCCTCCTCCTGCAAGCACAAAAATTCTATTTTTTTTTCCCTGGATGTGGAGTATGATGATGATCTAGCGGTAGAAGTGCTGCCTCCTTTCACACACCTGGGGGGTTGGATTGTCGTGGCAGAATTCTTCAAGCCACTAAGTGCGTCTTGGGGGCAAGTCTCGAGTCAAGTACTGTCACTTGATCTTGACTCCTCCGTTTAGGAAAACTCCTAACGAATCCAAGGGGGGTATACCCTATTTGGTTGCTAAGGTTGATTAAGCTTTAGTGGTGGTTGATGGATGAGTAAGTTGTTTAGGAGTTTTTTTAGAACTAAAGACTGAAACAAGATTGTTGCAATAGATAATTTAAACACGACATCATATGAATTATACAACACCAGATGAGTAAATGAACTTATCGCAATAAAATGTACGATACAAGTAAAAGACCAGTGTTGAAATGGAGTCACAAGATTGTAATGTTGTTGTAATACTGGAATCGGTGTTGCAAGTGTTCTGGGTCAATTATAGATTTAGTAATGAGATGAATGGATTAACAAAGGGGAAGGGGACTCCAGATATACCTGACGGTACGAGGAGTATGTCCAACACCTTTCTCAAATGTGGCTCCATGCGAAGAAATGTGGGCTGGATCGGAGTCTCTAGGAGGTGTCCAACACTACACCAAACAAGGGTGTAGCCTGATGGTTTTCTTAATTTCAACCTTCTTTGTGGACTGTGTTCTCTATCCAGCCCATAGGTCCTGTGGCTGAGTATCTCAGCCCACAGTCCCCTGTGTGGCTGAGATACTCAGCCACATGGAAGGTTGAAAATTGAGATTAAGAATTAAATCATAAATTAAAATTAAAAAACAATTAAAATATTAATAAAATCATAAATCTTAAATTTTAAATATAAAATCATTTTATAACTGATAACAGAAAGAAAAAAATGAAAAAAAATGAAAAACTAAAGCAAACTAACTTGGAAACTACGACCTAGAAGCACGGAAATTGAACAACAACCATGAATTAGCATGCATAGGATCCACGAATGAGCAACTGCGACCAACAATCGAGGAATGATCCACAAAAGTTGAACCTACGACCAACGATCCACGAATGAACACCAACAGGACCACGAATGAGCACCAACAGGATTCATGAAAGAGCACAACTGGCAACGATTCACGAATGAAGAGACTGTAAACCGCCCGCGAAGCAACAAATGAGAGACTCAAGAGTGCAGATTGTGCGATTTGTGATTCACGAAAGTATTCCCTCCATAACCATGACAGTTATGCTTTATAGCCTCCAAAAAAACAAAATGAGAGCCCCAACACTAAACCAAATCACTAAAAATGTTTGTGTCCGCTCTCATTTTCGCAGGGTCATGTTTTGTGTTGACTCGCGAGTCCAGCTGAGTACTGACAAGTTAGGGTTGAGTATGCCCAAGTTACAACGAGTCAGGGAGTTGTAGCGAGTTCCTGCAAGTGTCGGTGAGTTCCCCACGAGTATGTGACACAAAGGTCAACTCGTGCTTACTCGCGAGTATGCACGAGTACCCGGTGAGTGGTGCTTCATTGGAATACACACAACAACAATGACTTATGCATGACAGAGAAACTTAGGGAATGGTGGTGTCTCACAAATGGGTAGAGTACTTGAGCTTGTTTCCTTTACACTCTAACAACTATCCATTCAACATTTCACGAGGATTTAACTTTAAAGCATTTAAAATTTCAAACGATAAGAGTTAGCATCCAAGGGCAGGTTCCCTAGATAGCCTTCTAGGCTTTAGATAATGACTCGGCCTAGCCTCGCTGCCAGCAAGCGTCCATAGTCTCGACGGGTTTCCCACACTGTTTCCCTATAGGGGAAAATGGCCTTACATCAAACAAAGGATGAGTGCTCATCCCTTGGCCACCGATTAGTTTTATAACATTTACTTCCTTTAGGTAGTAGTGCTTGGAAGCACTACTAATTGCAGCTTGCCTTTCGCATCATTTAGATTTAGCATTTATGCGTTTCGATTCATTTAGTGTCGAAAGACACTTTTATTGGACATACTTGGTTCAAGGACTAAAGGAAAACCATCCGGTGACACTGGCTGCACATCCCTTCCACAAGGCATCATACCTGAAGAAGGCAAGGAACCAAGCCACATACACTCCAGAGCGAGAGACAATGCAAACATGGGGTCCATCATGCACACCAATCAAAGTGGGTAAAAGCTCATCAATCTCACAGGTCCAAGTCATAAGTCAAAGGGTAAAACATTACGGATGAAGATTGGATGTATGGAGGAAGGTGACAAGGTGAAACCAGCATAGCAAGATAAGCTAAGTTTGTGTAAAGCATGGCATAGGCATTGGCCTTACATATTAGACCTCCAACCATTCACAACACAAGTTAGGCAGCAGAACACAAATCCAATAAGCATAGGTCACCATAATCATCATAGCATATCAAGTCAAGGGTGTTAATATACATCAGAGAGCACACTAAAACCAAGAAGCAATATACATGATCCCACCATATATGTGTCTCTATCTGAAGTGCCACTCTGTCTATCAAGAATGTATGATCTCTATTGCTCTGCTCAAATGAACTATGACTCTACCAAGGTCATCTTAATGGACTAGGAAATCACAGTCATGTAAAAAGACTACTCTGCAGCTAGTGCTAAATAAGGCTCTGAAAATCTCTATGAAATGGCTCATGCTTATAATCAATCCATGATGTATCTTCATGTATAAAGCTGGCTCAAAAAAATAAGAAAAATATCCATCTATTGCATCATGGTAGCCTAGCTACAATGTATGTGATAACAATGACTGTGTAGCAGTAGAAGCAATAGAGATACCACCCCCCTCCAGTAGCAGTGTTCCAATCCCAGATGCACCAGATTTTCCTCTATCTTCACAACCTCCATCATTGCGTGGGGGTCGTGTAGTTGCTGGATGTGGTTTACGACCACATCCACCTACTCAAGATGAGACTCCTACTCCTAGTGCTCATAGATCACAGGTAAAGAAATTATAAGTTTCCCATGGCAAGATGAAATATTATTACTTGTCTTTTTCTAGTTTTTCAGTACTTTGCAAATTGTAACTATTGACTCTTTAATATTTCTTATGGTTTATTTTGAAAACATTATATGGCAATTTAAGTTTGATGTTTGAAGTTGAATCTACCTTTGAAGTTGATTGCTTGCAACTCTGCACTATTGAGTATTGATTGCATAATAGTGTATTATACTTGTTTGGTAATTACTAATGAATATCTGCTTCATGAATCATTTCATTTCATGGCTGATCATTTGATGTTCTTTGTTATAGTTCACTTACAAAAGTTATGAGTTTGATGAGTCATGACAATTGTTATATATTGAAAATGGTTGATGTTATGGTTGATCATTTGATGACAATGCTATAAGTTATAGGTTATAACTACTAGATGATTGATGTTATATAGTTTAATGCATGTTTTAATGCTTTTTGTAACTAATTCAACATTCTACATGGTTTTGTTGACATATGCATCAAAATATATAAAAATATATACTATATAAAAAACGCTCCCACCCCAGACGCTTTTGAAAATCTCACTTTTCTCTTCACTCTCTCTCCCTGCTCCCCGCTCCCAACAGTGTAGGTCTGATCTATCCTTATGTTCCAAGTTGTTGCTCATTTCACCCACACTCTTATTTAGTCTGGATATAGTCTTCAAGAAAACCACTTTATTCATTGCTGATATGGAGATGTGGACGTGGTTAACAAAAATACTGTTATGACCTGTTTCATGCTCATATTGAGATGGTCTTCAAAATTATCAATTATCAATGATGGTTATAAGTTATCATATTATCAGTCATCATTTATGGTACATGAATGGATAATAGTAATTTGCATGAAAAGTCTCTTTTTTAGCTATAACTTATAGTTCTACTGTTGTGATTCCTAAAAGGTTTTGATTCTTATTGCTATCTTTTTAATTATGAAAATATTTTTATATTTTTTGGTACTTATTTTCTCCCTATCGTATCTGGATATTGGTTTTTAAAAATTCTGGCAGATTCGTATCCATATCTGGATACAAATTTGGATTAGGATCCATATCTGTATCCTGGTCACTTGGGTTCTATTTGATGGGTTGACATGCTTTGAATGTGTCAAACATGGCACATGTCCTCTTCTTAGCTAAGTGCCTCCTCTAAAAATGTTTTTTTTTTGGAGATAGGGCACATGAGAGTTGTTCTAGATACATCCATGTGAGTGCTCCTCAACATATCACTTCCTCCTCTTTGCCATGTGTGAAAAAAGGATCCATAAATGCCATTTGTCCTCTCCTATGTCAAAGTGCTCCTCTTGATATGTGCCTTTGACCTTGTCAAGGGGTTCAAATGCCAGTTGTCATCACCTTATGAAGGACTTCCTCCTAGAATGTTCATTTATGCTAATGGCCCATCCTATGCCTCCAAATATGTAGAACATATCTTGTAACTCATACCTCAAGAACTGTGAAAATGTCCAAAAGATACTCTCCAATGGAATAATATGCATCAAAATGTGTAGAAACCTCCTCCAATGAATGAAGTTATCCTCCTTTAACTTGAGTGCTCAAAATTATATCCATCTTTTGGACACCTGTATTGAAAAAATTGGGGAAAGATTTTTAAATATGATAGCATAGGATGAATAAACAACACCATGGTTTTTCTTGCTGTTTCAAGTGATGTGAACAAAGATGCCTTTGCGAATAAGCCTCTAAGAGATTGGTTCTGTGCTTAACATGAGATTCATTTTGCTTATTGTTATAATTTTGCAAGCGCAGGCCTTTGAGACCTTGTGGATTTTCTCCCAGCTTTTCTTGCAACAATAGTTAGCTACTTTTGGCCCATCCTATGCCTCCAAATATGTAGAACATATCTTGTAACTCATACCTCAAGAACTGTGAAAATGTCCAAAAGATACTCTCCAATGGAATAATATGCATCAAAATGTGTAGAAACCTCCTCCAATGAATGAAGTTATCCTCCTTTAACTCAAGTGCTCAAAATTATATCCATCTTTAGGACACCTGTATTGAAAAAAATGGGGAAAGATTTTTAAATATGATAGCATAGGATGAATAAACAACACCATGGTTTTTCTTGCTGTTTCAAGTGATGTGAACAAAGATGCCTTTGCCAATAAGCCTCTAAGAGATTGGTTCTGTGCTTAACATGAGATTCATTTTGCTTATTGTTATAATTTTGCAAGTGCAGGCCTTCGAGACCTTGTGGATTTTCTCCCAGCTTCTCTTGCAACAATAGTTAGCTACTTTTCTGCAGAGGTTACACGTGGTATATGGAAACCAGCATCAATGAATGGAACTGACTGGCCAAGTCCTGCTGCAAATCTTTCGTTGATTGAAGCTGAGATAAAGGAGACATTGGCTGCTACTGGTATCGATGTACCAAGCCTTGTTACAGGTATTGGTTTAATTTTTAAGTTCAGCTCTTTGGGAACACTGATTGATAACTATTAATATATAAGAGATTGGACAGTTAAATTTCATTCTGAGAATTGTTCTTTGCCTGGGTGGTATTGTTCAACAGGAGAAAATACAGTAGTTACCCTTCCTTTACCATTAGCAGCACTTGTGAGTCTAACAATAACATTCAAGATGGATAAAAATTTAGAGTTTCTTATTGGTATTGCTGGATTAGCGTTGGAAACTGCAGCTTCTTGGAGTCCATGGCCTAGCACACCAATTGTGGCAGCACTCTGGGCTCAAAAAGTTCGGAGATGGCATGATTATATTGTTTTTACTTCTGCACGTACTGTGTTCAGTCAAGATAAGTATGCTGTTTTTCAGCTTCTCAGAAGTTGCTTTGCTGCTGCCCTTGGATCCACAAACACAATAATGCCAAGGCTCACAGTTCATGGTGGAGTGGGAGCACTTCTTGGGCATTGTTTCTCTTCACATTCCTCTCCTGGTGGCACCTCTCCAGTTGCACCTGGGTTTGTTTATCTCCGTATCTACAGAGGCATGTATGATATAAGGTTTGTAACTGAAGAAATTCTCACACTCGTGGTTGGAACAGCGAGAGACTTGGCAGCTACTGGAATGAATGGTGAATATTCAGGTCAATCCATGAAAAATGCACGACTATTAAAATCTCATCAACTGTCATTGGCAAATGCATTAGCAAGAGTTAAACAGGCTTCTTCCTTGGGTGCTTCACTACTTTGTATTACAGGTGGTTTAGGTCTGGTTCAAATGCTTTATCAGGAAACCTTACCAACTTGGTTTTTATCTGGAAATGGAACAAAGCCCAAAAGTGCAGCAAGTGCTTCTGCACTGGAAGGCTATGCAATAGCACATTTTTCCTTTCTTTGTGGAGCTTGTACATGGGGAGTAAATGCTTCATCTTTTTCAAAGAGAAGGGCACAAGTTGTTGAGATCCATATGGACTTCATGGCAAGGGCAATGGAGGGAAAATTTTCTCTTGGATGTGAACATTCAACGTGGAGAGCATATACACTGGGCTTCCTTGCAATGGTAGTTAGTTGTGCTCCTAGCTGGATTTCTGAAGTAAATTTAAAGACACTTAAAAGGCTGGCTAGAGGCTTGAGGTGGTTGCATGAGCCTGAACTTTCTATTGCACTTTTAGAGAGGGGAGGCCCTAGAGCCATGAATGCAGTTGCTGAACTTGTTTAAGATTATCAGGCTGACCCTATATATATATATATATACATACGTTCTGCAAATTTTGTACTTGTATTTTGAATACTAGTACTGTACTACTCAAATTTATTAGTTCTTTCATTTTCAAGCCAGTTTTATTCGAGATTAATATCTACATGTTTGCACATCTCTGGAAAAGAAATCAGAGAACTTCAGGGTATATTTGTTGGAGGGACGACTGCTGCATTAACCACAGTTGACAGAATTTATCAACTGCATGTGTCATTGTAATACAGTAACATTTGGTCAAACACAGTTGACAAATTTTAGTGACTGCATGCATCATTGTAATCTTATAACCATTCATCAATTACATTCGTCGAGTCCATGTATTTATCACAAAGGACAGATTCATGATGTGCTAATATTGTTCAGCTGATGCTGGAGTGCAAACCTAGCAAGGAAGGACTGTGAGATATCATCAAAATGCAGAAGAAACCAATTTGCAGGAGTCGGTTTAGTTCCTAGCCTGTGGAGAAAGCTGGTTTTGTAAAGAACAAGGACCGAAAAAGGTGAAGATGGTAACCAAAAGGACATTTAGCAGATGTATTATTTTTTTTGTTAGTAAGCACCCACAAGGGATTTGAACTCATGACCTTCCATTTACAGCATCTCATCTCAATTACTCATTACCAACTGCTCTAACCCTCATTAGTTGAAAAGATAAAAGATTATTTTATTAGATTAGAAGTTTTGATGCAAGGTTAAGAAGACTGGGTGTGACTAATGACTTGATGATGCTAGAGGGTAAAAACTCCAAAAATATTAAATATTTAAAAAAAATCTCATAAATATGAAATTTTAAGAGGTATAAACAATGCAAATTATAAATACAAAATCCAAATTACATGTGATATCATTATAATGTTATTACAAAATACCTTGGCAGGGAGTGAACTTCTTAGATTGATACTTTAGGATTGGAAATTCAAGCATGGAAAGGATAAGCTACTCATGAGGTTGATGCTGATGCCTCTACATTGAGAAAATTGAAGTCTCTATTTAGGGTTTAGTGGTAAGCAGCAGGGTGTTAAGTTTTTTTAATTGCTTAGATGATATTCTAAAACAATTTATAATGGTAGGATCACTGAAAGAACAACGAGTACAATCATAGAAAAGAACAAAAAGAATTATCTTGGGAAACCCTCATGGGAGAGAAAACCCAACAAAACTTCCTCAGTATAGAACTCAACCAAAACAGTGTAAAATCCCAAGACAACTTCTCCTCTCTCTTTCTGGCGCACTTCTTCTTCTTCCTCTAGTGAACTTGCTTGAGTGAAGTGTGTGCAAATGAAGGAGGCGCATCCCTATTTATATTTGACTCTTGACTTGACGTAAACCCTAACTGGGTCGACTTGACTAGTAAGACACCAAAATAATATTTATTATAATGACTCAAGGGTACTATTGACCCGACTTACATTTGAAGGTTTACATTGATTCTTTCATTGACTCTTACATGACCAATTACATTAGTGACATCTCCTGAAGGAGGAATACAATTAGTACAACTAGGATATCTTCCGAAGTTACAATGTTTTAACACTCCCTCTTAACTAGGAAGGTATTCTATACCAGCAGCAACCACTACCACCACTGTACATCTGATTGTTGAGTCTCTATATGTCATAGGAAGTTTTGGAACAACATCATGCATCTTCATCATCAATCTCAATATGAGAATACTAGATCATCTTCTGCAACCTCGGTATGTAAATACTGAATCATCTTCTATGAGTACTGGATCATCTTCTGCAACCTCGGTATGTAAATACTGAATTATCTTGTATGTGGATACTGAATCATCTTCTTAAACATCAGTCTGTGGATATTGAATCATATTCTGTGAGTATCAGTATGTGAATACAAAATCATCTTTTGCCATATCAGTATGTGAATACTGAGCCATCTTCTGCAATATCAGTATGTGAATTCTGAATCATCTTTTTTTGTTATCATGAATCTTGTGGTTGCTCCGTAGGGTGATCCTATCGAGGACGGCAGAGCGAAAGGAAACAAAAGTCGTGAGCGACGATATCCAATGCCTCTGAAACAACTTAGATATCACACTAGCCAAGGATATCGACACTTCGGGCTTAGTGAAAATACTCAGCCCAGGGGGCGTCCCTATAACCAAGATCCCTAAAAATGAGGAAATAAAGTCGATAACCTGAGAAATCTTGATTGAATCTCTTAGTATTATATTTAATTAGAGTTTTGTACAATTACTAAGAGATTATGAGTGCGTGTGTGGAAATCCCTAATTTGCCCTAGGGTTTTAAGCATAGAAAATTGGATTTAGGGGTAAATGGTGAAATTAAATGAAATTGGACATTCAGATTGATTCCTAGGTGTAAGAAAAGGTGATTAGAGGTGAAACTAGTCGTACCCAATTTGTGGATATGGAAATACCCACTCCTCCTAAGGACGGTGTCTTACCCTAAAAAGCAGACCAGTGTGCTAGATGGGAAAATGGAGTTCGATGATCATGAAAATTTAGACTTGGGGGTTTTATGATTATTCCAAAGTGGATTTAGAGTTTTAAAGTCAGCCGTAAACTACAACCTACAAATAAAAAAACCGAGGTTTTTAAATGAGGGCTTAATGAAAGGAAAATGCAACCCCAATTAGATACTGAGAAAAATGATAGATCTTACCTGGGAAAAACGTACCTGATGTTTTCGAGGATGAATGCTGAGTGATGAAGATTATTTTTGTATAGATCAAGTGAAGTAATAATGAAAATCTAGCTTTGTTGAAATCGCTCAAGGAAGACAAATGCGACATCTTTCTTGCCAAACCAAGTAATAACAATGAGAATGACAAGGAAAAATGACAAATGCTAATGAGAAGTGAAAAAATGAGAGTAAGAAATCATATGATAGAAATACTCCCTGTAACCACCAATCCAGAATGAAGAGCAAGATGGTTGTCTCCCATAGGTGCGCCCTTCTGCAAATTGACTTCTCTGTCAGACAAAGAAAATGGATCCGGAAAAAATATGCCACAGATTCACCAATAATCTCCAATGCAAACGACAAATAATGTCAGTCAATCACAAAGATTCTTCAATCATCCACAAAAGATGAAATCCCAGAAAATTTCTCTATTATTCTTCAAGAGCCAATGGCGTGAAATTTCCAATGGGACGTAATGGGGGGGTCTTATCTTTATATAGCTTTTGAGAGAGGCAAACCCTAACTTTATTTTACATTTGATGATTGAGATTATAACATCATTAACAGTGTATATTACTTTTACATGGATCAATTTGATGATATCAATGGTGGCACACTTTTTTCTTATGATGCCTTGTCTAAGTCAAAACATAAGGTAACATGAGATATAACATGATAATACATTAAAGGGGTCACCTTAGGGCTCAATTCTCCCTAGGCTCCATTACAACATCAAATCATAAGATATAACATTGTGATACATCATATAGCCAAGGTGAGGGGCGACCCTTGAGGGACGTCCTCACCAACTTAACCAAAATAAATCATCCCGGACAAACTGATTATTGAAACTAGAGTATAGATGTTCGGAGAGCCATAATACATCATCTGGATAAGTTTCCTTTCCATTCCCTTGACCACACAATCCAAATTGATTTTCCCAATGATTTCCTAGTTCATTTTTTGATGGTACAACCTCCAAAAATCATAAAAATCATCGTGCCTTCATTCAGGCTAAGAACTAGGGAAAACTGATTGCACAGGAGTATTTGGAGATATAAAAGAATGATATAAGTGACAACTCATACCCTCAAGAAACATTGGTGCTCTAGGAGAACCAAAATCACTACAATAATAATATAATCTGACCAATAATAAAGTGATAATATGCACTAATCATGCAATCTAAGGATCAACTCTGAAAACTGAAACCGTAGTATTGGTCCTGGGCATGTCTGGATTAAATATAAGCACTGCCAATTTTTTGCCACTACCTTGGGAATTGTGTTTGACTTGGTCAACTGGGTTGACTAGGTCAAAATACCCAAACTAAAGGTGAGATGTTGATATGAGCTGAACCTGTAGGAATCCAAGGTAAGCATTGTTCAAAGATGTATATTAAAACCCAACTCAAATCATGTCATTCAAAATCATGGTGATAATAATAATAATAACAACTAGCAAGATATACTTGTGTTTTTTAGTAACCATTGAACCTTCCGGAAGTCTCTTGTATATGCCATACTTACAAAGCTTAAACAATTTGTTAGTGTTGGGTGAGGATGGAAAACAAAGCTAAGTAAAGGGCGATGACCTCTATCGGTTTTGACCATGTGATATCTCCGGATGACGACAAATACACTCAACCAAAATGACATGTACATGAAAGATAGCAATAGGGGATGGTGGTGTCTCACAAATGGATAAAGTGCTTGGGGTTGTTTCCTTCAAACTCTAGCAAGTTTTCATATATAGATTCGACAATTTGGAACACTAATCAACCTTCAAAGGTAGGTTCCCTGGAGAGCCTTCTGGGCCTCCAAAAAATGACAAAGACGGGACGCTTAAAGGGAAAAATGAGTCGAACACTATATAAGGAGTGAGTGTTCATCCTTTAACCTTCGACTCTTTCAAACAACATTTAATTTCACATAAGATAATAGCCAGCCTCCAAAGGCAGGTGCCTTGGAAATCCTTTTGGGCTCCAATAAATGACTAAGGCCTAGCCCTGCTGCCAGTGAGCATTCATAGCCCCAACGAGTTTGCCTCACCCTGTTACCCTTGTGGGGGGTAAATGAGCCTAACATTATACAAGGAATGAATGCTCATCCTTTGACCATGGACTAATTTATAACATTTATACTTTGCATCATTTAGATATGACATTTATGTGCTCCGACGCTTTAGTGTCTAAAGACACTGTTGGGTGGAGCACTTGTTTTGAGGACTAAAGAAAAACCATCCGGTGAACTCGACCACACTAGCCAAGCCACATACTTAATAGTAAGAGACACAAAACAACATGAAGTCTATCATGCACAGGGGTCAAGATGGGGAAAAGATCTTCAATCTCACAAGTCTCAATTAACCAAGATCATGGGAGGAAAACAATTATGGATGAACTAGATGAACGAGGACAAATGATACATGAAACCAGCATAGCACTTAGGTTTAAAATTTGTGTAAAGCATGGCATTAACATTAGTCTTCAACATTAGACTCTTTAATCATTCGCAACACATGTTTAAGCATTAGTACACATGTAATGTAAGCACATGTCACCATGACCATCCCAACATAACAAGCTTAGGTGTTTAACATGCATCAAAGAGCAAAATGCAACACGGAATCCATATACTTGATCTCACCATATACATGTCTCTATCTGATATGCCCATCTATAATTGTGTGTACCATATCTGCTTCTCTGCTCGAATGATCTAGGTCACCACTGTAATCATCTCAATGGACAAGGAGATCTTAGTCCTGGCAAGGAAACAATCTAAAACCGTTGTTGAACAATGGCTCTGAATGGTTAATGTTGTATCCCCATCAATAAGTATGGCTCAGAAAAATAAAGAGACAAATCTGTATTTTCCATCATGGTAGCCCAGCTACAATATATATGTGATAACAGTGATATCAGTATTTGAATATTGAATCATCTTCTGCAATATCAATATGTGAATATTGAATCATCTTCTTCCATATCAGTATGTGAATACTAAGTCGTCTTTTCCAATATTGATATGTGAATATTGAATCATCTTCTGCCATATCACTAGGTGAATACTAAAGCATCTACCTGCAACATTAGTATATAAGTATTAAAGTGACAACAACAACATCATTAGCATGTCGGTGCTAAAACCTCATCATCAACAAATAAATGTTAGATCATGATTTGCAAGATTAGTATAGAAATACTATTGGCAGGTGGTTTTGATAAAGATAAGTTGCGCAACACCAAGGGTGATGCGTAAGGTCGAAAATGATGTGCAAGGCTAAAGATAGTAAGCAAGGCAGAGAAGTCGACAAAGAGTCTGCTTGGTAAGGATTTTGTAGCAATTGGTCATTATTTTGTAGTTTTTGGTTCGAAGTAGTTAGGAAGTTGGTCTAAGTGGACCATTTTGTAAAAGGCGCAAGCCTATAAATAGAGATAGGAATGTAATGTTGAGGTATCGATATTGATGTCGGATCTTGATCATAATCTGTTGGAGATCTTCATATGCTATCATATCTCAGATCTTAAGCTGAATGTTGCATTGTGCTCTGCGGAAGACTGAAGTCTGTTTTTTCGTAACTGTGAAGATGCTATGAGAACCTGTTTTTAATGTGGAAGTAATATGACATGATGGAAGTTGATGGAAATACGGTGTTTCATCTCTTTCTTGTTTTTCCTGTGTTGAACATTAGAGGAAATTTGAGGTCTAAAATGGGACTCCTAAAGAAAATAATAAAATAATAGCTAAAATAATAAAATAATAGTTATTAATTTTGGAGGAAGAATAAAAAAACTACTTTTGTGTTTGTATTTTCGACATATATCCCTGTGTTTTTACTCAAATTTTGAGCGGGAGAGCTCGTTGGATGCGTAATTTAAGTTTGCATCCAACGAGTATCCGCACTGCATACCTTTGACAGACCCCGCTACCCCAAAAACAAGAAATACCCGGAAAAACGTGATGATGAAGAGGAGCACTAGAGCCTCGCAATGAGTGGAAGTAGAAGTCGAAGAGCAGATGGGGATGTCAACAATGGGAGATGAGGGTTCCACAGTGAGGGTAGGGGTGACTGCTGTGGACATCCCTATATTTATTCCAACATGCAAGCCTAGCACAAAGCAGTGGAAGCTGAAAAAAAACCAGAAGTACCCCATAAAGATGCCAGCCTTACTGAAAGGGATGAAATGTAGTTTTAACATTGTTCCCTGCCTGGTAAAAATGAAGTATGAAGACCATGATCTGTTGGCATACACTGGGTGCACCGCAGACCCCTTTGAAGCAAGGATATGACAAGAGAATGATTCAACGGTGCACACTTCGCATGAGTGGGCAACGAGATTGCTGCAATCGGGGCTTTTAGGACTCATTCATATGCCTTATTTTGGTATATTGGTGGAGGACAATGTATGCACCAAAGATAGTCACTGTGGAATTGATATCACATATAACGGGGTTTCCCATGCAGGGACCCGACCCGTCGTAGTACTTCCGCGGCAAAGATAATGACAAGAGGTTGGCCACTAAGCTCAAAAAGAAATATAGCTTGGATTGTGATGGACATGCATATGTCGCAGATAGCATCAACGATTGGGTTGTTCGTATTGAAACAAAGATTTTTCCCATCAAGGTGGTGCATAAGAACCGACCTAATAAATTCACTTTGGGGGTCATCGCATGTGCCGAGTTGTGCGCCATGGGAGTGCAGATGAACTAGTTGTTATTTTTGCTGAACCAGTTGACTAAAGATGCCATGTTGGTACAAGAGGGGAAGCGGCCATTCACATATAGTTGGTTGTTAATCTCGATTGCATTAATCCCGTGGATGGAGCCCACAGACTACCAAGGTATGGATGTTGCAGTCTCCCAAGTCTCCAGGGGCACGAGGTATCAAAACCTTTGGCATCTTAGTGAACAAGAACAGTTGAAGGACTGGGCAATATAGTTTTGGTTGTATTGGGATGCGTTGCAGGTTGCAGCTGTGAAGATTCCATGGATCTCTAAGGAATCAGTAGCAAAATATAGACGAATCGTAAGATTTGCCATAGGACCACATGCAATACATGTGCAAGCACGAAGGGACCCAAAGCGAAAATGGTTAGCTATGCAGTATAAGCTAACTGATGTAGAGGTGAACGCAGTAGTGGCCGATTGGCTTGCTGAGTGGAAAGTGTCGATGAGTGCGGAGGAAGTGTCAGACGTTGCGGCGGGTCCTCCACCTAATGCGCCAGTGGATCAGGCACCTGTACATGAAAGTGATCGGTACATAAAAGTGATCGGGGGTCAAGAGAGGAATCGTCAAGGACCCCAACAGATTCAGAAGAGGAGCGACAATATGAGGAGACAAGGACGAAGATAAGGAAAGAGTAAGGAGAGGTTAGTGGCACAACACCAATGGAAGATGAACATGTGAACCACATCATTGCGTAAATCGCAATGACGATGACTACAACTGAGACTCAACTACGGCAGTAGTTGATAGAGGGCTTTACAGAGGTAAAGTCGCAAATAACATCATTTATTAATGCTATCTTGGAGAGAGTACCCAAATCCAATTTGTTGTGGTGGACGAGTAATATCAGTACAGGGAAGCGGGATAGGATCATGTCGATTCCGTCGCGATCATTGGAAATCCAGAGTGAGAACGTCGATGCCTCTTTGCAGCATTTTCAAACAATCACACCGGAAGTGAATGAGCTATCGACGCACACCTTGGTGCGGCTGCAGAAGTTGGTAGCTCAGAAATTGGTTGACCATGAGCAGACCATCAACGATCACCTTTTGAAGTCGTAGGAGTGAGAAGAGGCAACAAAAAAAGAGATTGAGAACTTAAAGGAGGAGTAAGACAGACTAGTTGTCGAGAAGGTGCAGCTATGGGATTCCAGAACACGGTTAGAGATGGTAGTTTCTTTCCCCTGTCCAGAAATCCCAGAAATACCAAAGGACATGGATGTAGAAGTCAAAGCACAAAAGTTAGGAAAAGTTGTTGTCGATTTCAAACATGATCTTCAAGACTTGCAAGTGCTAGTGAACCCAGGAACACCGCGAGGGAAAGGTGCGTAACGAAAGGGGGTCATTGAAGACATCGCGACGCGGCTTGAGGAGATTGAGAAATAGGGCAAGATGATTATAGATGTCACTACACAATTTTGGGGTAGTGTGGTTCAGGATGAACTATTAGAACAGTTGAACACACAACTGAGAGAAGTGGAAGCACAGTTGGTTGCACTACGGACATCACTTAAAGCGATGGCCCCAGTTGTACAAGTCATAAAGGCGACGGAGTTGAAGGAGTTGCAGAAGTGCCTCACGAAGGCACAAGAGCATCAACAACGATGCACAACTTAGCTTGAAGAATTTCAGGATATTGGCGAGCAGCTGTCGGTGAAGGCAGTTACTACACTTCAAATTGTGCAGGAAAAACGAAGAGAGGTGATCGTGAAGATTGCCAAACATCCACTTGAGAAAGATGTCTAAGAATGCATGGAGATCGAAGAAAAGATGAAGGAGAAGGTAGAATAAGTCAAACAACAATATGAGGACTTCAAGACCAAAATAAGCGGCTACATTATTTCTATTTGACGTGGCTTGAGGGCGAGCCACAAAATTGTGTTGGGGGCATGTTGGTAGGTGGTTTTGATAAAGATAAGCTACTTAGCACTTAGGGTGATGTGCAAGGTCAAAGATGATGTGCAAGGATAAAGATGGCACATAAGGCAAAGAAGTCGACAAAGAGTCGGCTTGGTCAAGATTTTATAGCAATTGGTCATTATTTTGTAGTTTTTGGTCGAAGTAGTTAGGAAGTTGATCTAAGTAGACCATTTTGTAAAAGAAGCAAGCCTATAAATAGAGACAGGAATCTAATGTTGAGGTATCAATATCGATGTTGAATCTTGATCATAATCTATTGGATATCTTCATATGCTATGATATCTAAGATCTTATGATGAATGTTGAATTGTGCTATGCAGAAGATTGAAGTTTGTTTTGTCGTAATTGTGAAGATATTTTGAGACCCTATTTTTGATGTGGAAGTAATATGACATGACATGATTTGATGGAAATACTGTGTTTATCTCTCTCATTAGAGGAAATTTCAACTCAAAATGGGCCTTTTAACTTTTATTCAAATTCTATGTCAACATGTGTTAGCCAATGAAATTGATTTAAATTTGAAATACCGTATAGGTCTTAAACACTTTTTTAATATAAATTTGGGGATAGGTATCATAAAAAAAACTATTTTTTTATTTGTATTTTTGACATATATCCCCGTGTTTTTACTCAAATTTCGATCAGGAGAGCTCGTTGGATGCGGAATTTAAATCATTCTATTTTTTCAGATATTTCTTGTTTTTGGGGTAGTGGGGTCCGTCAAAAGTATGCCGAGTGGGTACTCGTTGGATGCGGAATTTAATTCTGCATCCAATGAGCTCTTCCGATCAAAATTTGAGTGAAAACACGGGGAGATATGTCAAAAATACAAACAAAAAAGTAGTTTTTTTTTTCTTCCTCCAAAATTAATAAATATTATTTTATTATTTTAACTATTATTTTATTAATTCATTTTAGGAGGCCCATTTTGAGTTGAAATTTCCTCTAATGCTATTTTTCATGTGTTGAATGATGCAATGTGAATGAACAAATACCATAGTATGATTGTTATTTCTGAATGATGTGATGGTTATGTTCTTTAAATCACGTTATGGTGATCAATATGTTTATGAGTAGTTATCTTATTGTGATATGAATATATATGTTAATGTGATATGATGATTGATGGTATGGATCTGGGATAATAACCCCTTGTCTAGATATCTGAAGTAATGTTGCAATAACCAAAAAGTATATGCACAAACCCTCCTTCTTAATGCGAAAACGTGGTTCCGATAGTTCTTCCTCGAGCATCTCAAGTGAGACTTCATTTGCTTCGCAAGTGTTGTTGGCTAAGGTAAAACCTATCTGGGCCGGTGCTCAGGGATATCGCTAAGTTAAAGGTGTCGACAGAGAGTGAACCCCTATCAATGAATATATGTCAACAAGTATTGGAACTACCTCATCAACATCAATATAAAAATATTGAACCTGCCTCATCAACATCAGTATGAAAATAGTGAAACTACCTCATCAACATCAGTATGGAAATACTGAAACTACCTCATCAACATCAGTATGAAAATATTGAAACTTCCTTATTAGTATAGAAATACTGAAACTACCTCTTTCCCTTTAGCTATCTGGAGAATCATCACGGTGGGTTCCCTTTAGATATCCACCCGGGCGTTTGTATGAATTAATAACCCTTTTGTGCCAACAAGATTAGTCATACAAATGGACCTCCTTGTGGACCAAACAAGCCTTGTCTGGCTTACTAACCCTTCTCAGGCCAAACAAACCTAGCTAGACATACTAATCCCCCTAAGATCAACAAGCCTTGTCTGACTTACTAACCCTTTCGGGCCAACAAGCCTAGCCAGACATACCCTAGTCTAGACTGAGCTACCACACCACTGCAACATAAATGCTTCTACCTCTTCTTCACTCCCTCTTTCATGGGAGGTCCTTTCGGACTACACCAACCTTGTCTCGAAATTATTCAAAATTTACACAAGGTAGAGGCTTAGTCAACATATCTGCCACTTGTTCCTCTGTATGAAAATATTTGAGCTTTATAGCTCCCTTCTGCACCATATCTCAGATGTAATGATATCTATTTTGATATGTTTCGACTTATCATGAAACACCGATTTTTCTATCATATTAATACAACTTTGATTATTGCAATGGATATCAATCACATCGACCTCTACATCAAATAATCCTTCCAACATCTTGCAAAGTCATAATGCTTCGCTACAAGTTGAACACGCTACAATGTATTCAACTCTTTTCGTTCTAAGTACAATACTGGATTTCTTTCTACTGAACCATGAGATCATGCTTGATCCCAAACTAAAAAAGCATCTTGAAGTGCTCTTTCTATCTTTGACACTTCCTACCCAATCTGAATTTGTAAATCCATGTAATATGGTCTAGCCATCCAATGCATTATTTGGCCTTGTATTGGTTAGGTATATTAGAGAACCAATAATCTGTCTGTATAAGGTGACATTTACTATATCTGAAGAGTCATCATTCAATAGCTTTAAATTTGTTGTCATCAGAGTAGTCACAGCCTTGCAATCCATCATCCCAAATCTCTTTAAGATCTCTACTATATATTTCCCTTAGTTTAGGAATATCTCGTCTAGATATTGCCATACTTCAAGACCTAGAAAGTAGTGCATCATTCCAATGTCTTTCATTTCAAATTCTGCAACGAAATTCTTCTTGCATTCGTTGATGGGCTTGCCTTCACCTATAAAAAATATATCATCTACATATAGTAGTAATATCATAAGTCCATTGACATCCTCAACCTTATAGTAGAGGTTGGAATCTTCTATACTCTTGGTAAATCCCAAACTCATTAGGAAACCATCAAATCTTCCATACCATGCTCTGGGTGCTTGATTCAACCCATACAATGCCTTCTTAAGTCTTCATATATGAGTTTTGTCATTATTTGTTTCAAATCCTTGCGGTTGTTCAATGCATACTTCTTCTTCTATTACTCCATTTAGGAAAGTCATCTTTACATCCATCTAATGTAACTTCCACTTCATCTTGGATGCCAAGGAAAGTATGGTTCTAATTGAGGTTTACCTCACTATTGATGCAAAGGTCTCCTCATAGTCGATTCCTTCATTCCGAGAGAGTCTGTGAGCTACGAATCTTGCCTTGTACTTATCTATACCATCATCTTCTGACTATTTTGTTTTGTAGATCCATTTTGAGGATAGTACTGACTTGTTCATTGTCTTGGTACTACGTCCAATACATCATTCTTTATAATGGATTGGTATTCCTCGACCATGGCATCTACCCATTCCTTCTGCTTTATTTTTTCTTCAAATCATGTAGGTTATTTGTCAATGAGATTGCACATTAAAGCCACATAACTAGGGTATGTATTTGGCTTCTTTCTTTCTCTGATGGTTCCTTTTGGGACACCTTGTCTTTTTGCTTTTTCAATTACTTATCGTCCCCAAGCATTCCTTCTTTTGCGTGAGATCATATCACTAGGAAATTCTTCAGGTCTCTGAGGTTTTGTCATGTCATGGTCCTCAGGGATCTGTTATTCTTTCTCATTTTTGACTGGTTTAGAAACTTCTGTAGCTCTAGGAGTTTGATGCTCCTCTTCGACTTCCTTGTCTTTCCTTGATTTTTTGAAAGTTGTATCTTCGCTGAAAGTAACATGTTTGCTTAGCTCAATTTGACGGTATCCAGGGATATAGATTTTGTAAGCTTTTGATTGCTCACTTTATCCTACAAACAATCCCTTCTTTCCTGAAGGATCCAACTTTGATATTTTCTCCTTAGGAATGTGTATGTATACTGGACAACCAAATATTTTTAGGTGATTGACTTCATCCTTTTCTCCGGTAACCACCTCTTTTGGAGTCTTATTCCAAGGGAATTGTGGGAGATTTTGTTTTACACATACATTGTTGTTCTAGTTACTTCTTCCCATAGGTACATAGGTAGATCTTGATCATGGATCATGGTTTTTATAGATTCCATGATAGATCTACTCTTCCTTTCCACCACACCATTTTGTTGTGGATTACAAGGAATGGTGAGATCCCTCTTAATCCTAGCTTCTTTGTAGTACTCATTGAATTCATCTGATGTGAATTCTTCTCCATTATCTGATCTTAAGGTCTTAATCCTCTTTTCAGATAGGTTTTCTACAAGAATATTAAGCTCCTTGAACTTCTCAACACTTCATCCTTCTTCTTCAAGAAATAGATCCAAGTTTTGCAGGAGTAGTCATCGATGAAGGAAGCATAGTAAACATACCTGCTTAATGAAGTAGTTTGCATTGGTTCGCATACATCTGAGTGGTCAATGCCTAGAATCCGTTTTTCTTTCTTTCCATTGCTTGGATAAGGGTTCTTGTTATTCTTTCCTTGTGCACATCCTTTGCACATTGCTTCATGATTTACTTGAATCTCTGGTAAACCTGTGACCACCTTGCTCAAAATTGGTAATGCTTTGTAATGTACATGAGAAAGTATTATGTGCCACAACTCACATGGTTTTATGGTGCTAATCATCAAGGCTGAGTCTACACATCCCTTTAATTTTTAGAGTCCTCCTTATTCAACTCCAATCACTTATGCATCATCTATATTTTTTCCTTTTGTCCACATGAGGACTTCACCATCTACAAAAACAATTCTGGAACCTTTCGTATCTAAGGTTGAGATAGAAAGAAGATTCTTCTTTAGTCCTAGGACATACAAGATATCCTTCATCTTCATGGACTTTTCGTAGTCCAACTTATAAGAGGCTTCTCCCACCAATTTGATGGGATATTGGTAATAATATCTGAGCATTACTTTACGTGGGGAATCCTTTTGTTCAAGACAAGAGAGTGGATCCTTGTAACATGTCATGTGCTTGGAGGCACCACTATCTACTAGCCAAGAATTATTACTAGGTGAGAGTGAACCCGTGAGTGCTGAAATCAAAACATATTCTTCATATGAGTCGTCATCTTCTTTAGTTATTTCCTCATCTTCTTGATCATCTCCTTTAGCTGCATGGGCCTGGAATATTTTTTTCTTCTTCTTGATTTGTTCTACCCTCAGGGGATGGTTTATGGATATGTGTGTCATATTGTGGCAATTGAAGCATACATAACCTAAGAAGTCTTGTTACCCTTCCCAATGCATCTGCATTTTGAGTGGTTAAAGCATTATTTACATAAACAAAACAACGATGAGGAGAAGCAGAAAGTATCCAGATGCAGGTCATGTTTTCACCACTTGGAAGCATCAACACTCAAATTATGAGCATGTTGAAGGCTAGTAATGGGACACACCAGAGATGGTTTTCTACTTAAGGGAACTAATGAAATATTTATTAACTGTATTGAGCATCATACAATGGACAGAAGGAGTCTCGGGATCAATTTTTTTTCTTTTTTATCATGAATGCACTAAATGTCACTATCTTTCTGGTCTATTGAGAAAATAAAGCAAAGTACCACACAAGCAGAGATGGAAATTGAAACTTCCAACCACGAAAGTCATCGCAAAAAGGCAGAGGAGAGCATGAAGTTGCTCGAGATCTATGAGGATTCCGTAAATAAAATATCACTAGTGCATTTGAAGGAACTGCTACATGAAGAAGGGGATGTGGGTTATTTCACTAAGAGATTATTCTCATGCTAAAATATAGTGTATCTTTCCTCAGGACCATCGATAGAGTTCCACTTTTTCTGTTTTTTATCACCCAATGATTTTCCTATGGTATTGGTAGGAGATCACCGAGGTAACCATTTCAAACCAATCTTTATACTGTATTCTAGCCTATACAGTCAGAGAGGGCTCTCTTAGTGTCACAAAGCTCATTCACATACACATATAGCTTTAAGCAAGAGATTGGAAAGCTATATATATGACAGGAACATAATGTTTGTAATTTAAAGATTGTAATACATAAAAACAAGAAGTACCATTGGGAAATGGAGTCACAGCTTGAAACCTTCAAGGGATTACAACAATAATGAATCTTGATTTTCCTTTATAATCTAATGAAACGTTAGTGTTGTATTCAGTCAAATAATGTGAAGTAATGATAGATAGAAATGAGGGAAAATATGAGTGACACATGAGGCACCTATCTATGGATGAATCTCTTGGAACACCTTTAGCAGAAACAACAATAGAGAACAATAATTGAAATGGAGCATCTAGCTGAGGATGAATCCTATCACAGTGATTATAAGCACATAACAAATACGATTTCTGATAGAAGGAGCATTTAATAGAGAACAAATTCCTTACATACAATCTAGAAATGTATTAGCAACATACACACATGAAAATGGGAAATACAGGAAACACAACTGAACATTGACCACCTTGATGAACATCATAAAAATTAGAAAATGATTTCCATTAATACTTCCAAGAAAATTACAGAGCTACAAAACCAAGAACAGAAGGATTCATAATGAAATTTTTCCAACCCTTTTCTCCTCCATGGAGGCTACATATATAGTGTTATTTACCCCCCAGACGTGTCTCGAAACAGGGCATCAAAAATCAGTTACAATGGGGATCAAACCCGAATGATCATACTAAATCCTAACAAATTTGATGTGGCATATTCACCACGATTTTAACACAAATAAGGAAAGTATGTGATGATGCGCGTGCTTGATCAAAACAACAAATAAGGAATTTGGGACTCAGGATCGCTTGTGGAAAATGACGGTTCAGAGCACCTCCAATAGCCTCATTCTCACTTAGCCCTAAACTGTTCCTCAAAAGTAGCGGTGAAAGAGGCTTTCTTCATTGCAAACGCTTGTTCTCATACAGCTGCCCCTTTAATCCTCCTCATCCTCTGGCATGCAATATGTATTTGGACCTTTCAAATTTTTTGACCACTTTCCACTGCTCTATTGTCGATAAATCTAGGGTGGACACTTCCTTTGCCAACAACCACAGCTCCACATGATCCCTATATGGAAAATCCAGTAATGTCACGCACGTGGCTCTGAAAGTGAACACCAACTTGAAGGCATCTGTTAATTTGTCGACTATTGTTTTTCCTAAGGACTGCTACATATCCGCGAATTTGGAGTGGTCTGCCCTGCATCGAATCAGTCTGTCATGATATTCTTTTTGTGACAACATGCGACCCTTTTCTTCCTAGAAAAATGGTAGCCCCATATTAACCAATGGATTGAACATTTCTATGAAAGGTTTGATTTCATGTGACATAATATCAATCTTGGCTTCAACGGTATCTAAATGGTGGTATTGGTTTACCACCTTCCTAGCCCAAGTGATGCAAAAAATATTGTTTGTTATGTTGGTTGCTCTGATTTTTTCCTTTTTCAACCCATTGGGGAATTCTATGGCATTTCTGGCATAATCAACAGGATTTTTATTTAACCTTTCTCTTGTCGTTGTAACACTTTGCTTAGCTTCCTGTATAGCTCTTTCCTTGTCCAATATGTAATCCAGGTAGGGCCTTAATTTGGTAGCCTCTGATATGAGTGCATCCCATATGATATTCTTATCCCCTTGCATAGGCAATTGTCTTGTAAATTCCTTTACCAATTTCTCATTTTTACCCTGCAAATTTGCACACTTTGCTTCCCAAATATTCCTTTCACGTTCTCTCTCCATCACCAAGCCCTCTAGATTCTGGTTCTGGTTCTTCAACCCCGTCAGTTCTAATTCCTTCAAACTCACTTGTTCTAGGGCTTGAACGATGGAGAATTCACCAGGTTCAGTTATAGGGGGGACAAATCCCTTTTCAAGTTCTTTCTCTTTCTCTTGTAACCATTTCTCTAGCTCATCTCATTTGGCTTTTAGAGCCTTCTCACTATCCACTATAAGGGACATATCCCTTTGCCATTGCTTCTCCTTCTTTGTGAATTTCAATAACCGGGCCTAGAAATCTGTAATCTTACCATTCAAGCTCTCTGTTGCCGCCTAATACACACTTTATGACACGGGGAAGTCTCCAACCCACTTTGTGTGTCCTTGGGGGCAAGTTAGAGCTGGGGACCACTGTCACCACAGTTCACAACTCCTCCGTTTAGGCCAGATCCTAATGAAGCCAAGGGGGGTAGTCCCTACGGAAGACTATATTCGTAAGTTTATTAACAGTTGAGTTAAAAGGATCTTTATTTTATTAAGGTTATAAAATTACAAGATCAGTGCCTAGATTAAATGGAGTCAAAAGATTACAAGTTACAAACTTACAAAAAAATGAAGAATGATTATCCACAGTTGCCTAAGCTAAGCAAGATCTACAATATTAACAATATGAACAAATGCTAAAGAATGGTTCAACAAATATACAATGATACGTGAAAAGAAACAAGATATACACCGGATGAACAAGTTATTATGTCAAAGATCAAAGGACAGATTGCTTTCAAGTTACAAGATTAAACAATGTTTTACTCAAGCATGCCACAATACTTTAAAGATATTATACTTGAAAGTGCAAGGTACTGAAATGAAATTGAGATGCTTGCAAGATGTACTTGTAAAATGAAAGCCTTGAAAAACAAGGACTTTGAAGCAAATACAAAAACTGAAATGTGGGTAAGATGTTTTGCAATGTCTCTTGGTTCGTTTTAATACATTTTATTAAAGTTGAAGTCTTTGATTAAGTTTTAGATCCGGTGGTGTGACTATCCCAATCTAGTATTTCTCAAGACAAAGAGGGAATGCTGGTGCGCTCAAAACAGTGGAAACAAGTCCACCTGTAGCTCCCATGTCAAACCCTAATGCCCCGGTGCTCAACAAGGAGGACGTAGAACGCCTAGAGACCCCCCACGGTTTTCTACTCCAACTAGCTTCCGAGGTCACTGTTTTTAATCAACCGGAAAAATAGCAAGATGGATGCCTATTACTAAAACTCCTCTACCCCCTGTCGTATCACGTGAGTACCTCGAAGGGTGATAACCGAGTAGAGGAACATGGGCTAAATTCGTTGTTGGTTAATTTTAGGGGTAAATTTTAAATCTTGTAGTAGTTAAGCATGCAAGTAAATTTTTAAAACTATCAACATGGCACAACCAAGCGGTATCCCTTATGGGAGGTGCTGGTACTTGAACCATGGATTGGTAAAGCAAATGTGAAGGTTTGTAGCAGAAAAAGAAGTTGTTCTAATTAAGTTAAGCCCCTACCTCTCCTGCTTTTCATACCCAACTTGAAGTCCCTAAAGGGAGATGACAAGTTGGGACAGAGGATACACCAGATCAGTGGGTTGTATGGTTACTCATTTGACAGAAATAAAAATTAGATTTAATTACTTTGAACAGAAACTTGAAAGGAAAATGAAATTATCTAAAACAATATCCTAACCACACAACAATCTCTGTAACAGAGATGGTGGGTAAACAGAAATAAAAATGATTAACCTAACTTCACTTCAATCCCTTAAGGGAAGGTGGGTAAACAGAAATAAAACTTGCATAAAAAATAAATCTAAGCAACTAGTGTTCTAGGCTATCTCTACACTACTCATATATAAATTTACAACAGCTTTCAAATCTTTAGAGAATACCCCAAAGAGAACTTCTTTTTTGGGGTTTATAATCTTGTAGAAAAGAGAGGAAAAATTAAGGTTTTTTGGCCTCTTTTGGACCAAAAATTTTCGAGGGCTTTTCTAGGCAATTTTGGGCAGCATAACCCCCTCTTTTGTGCATAAACCTGCAACAAACCAGCAACTTTACTTGCTGGAATTTACTGTAGAAACACTAAAACAGAAAGTTAGCACAGATTAGTATAAAACTCAGAAAAATTATTGAAAAATATGAACTTGAAATTTTGGAAAAAATGAAGTTTTAGTGGCCATTTTTTGGCCTCTAAATGATATATGAACAACAGATTTATAATTCTATACTAATCTATAATGAAAGAAAGCCCTAAAACAAGGGTTTTATTCACTATACAATGAATAAAACCTAGTTTTAGGAGAGAGAAAGAGAGATGGACGAAAATGCAGATTTGAAGATGAAACCCTTGGAGAGATGTCCTTGGCTTAGAAAATTTGTAAACAAATATTAGATCTGCAAGAAAATGTAAGCCTAGTGATGAATATCTAACAATCTCTACAAAATACTTTGAAGAAATTTGCTAAACAATTCACAAAAGAGGGTAAAAATACTTCTACTCTCTAATCTCTCCACAAATACTTTGTGGAGAGCTAACTAGACTAATACAAATATGCAAAAACCAAATACAAGATACAAGTTACTTCAACAATGGACCATGAAGAATGTAGAACAATAGCACAATGTTTCTCCAAAGAATTTCCTTGATTATGGCTCAACTAGGGCAAGATTTGAGTACAAAAAGCCTCTAGGGCTTGAGCAAAATAGCTAGGGCAAAATATTGAAGAAGAGAAGAGAATGAGAAGAGAGTATTTTGGCAGCATAACCATGCTCCAAAGAATGATGATAAAATGAGAGGAAATGCCTCTCTTTTATAGTTGAAAAGATCTCAAACCCATTCTCAAATCAAGGGTCCAAAACATAGATATAAACTCTAGGTCTCCTCCACCTTTAGATCTAGGTTTGTTGACTTTGCAAGCCATCCACCAATCATAAGCAAGGGTGCCTTTTCAAATCAATGGTCAAAAAGATAGATCCACATTACAAAGAAGCTTAACCTTTAGATCTAGGGTTTCCATGACTCAAGTGGGGCCCCCTTTGACTCAAATTTTAATTTTTTATCTTTAATTTTTATTTTTTTATTCTTCTATTTTTTATCTTTTATCTTTTATTTAATTTTTTATATTTTTATCTTTTATTTTAATTTTAATTTTTTAATTTTATCTTTTATTTTATCTTTCATTTTTTATTTTTATCTTTTTATTTTTTAATCTTTTAATATTTTATTTTCAAGTTTTAATCTGATATTTTTTATTTTTATCTTTTTATTTTTTAATATTTTATTTTTTAGTTTCTATTTTATTTTTTAATTTTTTAATTTTTGATTTTTAATTTTTATTAAGACGAGGGGCACTCCACTTGGGAAATCTTCAAAAAATTATTTTGACCATGGAGGGGTTTATTTAAATAAAAATTAACTATGATTAGCCACCTCCCAAACTTAATTACCATGGCCTTATTTGATATTTTCCTTCAAAATCAAATAATTTAATTTTTCACCTTTGGAAATTAAATTAATTTCCTGAGAAAAAATACCTTGTCTTAACCCAATTTGGTCCAACTTTTTAACTCCTTGCTAGAATGACATGAGACTTGAACCAATGGCTTAGGGGGTGTCATAGCTTTTTCATTTGCATTCATAGCCCCTAATACAAAATGTCAAGGTTCAAGAAATTACATTATTACATCGAAACTTAATTAATTATCCACCAAATGGTAAAGTTAATTAATTAAGAAAAAATCAAAATAGAAATTAAAATCCTAACGAAATTCCGCAAGACTACAAGATATGGCTAGCATGGTCATGGACAACAACTTGAAACCTTAGCCACCTCATGGGCTTGATTATCAGAACGCCAATTCACCACTTTGGAGGATTTGTGAGTGAAAAACCTAACCAATTAAAATTGTTAATCAACAAAATTAACTGGAAGGGGCAAAAAGACACTCGGTGAAGAGGACTTCCCTGATAATAAAGTCCATGGTGACATCCTTAGAGCAATGACCCATGATGACATATAAAGTTACATTAATTATCCCACGCAGGGGAGCGAACATTTTGTGTACAAAAGGGGCATAATTGCCCTGCTGAATGAAAAATCCCCAGAATTTATCCATGGTACAAACTACACATAATGTACATCTTCAATGTACATGAGGTTGCCACCTAGTCGAAATAGGTGGGCAACATCTAGCTCCAACTTGGAGACGTGTGTTCGATCATCGGAGAGCATACGAGAACTCCAGACTCTACAACCACAAATTCTCACCAATAACCAACATAAGTCCTCATGTAGAAACCAATAAATAATCAATAATGAATAAATGAAATGACGACACAATGATCATACATATATGCATAAATAATTTCGAAAAATGAAATAATACAAAGTTGTTAAAAGAATTCAAGGAAAAAGGTTAGAGATACATTACAGAGGGTGTCCCTTAGGACACCAAGTATTTATCTTTTTGAATAAAAACCTGATTTGTGGCTCGTTTGACCCTTTCCTGTTTCTTGTGACTTTGATAGTGTCTCACATCTTTGAAAATTTGTCAAAAGTCCACACTCTCAAAAAACTGCTTATGCCATATTTTGTTAACTTTCTTTATTTTGATTCCATCCTTTATATTTTCTGGGAAGCTAACAAAAATAACATGATCCTTTCCACTATATACACTGTCCACATTCTGAAAAAACACTAATTCAT
>LPNX011024562.1:0-12549 GCA_001517045.1 Pseudotsuga menziesii
ATCTTCACAATGAGGTTTCAAATCTATTTCTGGCCAAATCTCATAAGATTCTATTGCACCCCCTAGTGTTTCCTCAAATCCAGTTGGATGTGGTAAAGGAATATCATTTTTTAACACCTTCTCAAATCTAACCACTATGCATCCTTTCTTTACAATCTTTCCATGAACCTTATTCCCAAGCTCTGTATTGAATATGGAGCCCTCACCCACCTTCACTCCATGTTGTAGAAGATCTACTTTGTCTCCAATAGAAAATGTTGAACAAACATTTGCACCTGTACACCAAACATAACAAACTTAGTATTTTCTCAAAAAAACATTCAATAAACTATGAATAATTCTTAACACATGCTTTGTTATTTGATTTACCTATGGTGTGCCTCAAATCTGTAGTCCTCCATGGATGTGTGTCCCCTTCATCAACATATTCCACAATCAAACGTGGTTGAGTGACATCAATTATCAAAACCATAACATAACCTGCAACAACCCTTCCTCCACCATAATAAGTTCCAACTTCTGTAGATTCAACCTTTCCTAGCCCAATAACTTGACCATTAACCAGGAGGTCAACATAGTCCCCTTTTGTGAAAATTATACTTTCCATTGTCGCTCCTACAAATTCTGTAACACACAATTGAATTATAATTTGTAGTTAAGGTTAAACCATGTAAAGTGTGCTCTTATATTTTAGGCAAAACACAATCTACAAAAAAATAATGTACTTGTAATAGCTAAAAAGGGTATGGCATCATTTTGTTGTGCAAATTAAACATTGTTCCCCACCATTTAGTCCCCACTGCCAAAAGGGACTTTACATATAAATTATGATGGAGCTACAAAGCATAATCAAAACAAGATTGGTTATGAATGTATATAATCTTAATACAAATAGAAAACTATTCTTAGAAAAACTTGTAAAAATGTCTAAAAATTTTCCATACTTGAGAACTTGTAATAGTATTGAAGGTAGTTATTAAGTAGGTTGGAATCCAACCATGATCGATCATGCAAGTTTGTATAATCATGGAACTTGTAATAGTATTGAAGGTAGTTATTAAGTAGGTTGGAATCCAACCATGATCGAGATCATGCAAGTTTGTATAATCATGGCTCACTGAGATTTATTTTTTGTATCAATTGTTCAAAGTAAATTCAAATATCCTTGATTGGAGTCATCCCTATTTTAAGTACTCCCGAAAATAGTTATTTGGTGTCATCTAAACCTATATTGTAGATTAGTGAAGAATAACATCTATATGGAACTAGAATAATACAAAATCCCAAGCAATGCTACTTGATGCCACTATTAGTATAATAATACATAGTAGAAGTTTTTCGAATTATAAGTGACTCTTAGCTTAGCGACTACTAATACATAGCGACTACTAGATTTCCTTCTAGCATAAGCACACATTCTTATGCTAGAAGAAAAGCTAACACTCATTATCTTTCCAGAAGAAAAACCCTGGGCATGGTGATTGGTGGTTGCTAGGTTATACCTTGGTCTTGTGCCATGTACTCTATTTTGAAATAAGTACATGGCACAAAATCAAGGAAAGCTAGTGACTCCTAGCTTTCGTTCTAGCCTAAGCATTTCCTTGTAGCATAAGCACACATATTTATGCTAGAATGAAAGCTAGTAGTCGCTAGCTTTCTAATAGAGAAACCCTGGGCATGGTGATTGGTGGTTGCTAGCTTATACCTTGAGCTTATGCCATGTGCTCTATTTTGAAAGAAACACATGGCACAAGATCAAAAAAAACTAGCAACTGCTAGCTTTCTTTCTAACATAAGCATTTCCTTCTAGCATAAGCACACATGCTTATGCTAGAAGGAAAGTTATCAATCGCTAGCTTTCCAATAGAAAAAACCTAGCCATGGTGATTGGTGGTTGCTAACTTATACCGTAATCTTGTGCCATGTCCTCTATTTTGAAATAAGCACATGGCACAAGATCAAGGAAAGCTAGCGACTGCTCACTTTCCTTTTAACATAAGCATTTTCTTCTAGCATAAGCATGTGCATAAGCACACATGCTTATGCTAGAAGGAAAGCTAGTAGTCGCTAGCTTTCCAATAGAAAAACCTTGGGCATGGTGATTGTTGGTTGCTAGCTTATACCTAGAGCTTGTGTCATGTACTCTATTTTGAAATCAGCACGTGACACAGGATCAAGGAAAGCTAGCGACTGCTATCTTTCCTTCTAGAATAAGCATTTCCTTCTAGCATAAGCACACATGCTTATGTTATTAGAAAGCTAGAAATCGCTAGCTTTCAAATAAAAAAACCCTGGGCATGGTGTTTAGTGGTTGATAGGTTATACGTTGATCTTGTGCCATGTGCTCTATTTTGAAAGAAGAACACGGAACAAGATCAAGGCAAGCTAGCATAAGCATTTCCTTCTGGCATAACCACACATTCTTATGCTAGAAGGAAAGTGATCAGTCGCTAGCTTTCCAATAGAAAAACCCTAGCCATGGTGATTGGTGGTTGCTAGCTTATACCTTGAGCTTGTGCCATGTGCTCTATTTTGAAAGAAGCACATAACACAAGATAAAGGAAAGCTAGCGACTGCTAGCTTTCTTTCTAGCATAAGCATTTCCTTCTAGCATAAGCATAAGCACACATGTGCTTATGCTAGAAGGAAAGATAACAATTGCTAGATTTCTAATAGAAAAATTCTAGCCATGAAGGAAAGCTAGCAGTCGTTAGCTTTCCAATTGATAACACTGTCCATGGTGATTGGTGGTTGCTAGCTTATACCTTCAGCTTGCGCCATGTTCTCTATTTTGAAATAAACACATGGCACAAGATCAAGGAAAGATAGCGACTGCTAGCTTTCCTCCTAGCATAAGCATTTCCTTCTAGGATAATAACACATACTTATGCTAGAAGGAAAGCTAGCAGTCGCTAGCTTTCCAATAGAAAAATCATGTCCATGGTGATTGGTGGTTGCTAGATTATACTTTGAGCTTGTGCCATGTGCTCTATTTTGAAATAAGAACATGGAAACAGATCAAAGAAAGCTAGCGACTACTAGCGTTCCTTGTAGCATAAGAATTTCCTTCTATCAAAAACACACATGCTTATGCAAGAAGGAAAGCTAACAGTCGCTAGCTTTCCAATACAAAAACCCTGTCCATGGTGATTGGTGGTTGTTAGCTTATACCTTGAGCTTGTGCCATGTACTCTATTTTTAACAAATGCTACCTTTCCTTTTAGCAAATGCATTTCCTTTTAACATGACACACATGCTTATGTTAGAAGGAAAGCTAGCAGTCGCTAGCTTTCCAATAGAAAAACCCTGGGCGTGGTGATTGGTGGTTGCTAGCTTATACTTTGAACTTGTATCATGTACTCTATTTTCAAATAAGCACATGGCACAAGATCAAGGAAAGCTAGCGACTGCTAGCTTTCCTTCTAGTGTAAGCATTTCCTTCTAGGATAATAACACATACTTATGCTAGAAAGAAAGCTGGCAGTCGCTAGCTTTCCAATAGAAAAATCTTGTCCATGGTGATTGGTGGTTGCTGGCTTATACCTTGAGCTTGTGCCATGTGCTCTATTTTGAAATAAACACATTACAAAAAATCAAGAAAAGCCAGCGACTGCCAGCTTTACTTGTAGCATAAGAATTTCTCTTCTAGCGACTGCACACATGCTTATGCTACGAGGAAAGCTAGCAGTCACATTTCCTAAAGATTCATAATAGCCTATCCCATAGAGACCATCATTTAACTTGTTAGATGAATAAATTTTGGACATGTCAACATGAGAGAATAAGTGTTTATAAATGACAAGCTTTAAAAACTCAGCGTCTTCTTCCACATTCACCTCATAAATTTACATAGAATAAGCACACATGCTTATGTTATTGGGAAGCTAGCAATCACTAGCTTTCCAATAAAAAAACCCTGAGCATGGTGATTGGTGGTTGATAGGTTATACGTTGATCTTGTGCCATGTGTTCCATTTTGAAAGAAGAGCACGGAACAAGATCAAGGAAAGCTAGCATAAGCATTTCTTTCTGGCATAGCCACACATTCTTATGCTAGAAGGAAAGTTATCAGTCGCTAGCTTTCCAATAGAAAAACCCTAGCCATGGTGATTGGTGGTTGCTAGCTTATACCTTGAGCTTGTGCCATGTGCTCTATTTTGAAAGAAGCACATGGCACAAGATAAAGGAAAGGTAGCGACTGCTAGCTTTCTTTCTAGAATAAGCATTTCCTTCTAGCATAAGCACATATGTGCTTATGCTAGAAGGAAAGATAACAATTGCTAGCTTTCTAATAGAAAAAATCTAGCCATGAAGGAAAGCTAGCAGTCGTTAGCTTTCCAATTGATAACACTGTCCATGGTGATTGGTGGTTGCTAGCTTATACCTTTAGCTTGCGCCATGTTCTCTATTTTGAAATAAACACATGGCACAAGATCAAGGAAAGCTAGCAACTGCTAGCTTTCCTCTTAGCATAAGCATTTCCTTCTAGGATAATAACACATACTTATGCTAGAAGGAAAGCTAGCAGTCGCCAGCTTTCCAATAGAAAAATTCTGTCCATGGTGATTGGTGGTTGCTAGATTATACTTTGAACTTGTGCCATGTGCACTATTTTGAAATAAGAATATGGCAACAGATCAAAGAAAGCTAACGACTGCTAGCTTTCCTTGTAGAATAAGAATTTCCTTCTATCATAAACACCCATGCTTATGCAAGAAGAAAAGCTAACAGTCGCTAGCTTTCCAATACAAAAACCCTGTCCATGGTGATTGGTGGTTGTTAGCTTATACTTTGAGCTTGTGCCATGTACTCTATTTTTAACGAATGATACATTTCCTTCTAGAAAATGCATTTCCTTTTAGCATGACACACATGCTTATGTTAGAAGGAAAGCTAGCAGTCGCTATCTTTCCAATAGAAAAACCCTGGGCATGGTGATTGGTGGTTGCTAGCTTATACTTTGAACTTGTATCATGTACTCTATTTTCAAATAAGCACATGGCACAAGATCAAGGAAAGCTAGCGACTGCTAGCTTTCCTTCTAGCATAAGCATTTCCTTCTAGGATAATAACACATACTTATGCTACAAAGAAAGCTAGCAGACGCTAGCTTTCCAATAGAAAAATCTTGTCCATGGTGATTGGTGGTTGCTAGCTTATACCTTGAGCTTGTGCCATGTGCTCTATTTTGAAATAAACACATGAAAAAAGATCAAGGAAAGCCAGTGACTGCTAGCTTTACTTGTAGCATAAGAATTTTTATTCTAGCGACTGCACACATGCTTATGCTACAAGGAAAGCTAGCAGTCACTAGCTTTCCAATAGAAAAATAATAAGAATCTCTTTAAGTTCACATTTCCTAAAGATTCATAATAGCCTATCCCATAGAGACCATCATTTAACTTGTTAGATGAATAACTTTTGGACATGTCAACATGAGAGAATAAGTGTTTATAAATGACAAGCTTTAAAAACTCAGCGTCTTCTTCCACATTCACCTCATAATAAAACTTCCCATTACATAGAATAAGCACACATGTGTATGTTATTGGAAACCTAGCAATCGCTAGCTTTCCAATAAAAAAACCCTGGGCATGGTGATTGGTGGTTGATAGGTTATACGTTGATCTTTTTCCATGTGCTCTATTTTGAAATAAGAACACGGAACAAAATCAAGGAATGCTAGCATAAGCATTTCCTTCTGGCATAACCACACATTCTTATGCTAGAAGAAAAGTTGTCAGTCGATAGCTTTCCAATAGAAAAACCCTAGCCATGGTGATTGGTGGTTGCTAGCTTATACCTTGAGCTTGTGCCATGTGCTCTATTTTGAAAGAAGCACATGGCACAAGATAAAGGAAAGCTAGCGACTGCTAGCTTTATTTCTAGCATAAGCATTTCCTTCTAGCATAAGAACACATGTGCTTATGCTAGAAGGAAATATAACAATTGCTAGCTTTCTAATAGAAAAACTCTAGCCATGAAGGAAAGCTAGTAGTCGTTAGCTTTCCAATTGATAACACTGTCCATGGTGATTGGTGGTTGCTAGCTTATACCTTCAGCTTGCGCCATGTGCTCTATTTTGAAATAAACACATGGCACAAGATCAAGTAAAGCTAGCGACTGCTAGCTTTCCTCCTAGCATAAGCATTTCCTTCTAGGATAATAATACATACTTATGCTAGAAGGAAAGCTAGCAGTCGCTAGCTTTCCAATAGAAAAATATTTTCCATGGTGATTGGTGGTTTCTAGATTATACTTTGAGCTTGTGCCATGTGCTTTATTTTGAAATAAGAACATTCCAACAGATCAAAGAAAGCTAGTGACTGCTAGCTTTCCTTGTAGCATAAGAATTTCTTTCTATCATAAACACACATGCTTATGCAAGAAGGAAAGCTAACAGTCGCTAGCTTTCCAATACAAAAACCCTGTCCATGGTGATTGGTTGTTGTTAGCTTATACCTTGAGCTTGTGCCATGTACTCTATTTTTAACGAATGCTACTTTTCCTTCTAGCAAATGCATTTCCTTTTAGCATGGCACACATGCTTATGTTAGAAGGAAAGCTAGCAGTCGCTAGCTTTCCAACAGAAAAACCCTTGGCATGGTGATTGGTGGTTGCTAGTTTATACTTTGAACTTGTATCATGTACAATATTTTCAAATAAGCACATGGCACAAGATCAATGAAACCTAGCGACTGCTAGCTTTCCTTTTAGCATAAGCATTTCCTTCTAGGATAATAACATATACTTATGCTACAAAGAAAGCTAGCAGTCGCTAGCTTTCCAATAGAAAAATCTTGTCCATGGTGATTGGTGGTTGCTAGCTTATACCTTGAGCTTGTGCCATTTGCTCTATTTTGAAATAAACACATGACAAAAGATCAAGGAAAACCAGCGACTGCTAGCTTTACTTGTAGCATAAGAATTTTTCTTCTAGCGATTGCACACATGCTTATGCTACAAGGAAAGCTAGCAGTCATTAGTTTTCCTATAGAAAAATAATAAGAATCTTTTTAAGTTCACATTTCCTAAAGATTCATAATAGCCTATCCCATAGAGACCATCATTTAACTTGTTAGATGAATAACTTTTGGACATGTCAACATAAGAGAATAAGTGTTTATAAATGACAAGCTTTAAAAACTCAGCGTCTTCTTCCACATTCACCTCATAATAAAACTTCTCATTACATAGAATAAGCACACATGCTTATGTTATTGGAAAGCTAGCAATTGCTAGCTTTCCAATAAAAAAACCCTGGGCATGGTGATTGGTGGTCGATATGTTATACGTTGATCTTGTGCCATGTGCTCTATTTTGAAAGAAGAACACGGAACAAGATCAAGGAAAGCTAGCATAAGCATTTCCTTCTAGCATAACCACACATTCTTATGCTAGAAGGAAAGTTATCAGTCGCTAGCTTTCCAATAGAAAAACCCTAGCCATGGTGATTGGTGGTTGCTAACTTATACCTTGAGCTTGTGCCATGTGCTCTATTTTGAAAGAAGCACATGGCACAAGATAAAGGAAAGCTAGCGACTGCTAGCTTTCTTTATAGCATAAGCATTTCCTTCTAGCATAAGCACACATGTGCTTATGCTAGAAGGAAAGATAACAATTGCTAGCTTTCTAATAGAAAAACTCTAGCCATGAAGGAAAGCTAGCAGTCGTTAGCTTTCCAATTGATAACACTGTCCATGGTGATTGGTGGTTGTTAGCTTAGATCTTCAGCTTGCGCCATGTGCTCTATTTTGAAATAAACACATGGCACAAGATCAAGGAAAGCTAGTGACTACTAGCTTTCCTCCTAGCATAAGCATTTCCTTCTAGGATAATAACACATACTTATGCTAGAAGGAAAGCTAACAGTCGCTAGCTTTCCAATAGAAAAATCCTGTCCATGGTGATTGGTGGTTGCTAGATTATACTTTGAGCTTGTTCCATGTGGTCTATTTTAAAATAAGAACATGGCAACAGATCAAAGAAAGCTAGTGACTGCTAGATTTCCTAGTAGCATAAGAATTTTCTTCTATCATAAACACACATGTTTATGCAAGAAGGAAAGCTAACAGTTGCTAGTTTTCCAATACAAAAATCCTATCCATGGTGATTGGTGGTTGTTAGCTTATACCTTGTGCTTGTGCCATGTACTCTATTTTTAACGAATGCTACCTTTCCTTCTAGCAAATGCATTTTCTTTTAGCATGACACACATGCTTATGTTAGAAGGAAAGCTAGCAGTCGCTAGCTTTCCAATAGAAAAACCCTGGGCATGGTGATTGGTGGTTGCTAGCTTATACTTGAACTTGTATTGTGTACTCTATTTTCAATAAGCACATGGCACAAGATCAAGGAAAGCTAGTGACTGCTAGCTTTCCTTCTAGCATAAGCATTTCCTTCTAGGATAATAACACATACTTATGCTAGAAAGAAAGCTAGCAGTCGCTAGCTTTCCAATAGAAAAATCTTGTCCATGGTGATTGTTGGTTGCTAGCTTATATCTTGAGCTTGTGCCATGTGCTCTATTTTGAAATAAACACATGACAAAATATCAAGGAAAGCCAGCGACTGCTAGCTTTACTTGTAGCATAAGAATTTTTCTTCCAGCGACTGCACACATGCTTATGCTACAAGGAAAGCTAGTAGTCGCTAGCTTTCCAATAGAAAAATAATAAGAATCTCTTTAAGTTCACATTTCATAAAGATTCATAATAGCCTATCCCATAGAGACCATCATTTAACTTGTTAGATGAATAACTTTTGGACATGTCAACATGAGAGAATAAGTGTTTATAAATGACAAGCTTTAAAAACTCAGCGTCTTCTTCCACATTCACCTCATAATAAAACTTCCCATTACATAGAATGCCAATATTTTCTCTTGTTACATGAGAATTATGTCCAAACACAATGTATAGTTCAATGCGCTTTGTGTCAGTGATTATTTTAGCACCCATCTGCATTTCATAGTTCAATACATCTTCCATCCTCTCAAATTTCTGGTGTATTTTCTCTATATCTAAAAAAATTGGATTTCTCTTTTATGATGGTCTACCTCTATACCAAGCCGGTAGATGTTGCAAGTTTGTTGAATTGTAGCAACAAGGGAATGCAAATTGTAATTATTCTTTCCACGGAACCTCTTCAAGAGACAACTTGAAGTTTTTATGATATCATCTTTACATCTTACCATGGATTTGGCATTAATGTTATTTTCCCAGCACCATTTCTTCCTTCTGAATTTTCGTTTATCCTCCCACTTCTTGTAAACTGAGAGAAGAGTAAAAAGGTCTCCATAGAGATGGAAGAAACAAAGTTTTAAACAATCAGACTCTGATTTTTCTACCTCTGTACCAACCTTAAAAAATATCCTTCTTGCAATTTCCATCAAAGCTCCAAGTACAAGGCCCTCCTTACATAAACCCTGATAAAAATTGTCCAAAGTAATCGTTCCTAATCGAGGTTGGATAACCAACTTCACAAGTTTCAAACATAATTCAGTTAATTTTAGAACTTCCTGGCCACAAATCATTACACCTAATTGCACTAAATATTTATCAGCCATACTAATTGTCTCTTGGCTTGAAGATTGAAAAAAATCCAAAGATTCAAGATCCTGAATGGGAGACAAGAAGGACATAAGATATTGAATAAGTGTACTTATTTTCGTGTATGGGATTCGTTGGTCTGTATTCAAATCCACGTTCAACTACATATCTTTCAAATCACCAGAAGAAGCCTATGGAATATTTAAAGTGCCCAAAATTTGCTTCAGTTTTTCTTCAATTAACCAATCCCATTGAAACTTCAAGTCCATCGAGTAAGAGTCACAAATTCGCTTCTTGTTGCGCACTGTCACCATCAATACTTCACCTACGCAGCTTGAGACCTTCAAAATATTATCTTTACAAATGTCGAATTCTAAAGAACCTAAATCAATGAGAAATTCCTTTATCCTATTGTTGGCCCAGGTGCCTAAATTTATTTCGTCCCAAGTTCCTGCACGATTCCAGACTGATCCCAAAGGCGCTGATTGTTGTTGTTGATTTGATAAATCCTCCACCGAGAGTTTGCAGGGAGTGAAAAGTTGTGTCGCTTCGGCTGTGGTCATTACTAAACCTTGTTTTCCATAATTATTCATTTTTGCATTGTAATGAGGAAAATACCTTGCAATTCCTAGAGTACCATCCATTGCTTGAGTCCACGTTGAATTCAAATATAGATTCTCATAACACTCTACTTCAACATGTCCATATAATATTTTACTAGAGCAAACCGTTATGTTTTAGGTGCTAAATCACAGGATATTTCTGGGGGTGTGGCTGGAAGTTTGGCTTCTACCTTCACTCTTTCTCGACCACATGGATCCTCTACATAAGCATAAGCATTTCCTTCTAGCATTTTTGAGAAGGAAAACTTTTCTTTTTAATGAGTCTCTACTTGTGCTAGATGCAATGGATTTTTATTTATCTTTAAGTATTTAATATGTTTCCATAACACATGACCCTTATTATTCTTGTGCATGTGAATAAAAGACATGTAATAGATTATTGTTTGATAATGCTCATTATTTCATGTATTTTTAAAACAATTTAAACTTATAGTCGACTATTTATTATTGTTTTTAGAAGCTATGGACTCTGGTGCAATGACAATTCCAAAGAATAATTCGAAGAAAAAATGAATTGCAAGTGACACACAAACAATGTCTCCCCCATGTGGTATGGTGGTTTTAAATATTATTCCCTCATTTCTAAATGGTTAGACCAGAAGACTATATGGTAATATTTGTGATTTTGATTTCATTTTATTTATAGTAATAATTGCTTTTTATTGTTTTTAGAAGCTGTCGTCTCCAAAGCAAGTAAAATGCCACAATCAGCATTCAAAAAACAAAAGCATCATTCAACTCAGATTATAAATTCAACAATGGGTTCTAATTTTGAAATGATTAAAAAGTTCAAAACATCTGCTGCATATGAGTATGTCGAAGATTGGTATGTTGAGATTGAAAGTCCCATGAATATGTTTCCAGATATGTATCTATTTGGATCCATGGATGGAAATTATATACAAAGGCTAGGGATAATTTTTAGTTGCTATGCTCTCAATCATAGTCAGATCGATTTTCAAATGGAGGTAATTGAAGAAAATGAAGTGAAATTATTTTCTTGCCAAGTTGATTACACAAAATTTAGACCAGATTTGATTGATACTAATACAGAATTTCCAGAGTCAATAAAAAAGTCACAGTTTAAGTTGGACAGTTTTGAGAGCTTCAATGAATCTGGTCTAAAGAGTTGTGATGATCTTGTACAACGTATTACCAACATTATGAAATATTGCTATGTGAGATGTAAGAAAACATCATCTGTGTTTCTTTATTTGCAACAAAGAGGTAAACTACTTGATAAAATACCAGATGATAAACTCGAGGCTCAATTGCTTGCTTTGAGAAGGGTATATTTAGCTGAGCTAAAATAGAGCATTAAAGAAAGTGAGTCCATGCCTACTACAGAGTTTGTAAAATCCCAAAAAGAAGACTCTCAGATAGAGAAGCTTGTTGACCAATGCGATGAAATCCATGAAAATTTTAAGGACAGTTATTTATTTTCAAGCTCTTTTACCATGAAGATGGATGTTCGAAGATGTGTAGAAGCACCCAAGTTATATAAATTGAGATCACAGGATGATTTAAATGTTCGAGTATTAATAAAATCATTCCTACAGAAATTTCAAGCATCATTGCCTGATGCTCTTCTGATTCCATTTGACACAAAAGAGTTTGATCCGATTGGAAACCCTATGAAAATCATGAATGAAATGGATATAAATGCCAAGAACATCAATTTTTGGATAGTTAATGGGCAACACACCATTCAAGCAGCAAAACAAATATTATCAAATCCTAAATTCAGTCTATCTGGGGAGGCAAAACAGAAGTACAAAGAACGTAATGCTCGATTCTTAGATCCATTAGTTGCTCCCAGTGTGGTGATTCGTATTTGTTGCTAGTTAAATTCTGCAAACACAGTGTTCTTCAAAACTCCATTCATTGATTCTGTGCGATCTACAAGACAATTCCTAATTGCCACAAATAAATTAAAGAAGCAAAAATGTGGGAATTCTAAGACGGCTAAAGACAAGGTATGCAAATTTTTTTTTTGCACTTAGTTTATATTGTTATAACTAAATTCATGGCTATTTTATTTTTGATATCACATTCTTACTAATTTATATTTGTTATTTTTTAACAGGTTGATGATGAAATGTTGTGCTCTTTATTTGATTGTCCACTAACAAACTTTGCTGAAAAAAAAGTCTTGTTATATCTTGATGATACTACTTGGGATAAATGGGAAGTTGTTTTTAATTGTTACAAACTAGGGACATTAATGTGTTCTCCAAACCAACCTAAGGATCCAAACTATAAGAAAAATAGTATGAACAGTTTGGTATCAAGTTCTTTCCGTCCCCTTCAGGGACTAACCACTGAAGAAATGTGTTCTGTAGCAGATAAACTATTGGATGGAACTGTCTGGTTTT
>LPNX011024584.1:0-33702 GCA_001517045.1 Pseudotsuga menziesii
CATGTCCATGTTCTCTACAATGTCTTTTAGCTGTTTTGATCAGTAACCTTCTCGTATTAAAGCCCCTACATTGACTGCAAGGACAATAACATTTTCCATAACCCCTTCTTTCCACTCCCTCCCACAACCTAACAAGCAATTGTCGATTTTGTTCTGCCGGATCTTGATGACCTGTAACATCATTGTTACGTGGCATTTTATTACTCAAACCCTAAGAACAAAGTACGAGCAAACCCAAGTATATGATGAGTCTTCTTTTCCACAAGGGTTAGAACCAAATCCAAAGAGCAAGACCAAAATCCAAGACCAAGTGGGAAGATCCCCACAAAAGAGCAAGGCCAAAATCGGCCAAGACCAAGTGGGAAGATCCCCACAAAAGAGCAACCCCAAAATCCAAGACCAAGTGGGAAGATCCCCACAAAAGAGCAACGCCAAAAAAAAACCCTTAGGAATTTCGCACTTCTTAACCAAGAGATAAGTGCGAGACTCAGTGTGTGAGATAATGAACCTAGCCGTACATCTATTTATATGAAAAATGAACCTAGGCTTTCCATTTTAATGTGTGTGGGATAATGTCTTAAGCGTCGCTTTCCATTTTAAATAATTAACCAATTACGACAAATTATTAAATGATTGAGCATTTTAAGCGTCGTCGCTTAAGCGACGCTTAAGACATTATTAAATAAATGGGCAATTTAACCGCCGTCGCTTAAGCGACGCTTAGGAGGATATCCGTCGCTTAAGCGACGCTTGCAAGCCTAGGTGCCGCTTAAGCGACGCTTATCCCCACCATTTCAAAAAAAAAATTATCTTTCTGATTTTTGGCACGGTTAAAAGAAAAAATCCACGCGCCGTCGGAAAAAACCGTCGAATTTTGGTTCGAAATGTAGTAGTGAAATGGGGACTGGTATATAACTGTCGGGAGTATAAAAACTTTTTTAAGGCAGTCATGTGTTGGTTGCACTATATTTAAGGAGTAACATAAAAAGCTCGGTAACTACATTAAAGAAGAAATAGAGTAGGAATATAAATTACCAATAGTTATTACTGAAACAATCACCATTGATAGTCTAATTATCTTCTCCCATATTACATAATTCATATCAAACACCAAATGGACGGTTTGTTTTTCATTCACTAACTTTTGCCAAATACTATTCTTGTATGGTAGTATATTCCATCATACATTTGTATACTCTAGTGCATATCTCAAGTGTCATGCACAATGAAATGGATAAAAGATACAATTGCAAGGTGCAAGGTTAATTCAATGTGCATGAATCCTGACCTTTATAAAGTGTTGAAACTGTACACAATTAACAATGATGAAGAGTTTGTCTGAAACAAATTACCACATCAGTTTCACATAAAAAAAAAATTGCAACCGTGAACTTCAGACAACAACAATTGTTAAGATATATGCCTATACATGGAATCAAGAGTCAAGACTAATGAGTCTCAATACCAATGCTTGCCCACTAAAATTAACAAGTCAAATTGTTAAATGTCTGTAAAAATGTTTTATGTGACCACCATGACGAGAGTCTCAATACCAACGATTGCCCACTAAAATTAACAAGTCAAATTGTTAAAAGTCTATAAAAACATTTTATGTGACCACCATGACTAGAGTCTCAATAGCAACGCTTGCCCACTACAATTAACAAGTCAAATTGTTAAAAGTCTGTAAAAACATTTTATGTGACCACCATGACTTTGTAAATCATTGACTCTTCTTGAAACAAAATCATTAACATTAAAATGACTGTGAAGGTGGAAAGGAAAAACATGAACAATGCATGCTTTTTTTTAATGAGAAACACTTGTTACTGATCATGGATATAAGCATGGATTTTATAAGTTGTACAAAATCCTTTCCAAGGTCTTGATTGTTATGGGAATCACAATTACACATATTTCCCTTCCTAATTAATGTTTGAGTAGGACCGAAATGGCATAGCATTTTCAGTGCTAATGTTATATCAATCACAATTACACATATTTCTCCTTCCAATTAATGCTTGAGTAGGACCAAAATGGCATAGCATTTTCAGTGCTAATGTTATATCAGTCAACCTTTAGTACTAGAAAAATCACTATCATCAAATCCATCACTAATATTGTCATTCTCAATGACAGGGTCCCCAAATACCAAGGCATCACGCATTGTTGAGTGGATACTGCAAAGCACATCACCAATATTGCTTTCTTCTTCTTGCCTTTGGCAATTTCTCTCTCGAACAAGATCTACTTCTGTTGGTCCAGCAAATGGCCTGATTGAGTCTTGCATGTTTTGTGTTGACTATAACCACCCAACACATGTACAAATATACATATGCTTCTATTATACACATGTATGTTTGTATATGTATATATTTGTTGGGTGCTTATAGTCAACATATGTATGTGTGTATATGTATATATTTGTTGGGTGCTTTTAGTCAACACATGTAAAAAGTACCTTCCAACATGGAATATTACAATGAATTAAATATACACACTCAATAACATAGCTTACTTCTAAAGCTAGTGAGAAGGACCATTTAAAATAGTTGAATATTTGCAAGAAAAAGATAATTCTGTATAGCTTAACCTTACAGTACTTAGAAACTTGGAAGGACTAATTGTAAGTTGCTCTCCCAAACATTAATAAGGCCAATAAAACCTCAACCAACACCACTTTGAAATTTGGAGTTGTAACAGAATTAAGATATTATAAAACAAGCTAAACATCTTTGACAGGAAAGCATCTCGATTTATTAACTTATACTTGGATGATTCTTCTTCATCCTCATCACACCACTTGTTCCAATCAACCTTAATGCATGGAGATAGTATTTTTTAGACTTTAGTTATCTTTTCCACCACCCTTTTCCTCCTTTTACAAAACACAAAATATGTTCCTCGGTCCAATATTTATCTTGCTACTCTGTAGAGAAACATGACATCAAGTTTAAATTATTAATTTAACATAAATGTGTTACTACTAAATATTTAACATGTACTCAAATAGAAAATTGACATCCAATAAACTAGACATCGAATGAGAAAATAAAAATGGCGAGTTGGAAGATAATTTGTTATTCATCCCAAATATGCCATTGAATGAGCATTGTAATGACTGGGTTGGATTAAAAATTGTCAAGAAATTTTATGAGTATCATAAAATGATTTTATCAAGTTTGTAGAGAAACTTCAATATATTTCCTTAAGAGCATGATAGTATCATTCAAATTAAATGTAGAGAGCGTAGTGAGATGCGTTTGGGAACATCTTGAATATTTTTTTGATATAGACAAAGAACAAATATGTCTTAAGAGCTTCATTCTTGGTAGAAAAGTTTACCTCAAGGCTTAATTTTCCAAAGACATAAAGCTCAAGCTGAAAAGGTTAAAACATGAAGACCTGTTGAAAAAAAATTGAATTTACCATCAAGTTCAGGCTTAACATGGACATTTTTGGCATTAGGAAAGCATACTATCAAGTAAAGTTGCTCATATCACCATGCCCAATGGCCACTGCACAAATTACAATGTAAAATCAGTTATGTTTCTTGACTTCATGTTCATCAACTTTATTTAGGAAGTAACACATCAAATTTGCAATAAGGAAGATGCAAAGTATGTAAAAAAAATACGAAAGTTCCTACACAAACAAATAAGCTCTGCAAAAAAGTATTAAAGTTTAGTTTAAATAAAGAAATACATCCGACCAACATATCCATAGGTTGTAATAGTTACGCAAAACTGGAAGCATGCATGTGACACTATGCCAGCTACCTATACAAAAAATATATAAAAAGGAATTTCAAATCTCGATTGAACAAATTTTATAACTCGAGATGCTGCTTTGTATCACTTATACCTGTTCAAGTAGAGAATGTATCCCAGATTTCGTCAGTAGTGAAATTTCATTTAGCATTTCAACTTTTTGAAGCATAAATTTCAAATTATTTTTATGTAGAAAATCTGAAAATTCAATTTGATTTCAATTAGAAAATTAAATATAAAAATATATGATGTTATGAAGTAAGGATTATAAATATGAATCAACATGTTACTATTCTCTAGTTGATTGCTTTAATCCATATTTGAGATTTTATTTCTTTCTTTTGCAATATAAATTTAATATTTACAAATATATTTAATATGTCTAAAAGCATCTAATATCCACTAACACAAACCATTTATGTTTCAACTGGCCAGTTTTCTTTAGACTGTATTTTAACTGTGTAATAAGCAACAAAACTGAAATTGCATCATTATGTTTGCAATTGTAGCGACTCTGTACATTCTATGAATTTTGAGTTGCCTTTGGATCATTCAAATAATGAACAATAATTGTGCAATTTGAATAAAGATAAATTATCAAAGAGTCGAACAAATAATGAACAATAAAGATAAAGTATTAAAGAGTGGAACAAATAATGAACAGTAATTGTGCAATTTCAATAAAGATAAATTATCAAAGAGTGGAACAAAAGGAAATTCTGGAAACCATGGCAAAGCAACATTAGAATGCCATATATCAAGGAAAACAATCTCCAAGATGTTTAGCAATTCCCAAAGAGATGAGCTTTCCTATACATTAAATTCTGCAAGCTCTTCTATAACCAATCAAATACAGAGAGCATTAATATGACTTTGCTTCTATTCTCCATATAGCATATCCCTCGTATGTGCTTGGTGTTGAACATTAAGGCCTACAAACAATTTTGTGGATTTTTCTTCTTTCTATTCTCACCTGGGATTTGCTTTGGACTTTTGTGTAGCCTAGTTGTACAAGAATGTTTCCAAAATGAACCTGCATGGTGAAGGAATTATTATTTATAACTTTAAATATATGAAAGGTTTGGAATATCACTGTGAAATCAGTTTTGATAAGATCCATATAAAAAGAAATCGGACTCATTCTTGACAAAAGTCCCAAAATCTCAAGACACAGTTTCAGCATAAAAAGGATCTTGCATTGTGGAGGAAGTACTATTACAACTGGAATTTGACAAGCTCCACAACAAATAAATGGATGCACAATTACAAAAATACTCCCAAGACTCTTACCAAGGTACATGCGACTCTTACCTACGGGGTAACCTTTATATAAGGGTAGCATAAAAAATTATGTTCACCAAAGCAAGCACCAACAAGAGGCAAAGCAGAGGAGGAGGTGAGAAGTTATGGGGCAATTTGTCATTTTGCACTCTCTATTCTGAAAGGATGGGATTTGGGAGAAAATAATTTATAAGCAATGAGTATAGTACACTATGAACATATTCTTCGAGAAAATACAAGGAAATAATCGACTCTGATACCATATGCTCTGTTATCAACCATCACCTACAAATCTATTTCAGTTTTGAATTTAAAGGATTTAGCTTCTTGTGTGTGTTTCCTTGGCTATTTTGTAATTGTGTTACTATGAAGCAAATTCCAAAGAACTCATTAGAAGAAAGTGAAAGTGATGGTCACATACATTAAAATGAAGTGATCTACTATTTTTGGATTTCAGTGAATTTGGATTACAAAAAACTCTTAAAAGTTTCAACATTTTGAATTAAACTCAAGGTATTGACCATCTCATTTGAATTTCATCGGTTGTTTTATCCTGGAAGTATTGACCATTTTCCATTATATCATATCAGTATATCTTGTGCTAATCTTGTAACACTCTTAAGTGGGAACAGTTATCCTTGCGTGCAATGTCTGTTTTATAAGTCAATCTAGAAGAAAAGAGCCCAAATTAGAAGATAGTGGAACCTTCTCAAAGAAACTAGAATGCACCATCTTCCTCAAGAATAGCATGCTTGGTCAACAAGCCAATTTGGTAAAAGTTTGCTTAAAGTGCAAGCTAAGTCCAAATGAAGAACTTGGAGGACAAGGCAAGTCAACTTTAAAATGTTTCATCCAAGAATAAGTGCCATGTGTTGGCTACTTAGGTAGCAAGTATCTTATTCTCCAAACAATCTCTCAACTCGGGAGCACTATTGATGTAGACAAAATAATATAAACCTAAAACATCAAGAAAGTTACAAATCACTAGGTCAAAGTATCAGCATGAAAATATCACCTGGGCAATTTCCAGTAACCGTTGATATTAAAACCAATAAAAACCCTGATTTTGACCTAATTCTTGGATTTCTCTAATGAATTGAGATTCGACATTGATGTTGTTCACAATAAATAGTGCCCAAATATATTACCAAATGCAAAAATGCAAAAGCCCCAATTTTGACCTAACTTTTCATGGTCTCAAATCAACACCAAATTTGGCCTCCATGTTGTACTCAATAAACAATATCTAAAAATGTAATTAATTTTGGACATGCATAAACCTTAATTTTGACGTAAGTTTGACAAATTTTGTCTAATTATGCCATCAAAATTGAAACATAATCTCATTTCCATAAAGAGTGCCCAAATATATGATCAAATTTCAAGAAAAATGAAAATTTTATGTTTTAAAATTTCTAAGAAAGCATATCTTGAAAATATGATTATACCGTTTTGGATTCTTCACTTTCCCATGCATGTGCCAAGTAATCCATGTCATCTACTTGTATAAGAAACCCGCTGAACTCTAAAGATGTCTAAACTAGAACACTGAATACGGCCCCTGGTATGAATTGATCTCCGAAATAAAACCAATCTTACCCACTGATACAAGGCAACTCTAGAAATAAAGATATACAACCATGTGCAATGTTTGGTCAAAGCACTCACTAACCGTTGATGTTGAATCTCGTTTTCTATTTATAAAAAAAATTAAAAGGTTTTTTTTTAATGTTTTACATTTTTTTATTCAATTGAATGTTGTAAAAATTGAAAACAATCAATGACATATCAATTATGCAGATGATCCATGATCTGTGTGAAGATGCCATAGTCATATGAAATATTTGCATATTGTATACTCCAACTACAACAAATGATATCATTGAATCTTGTTTACACTACAATATGACAAAAGAATATCTTGCAAGTGAAGATGTTTTAGCTAATGCAATGGTGTTGAATTTTGTGACATTATGATTCAATCTATTCAGCAAAAGCGTAGGGACATTGGAACATTATGGTTCTTTTATTTATATATATAAAGATATAAAAATTAAAAATATATATATATATATATATATATATATATATATAANATCAGCACATGTACGAAGGTTCTTTGTAATCCGAATAGGGGACCCAGGACTTGTTTTGATAAGCACAAATGCAATTGCCAACTTCTCACTGTGACTCCAAAGCATGTGTTTGTTAACCTCCTATGCCACATCATGCAGAACAAGGCCCGTGTTGGGAACATACCCTTCATCCTTCATCTTCCTAGCCAGAGACTCCAATGTTTCATAAATTTCATCAAATTGAGGATGTTATTTGTCATCTGCAATGAATTGATGAACCCTGTTATTTATTTGAACCAAGGTGCACCCAAGTGCCATTTTTAAACCCTTATCTTTCATCATTGTCCTCACCTTTTCCACATCATCCCAATGGCCAACTGCAACATACATTTTTTTATAACAGCACATAATGTCTAGCATTATCTGGATCTAAATTAAAAACTTGTTATGTTATACGCCCTCCTAGCTCAATGTTGCAGTGAATTTTGCATGCGCCAAGAAAGGAACCCCACGCACCAACATCAAGCTTCAATGGAATATTTTTTATGAAGTATTCTGCCTCATCAAGATGACCTACACAACCAAGAAGATCAACCTTTCACGTTCCAGTCAAGCGGCGTATAGGAATCTCCAACAACGACCACCTGCCATCCCCTAATCTTTACCAATTGACGGATTTCCTCTGTAGGCGGCCCCCTTACAGCCACCACGATCCATTTCTCAGCCTTGACAATATTGTATTTGCTATTGTCGCTTAAGAATTTGATGCCCTTAAACTATTGTACGTCAGGATAGGGGATCGTTTCCTTCTCTTTTGCCCTCGACTCCAAACATAGCAACGCCACTATGTCGCCTCTATTGCGAAGAATTATAAGGCCCACAGTGCTCAGAAATATGAAGCCGATTATCACCAATTTGGGTAGAACACCACTTCCACAACATTCCCCACTCCCACTCTGACTCCATGAACGAAATTTTGAGTCTAGATTTGATGAGGCATCGGAGGAGACGTAAGCTGCACTTTTGCTCTTCGAAGGCTTGGTGCTGGCTCGTTCCTGGACCAGCAGTGTCACCTAGTGGATTTCGCACACCAAACACTAACTATCGATATAAATTATTCTCCACGAATGGGATTTGGCACACACCTTACGGTTTTTTTTTAGATTTCAATCATTTTTGTTGCAGAAGAAGCATTGGATTCAATTGAATTGATAACAGTGGGGTGGACTAGGCGTTTAAAATATGAGATTTTTTTGTTGGATTTTGCTCAGTTGTCCCCTGTGCAGACACGGTGACCGAATGGATGGATGCACGGGGGATAAATATTAGGCAGCTGAGAAAAAACACAAAGGTAGTGCTCAACACTTAGCATGATATCATAATCTTGGACCATGGAATGAAAAATTTGCTAGTCTTCATCCCACAAGCTTGCATGATTACAAGCAGATAGAATGCATATGAAGGTGAAGTGATTTGAGATTAAACCTGTCTTTTGCATTTGTAAGAAAATCTCAAGTGTATCCTCACCAAACCCATGCATTCCATACCTAGCAATAATGGTACTCATGAGACCACATCTCTTTCATGGAATCTGTCAAACAACTTTCGTGCTAGGTGTATACTACCATATTTTGCATACATGTCTATAAGTCCAGTTCCTACAGAAACATTAGATTCAAATTCACTTTTAATCATGAAACCAAGGATCCACTTACCTAGTTGTAGGGATACCAAATATGCACAAGCAGAAACCAAAGACTTCACAGTGGCCAAGTCAGGTTTCGTAAATGTAAGATGCACTTGATAAAAGAGCTTCAAGGCCTCATAGGATTTCCCACTCAGGGAATAACCTACAATCATTGCACTCCACGACACCACATCTATTCTCAACATTATGTCAAACACTTGACATGCAGTCTTTATCCTTCCACATTGGGCATACATATCTATGAGAGCAGTTCCCACAAAAACATCCAAATCAAATATTTGTTGAATGAGATAATCATGGATCCACTTGCCTGGTTGTAGAGATGCTAAATTAGCTCATGCAAGAAGCACACGGTTGTAGAGATGTTAAATTAGCTCATGCAAGAAGCACACTCTTTATGGTAACAAGGTCCAACTTCATATCCTCTGACAGCATATGATTAAAGAGCTTCAAAGCTTCATTGGCAAGCCCATTATGGGCATACCCAGTTATCATAGCATTCCATGAAACAACAACTCGTTGAGGAATTTTATCAAACAGTTGGAGTGCTTCCTCTAATGTTCCACACTTAGCATACATATCTATAATAGAATTCCCGACAAACACATCAAACTCAAATCCATTTCTGATAACATGGTCATGAATCTCCTTACCATATTGCAAGGTTGGCAAAGAGGCGCATGTCTTGAGCGCATAAGGGAATGCCAAATTGTATGGTTGTTTTCTAGCCTGTTGCAGTAGGCAATACAAAGCAAGCGCTTCAAAGGTTGAAGCAACCATTCCTAACATACTCTCTGATAATCAAATTCCACAAGCAAAACTTTGGCCTGTGTATTTTTTCAACTTTGTCAATAACCGCTCATTGTCCACTCCGGCCACTTGCAACACTCTCTATATGAACATATTGCAAGTTTCATTGGATAGTGTGGTGGCATCCAAATGTTTATATCTGAAGCTCCTAGTCTCTGCAACTTCGTTTAGGACAGAATTCCTCTGCCATGATCTTGTAGGCCTCCAATCCCTTCAACAAAAGAGCATCGACTTCGTTACCATGGAGAAATTTTTAACCTTCTCATCTTGCCATAGACGGGTATAATGAGGCCATATGCTTGATGCCTGATACCTGTCGTAATCTGTGCGAGTTGTATGTCACAGAGATTATAGAAGACATGCTCCTCATCAAGATTGGATTCCTTCCCCAACAACACTCTATCTTGATCATCAATGGCAAAATGTAAAACAACCCAACGCGGTTCTCTTCATAATGGCGGGCTCCCTTCTAACACCTTCTTGTCACGATAGGTTCTATTGAAAAGAAAGATCCCAACACCTTCCAGTCACTATAGGTCCAATTGAACAGAACTAAGGGTTCAGGTCAAAGGGATTGCTCGGAAACTTGAACAACACGTAAACCAAACAATTACCTAAATAAACGAAGCGGCATTTTATTGCATATAAAAACAACAGACAAGTGGTAGTAAATGGTTGGGTAGAGGGACAACCAAAGGTACAGTTTTTTTTCAAAACTGACCTGGGAGAAAAAAACCTATCTGCTTAAAATTCACATAAGAAACATTGCATACGGAAGCAAAAGAAGACGAGGTTCCAAGTTTGATTGGCAACTATGAAGTTGCACATTAAATATCATATCTTGTTGTTGAAAATGATGAAGAGAATTGCAAGAGCCGAGAAGTGAGAAGAGGAACCATTTGATTGTGCCTTAATTGACAGCCCTCACATCCAAATCTTCTTACGGCTTTTATGTGGTGTCGTACAACAATTTTCATAAGGATGCCTTTTAGTTCACTATTTATTTCCATTTATTCCCCTAGTCTAAGCGAAATAAAGCGATCGTAATATGCAAAAGGTATTACATACCGTTAGTGATAACAGTCGACATACAGAATTTCTATCTGGAATTTGTTCTTCCCAACCTAAAATCTATGTTTTGGGAACTGTGGCTGCCCACTCCGAGACTGCAGCGGCCATGGCTTTGTATGAACTGCCCCCTTCTTCCAACGCACTGACGCCCTTCTCCTTCGTTTCTTTCACCCTCGCCCTTACCCTCATACCGCTTTCTCCTTCCATCAATTCCCTAACGGTTCTTTCCACTTCCTCTCTCCTTACGAAATCATCGCTTTCCATCTCTACTGCGATCGCCACCTTAAACTCATTCACCAGGAGGAGCCTGTTCATCCTCTGTTCGGCAAATAGAGGCCAACAGATCATCGGCACTCCATGCGAGATGCTCTCCAGCGTAGAGTTTCAACCGCAGTGAGCAATGAAACCGCCGGTGGAAGGGTGAGAAAGAACAGGAATCTGAGGCGCCCATGAAGCAACAACAAGCCCTCGGTCTTTGGTTCGACTCTCGAATCCCTCGGGTAAGAGCTGGGAAACCTCTGTTTCCTCCACGGAAAAAAAACTGCTCGACGGATTGCGCAGCACCCACAAGAAGCGATGTTGACTTGCTTCCAGTCCGAGGGCGAGTTCGGTCACCTGCGCCCTCGGCATACCCTTTCCGCTTCCGAAGGAAACAAAGATAACCGACGATGGCGACTGCTTGTCTAACCATTTCAGGCAATCCGACCCTCCGTCTTTGTCCTTGTTTTCAACCGGCGACGATGATATGAACGGCCCAACTTCGACCAATATCAGTCGGATTAGAGATCTTTCCTTCCACGAAAGCTTTAATGGCTTCAGGTTCCAGCTCCTCGAACGTGTTTATCAAAATGCCCGTCACTTCCCACAGACGCGAGGAATGGTGCAGAAACCAGCTAAAGGCTTCATCAGACCTGTCCACTAGAAAGTGACTCGGCAAATCTCTGCCAGGTATTGGTGGAGTGCCCGGTACCTCTATTGGAAAATGGGCGTCCTTAAACGAAACTGGAATCTCAGAGGCGAGCTTGGGAAGAGATAACGTGACTGAAAGAACAGAAGCAGTGGTCGGGAAGAATAAGTATGTGGGTATGCGGAGCTCGGCGGCCGCATCGAACACAGTGGAGCAGAAAAATTCTGTGATGAAAACAGAAACGGGAAAGGAAGAGTGGACGAGGGATCTGAGAGTATTTCCCAGCGATCCTTTGGATTTCTCGAAAAGCTGAGAGTTGCAGTTCTCACATGTTGAGCACTTTAACCTACTTATCCGACCATTACTCGACCATTTGGATAGACGACGTGAGCTGTCACATCACATCACACGTTGCTGGTAGTCCCACCCATCGGTGCAAATGCAAATGTATTAGAAAATTTACTTTAAATATTTAAAGAGACTATCCATGAAATAAAATAATGTCCACATTAAAGTGTAGACAACCACTCTCATATTACCATATTACCTTAAGGAGATATAAGGTAATGGTTTACTTGTGAAACATTCGCATATGTTTACCATACACATAGAGTGTCGATTAAAAAAGCTTTAAGGTAAAGTATCCAAAACCAAGAACGATGTTATGAGATTAAGGTAAAGTAACCAAAACCAAGAACGAAACGATGTTATGAGATTAGTAAATCTTAAATTTTATATATATTAGCATACTTAGGAAATGAAATTTTAAAAAGAATTGAGATATGTTGAAAAAAATGAGAGAAAGTTGTTAATGTAGATGATATAAGTTAATGTGTTTAAAGGAAGGTTATTGAATTTATGGTAGACATAGTAATTGATGAAATGTAAAGGAAAACTTGAGTGCAAATACTAATAAGTAATAAATAGAAACCTATGTAATCGATGGCAAGTAAAATTAAATGTACATTAATTTGCTAAATGAGATGTTATACAAATGTAAGTAAAACAATAAAGGGAGAGGTAGTTATCAAGTTTGACTCTAATTATATTGGCAAATAACATTGGTATTTTCATTTGGTAGGGAGAGTGCAAGAATTGAGGGATAGAAAATGAAGGTGTGCTTCTTCCTTTTTTCAAAGTGTGGCATATGAAGTTTCTTTCATCGTTGCATAGCAATCAAAGAAGAAAGATGGTGTAATTCGCATTCCTTCTAATGTTGTATTGCATGACATTGTCGTGAAGGTCAAACCTTGACATTTAGTGTCACCAATGTCAATGGTTGGCCTTCTTAATCCTTGGGATTTGTGGATAGTCAATGCCCAAGCCATCTTAAGGTGGTTTTGTTTCTTGATACTTCGACTTATGGGTGGAATCGTATGTGCTTTGGTTGATATCGGTTCCATGGAGGGCCAATACAGTTATCAAATCCCACGACAACATAGGCTAGCAACTTAGGAGGGATAGATCCAGTTGTGTATACAATTTGCATGACCACTCCAAATGCCCCATTTACTAGTCAAAATTGAACCCATAAATTGCAATATATACCACTACTTGATGCCCTGCACATGGCAATCTCATTTTCTAGGTGATGATTATCATCTTGTTATGCATCTGAACCATTGTTGAAATATGTGATAAATCATGCAATAGGCATAGCCAATGTTTGGAGCATGTGTTTGTTATAATTGTTTGCAACAATGTTCGTTAGAAAGAGATGGATTGTTGTGTCAAATTTTCAACACTCCTATGTTGACAACAATCTATTAGTTCTATACTAGATGAGGCTCCAATCTTCTAAGGTTGGTGTAGCATTGTGGACATTTGTAAATAGTTGTATGAAGAAAAGTCGGGTGGCATTAGTGCCCCTTTGACGAAAGACTATTTCCAAAATGATTACAGTGGTAAATTCTATCCATAAACACTTCCCCGGTGTTGCTTCTACATATAGAGGTTTGTCCATCACTCAAGGGAATTGACCCAAATCACTGACAATACTTATTGGACAGTTGTTGAATGAGTAATTGTTTTGTTCTAGAAAACACTCACGTAACTGAATCTTAATCTACACAAAAAATTTAGGCCTTAAGAAGCTCATCTCATCAATGAGAATGCATTGAATATGTTTCATATATTCCTGGAACACTAATATGGCATATCCTTGTAAAGGCTTCATGTCCTTTATAGGAATTTGGAGCCCTGCATGTATAGTGGTTGCATGTATGTTAAACATTGCAACTCCAGTAGGGGCGAGGGGCACTAGTGGGATATGGCTAAAGGTTGCTAGAGAATATGGTGTTTTTTTATGATGCTTATAAGGTAGGATTTAATTGTGCATGCAGTTCCTTGGATGATCATCCTCAATGGTGCTTTGGTTCCTTGTACTTGTGAATGTTGTAGGATTATGACAAATGCAAGTTGTTGATTGTGAGATAATGTATTTATGGAAGTATGGAGGGGAGTTTTATCTTGTATTATTTCCCCATTCTTTTGGTTGTAGTCAATGTAGTTTGGTGCATTCTCCAATGTATATATGTTGATACTTTTGGACAATTCCATGTATGGTTGGTGTCAAAATCTCTAAGGCCAAGCATGCCAAGCTCATTAATGTGGATATTTCTTGGAGGGACTAATCTTGACAAAACTTGTCATTCATTCATCTCCATGTCAAGATGTATGTTACGATTGGTATCCTCATCTCCAAATGTTATCTCTTTGAGAGTGGGTGCAAAGATGTGACCAACATGTAATTCACAGTAGGTTTTCTGTATGTGTTCCTAGCTTGATAGAATGTCATGTTGTGTAAGTCCTATGTATTTAGTGAAGGTACGAAACGGATTATATAAAATCATCCCATTACAACAAAATTCAAGAAAGGAATTGGAATCTTCGACTGGAATTGAAGTAAAGAGTGACCAGACATGGACTATTGCAGAGACATTTTTCTTCTTCCATTTTTCAGTTTTGTGCTCCTGGTTATATTACCATTGTTGTGAAGTATCAATAAGACAGAAAGGGCCCAAAGTTGGAGGTCATTGCAAGTAGGCATCGTCAATTTCCTTTGTTTCTAAGTTGATTCTCCGTAATTCCATGGGATAGCATTTTTTAACTCTAAAAATTGTCAAAATTGTCCAAAAACTATATAAAAACCTTAGAAATTTGAATCTTTTTACAAATTTATAACCCAACATTTTATGGTTTGAAATCTAAAAATTAGTAAGATTCACCAAGGTTTCTACACTTTACAAGAAATATGGATGCTTAAACAAACACCTAATCCCTTTCTTAAAAAAACACCATAAGTAATGTTGGTTAATGTGTTTCAATATTCTTTTATCCGCATCCAAATGGTCCTTAAGTGTGTAAAGAATGTTTTCTCTGGTGTGAATAGTATTATCCACCTCATGAACCTTGCAAGTGTTCATAAATAGGAATCCACTAAGAAGGTTTTTAGGTCATAAACAAGTTCATATGGTGTCATTTTGGTAGCTCCATTATAAGTGGTATTGTACCACCATTCTACAAGGGAAACCCATTATGCCCAATGGTTGTTTTTCAAAAGCAAAGCACCACAAATAAGTTTCTAAGCACTTGTTGACCCCTTTTTTTAACCATTTATTTGGTGATGATATGCAATGCTCATATTTGGTTAGGTACCCTAAAGTTTAAACAATTCCTCCCATATTTTATTGGTGAAGTGGAGTTCTAATCTAAGCCAATGGAAGTGGGCATACCATGTAACTTAAAAATGTAATCCATGAAGATTTGTGCAACTAAAATGGGGTAAATGTTTGAAATAAGGAACAAAAGTGAGCACATTTGGAAACATGGTTGACTACCACCATGATGACAAATTTGTTACAAAATCTTGGCAATGCTCCTATAAAATCTATAGATGTTAATACGTATGTGTTGAGATCAATAATGATTGGAACACTATGGTGTATTCACTCTCTCAACCTTCTATGACAAGTGTTAGAGGTCGCAACAAAATTATATATGTTTGTCTTCATGCCTTCCTAAAAGAATGAGAGCTTATCTCTTTCATACATTTAATGAAATCTAAAGTGACCCATTGCATGTGATGAATACAATTCATATAAGACCTTTGTTTTAAGGCATAATTAATTACCAGAAAAAAATGCACCCTTTATACCTCAATATATTTTGATTCCGTGTATAACCTTTAGAAGGGTTCAGATCTTCCTAAAGCCTTCGGATTATTTAAACTACAATGTCATTTTATAGTCATTCTCGACAATATTTCTCATGTCAATTAAGAATGGGTAAGGATAATACAAAGAGGGATCCCTCCTCAAGTTACTTTGATTAAGCATCAATCACCACATTTGGTTTATCATTCCTATTTATAATCTCATAATCATACCTCAGCATCTTAGTGGACCACTTATGTTGCTTTGGTGATGATAACCTTTGTTCTATAAAATACTTCAGACTATGATGGCCAGTCTTGATCTAGAATGTTTCCATGTGAGATACAGGCACTAGGTCTTAATTGCATGAAAAATTACCATCGTCTCTTTATTATATGTGAATTTTCCCAAATTAAAATGACACGACTTCTTACTAGTGAACGCCAAGGGCCAAGGGGAGCCCTTCTTGCATCAATATCATTCAAATACCTCTACCCAAGGCATCACATTCCAAGATAAAAGTCTCAATAAAATATAGCAATTTTAACACTAGAGTAGTGCGCATGGAATCCTTTAAAGTTGAGAAGGTTTGGTTAGTTTCCTTGCTCGATACAAAGGCATTCCTTTTTAGAAATGAAGTTAAGGGAGCAGTATTCTTTCCATAATTTTCACAAACTTATTGTAGTAGCATGTAAGACCTAAGAACACATGCAAGCTCTTCAAGATATTGTGACAATGCCAATATTTCATAGCCTCAACTTTCTTGGGATCGACATGTACTCCATCCTGAGTTACAATGTGACCCAAATATTCAACCTCTCAAGCCCCAAAATCATATTTGGAACATTTAAAGAATAACTAGTCATACATCAATATTTTCAAGGCTTAATCAACATGTTATTTGTGGGGTCAAATTTCGGTAGAGAAAATGATCGAGAGGGGTTTTGTTTGATTGGTGGCCCGGGATCAAAACCCGCTGCTCCTGGAAGGCGACATTTAAATCCAACCATGCTAAGGGTTGGTGCGTCCAAGCCGAGTACGATCCCCGAGTGATTTTGACGGCTTAGATGCCCCTAGATCACGGTTTATCAGACCAAAGGTTCTCCCAACAAGTCATAGGGCACCTAACCAACAAAAAAAACATGTTGTGTGTGGGATTCCCATATTTTGTTGTAGATAAACGTATCATCAAAGAATACCAACACAAAATTGCATAGGAAATGCCAAAAAATATTGTTCATGAGGCTTTAAAAGGTGGATGGAGCATTGCAAAAGGGAATCACTAAAAACTCATAATGATATTCATGTGCATGAAAAGTTGTATTAGGGATGTCAGCCTCTTTCATTTTTATTTGGTAGTCAAAACCAGGATCAATTTTAGTGAAAAACTTGTCTCCATTAAGTTAATCCAAGAGATCATAAATAACTTTGTCCTTGATGGTCAACTAATTAAGAACCCAAAAAAATGAAAATATGCACCAATTTCCTTCTTTCTTTAATACCATGACCATCGATGATCAGTAAGGGGTAATACTAGGACATATGACTCTAGCATTTTCAATTTCATTCATATGTGCAAAAGAGTGCCACCAAGGAATCACATTACTCAAAACGAAAAAATATTGCCATAAAACTCATATTTTTGCATCAAAAACAACTCTAGAATAAAAAAATGGTGCTAAAAGTACCACCATTTTTCTTCGAGGCTAAAATTACAAATTTTTTGGAACCCCAACTATTTCCATTGCAATAAAAACTATAAATCAACCCCGGAATCGAAAAGTGGCCCTCCTATAATCACCTTTATTTTTATTAAGGGTTAAAATTACATATTGTTTGAAACTGTGGCCTTAACAACTCATGTTGTTGTAATCAAATCCCTAAATCAAAAAGTGGTGCTACAATGGCACCCCCATTTTTCTTTCTGAGATTGAAATTACAACTTGTTTGAAACCATGGCCTTAACAACCAACATGTTGCAACGAAAACACCAAAATTAACCTCTGAATTGAGAAGGGTGCTACCATGGCTCTGACATTTTTCTTTTTGAGGCTAAAATTACAGCTAGTTTAAAACTATGGCCTTAATAATTAGTTCAATTGCAACGAAAATGCAAAAATCAACCTCTGAATCGAAAAAGGGGTGCTACAATGGCACCCCCATTTTCTTTTTAAGCTTGAAACTACAATTTGTTTGAAACCATAGCTTTAACAAGATCGACACCATTGCAACAAAAATACCTAAATCAACCCTAGAGTTGAAAATGGGTGCTATGAGTGGCACCCATTTCTTATGCCTAGTTACAATTTCAAGTATTTTGAAACCATGACAATATATTGAATTAATCAAAACAAAACAAAACAAAAAACACTATAAAAACAATCAGAAAACAAGTAAATTAGCAACAAAGTTGCTTATACCTGCCTATAGAAATAGATTTTTTAATAGTTTAAAAATATTTTAACTAAACTATGTTGAAATTTTCAAACATTTCTTATAATGTATAGTATAAAAGCAAGAGGAGATTGTAAAGTTGCATAGCACATATTCTTAAAGAAAAATTATAAAAACAATTGCATAATAAACAAGAGCCACGTGGTGGCAATATCCTCCACATTGCTACATGTTTTTGCAGGTTAACTTGACAGTAAACTAGCAATTTTGCAATAGTGAGGATTTATTTTCAATCAATCACTTCAGTGGGAAGAATATTTCAACATTCATTTATCTGGATTTTGTCAACATTTATTTTTCTCTCTAATACTTGATAAAATAAATTATTTTACTAATCAACATTCATTTTAAATTATTTTATTGATCAACATTTATTTTTATAAGAGGCTTGTTAATAAATATGCATTATGATTCTTCTATTGTTTTCAAAACTTCATATAATTCATAGGAAAAAAATAGGTTGCAGAAACGTAAAGATCAATGAATATGCATACACTACTAGTATTTAATAATTAAAATTGTTGAATAACTAGCATGTTCTATGTTTTAAGAACATAAGAATAAATATACTTAATTCTAATCTAAGCAATTATAATCCAAGCTAGAGATCAATAGATATATACATAGAGTATTATTATTTAATAATTAAAACTAATGAATAAATAGGGTGGTCTATGTTTTAAAAACATGAGAATAAATATACCTACAACAATTCTAATCTAAGAAGGTGACAAAACAAATGTTATAATTAAATAAATAAATTTGGAATTTTGGTTTTGTACTTTTCGGCCTAGAAATGGATAGATCCAGGTACATGTTGGTGATTAAAATAAGTTGTTTCTCTATGATGTTGATTAAAATAAGTTGTTTCTCTTTATGTTTATATCAACATAGAGATCAATTGATATGCATAATTGATATACATACTCTATTAGTATTTAATTTCTATAAACAATATAGAGATCAGTTGATATTGGAAGACACTATTAGTATTTAATAATTAAAACTGATAAATAACTAACATGTTCTATGTTTTAAAAACAATGGAATAATACATACAACAATTCTATTCTAAGTTGGTGGAAAAATAAATGTTGTAATTAAATAAATGAATTTGGAATTTTGGTTTTGAACTTTCTCATATTTATTATGTAAATTCAGCTTAGAGATTAAAGGATTTCAACATTTTATACATCCTGCCTAGAAATGAATGGATCTAGATACCTCGGGGTAAATCTATGTTGCGGATTAAAATAAGTTGTTCTCTTTATGTTTCTAATCGGATTTTAATGTTGGGTAGTTGGGGTTGAGTTAAGAATTTGCACTATTATTCTGTATTTCAACAATTTCAGTAGGATTTAACTGATTCAAAATTTAACTTACACCATTAACACACATCCGCCAAATTCTCACTAAAAATAAAAATAAAAAATCACAACTTTAAATATACAATTTCAATTACATAAAACTGCAATTTCAATCATTTCAGCGGCAATTAACTGGTCCAACATTTAACTTACACCCTTAACATATATTCACCAAATTCTAGTTAAAAATGATAAAATCACAACTTCAATATAATTTAAATACAATTTCAGCAGAATTTATATGGCCCAATCGTGAACCATTTAACTGATACCTTTAACAAACTTTAACTGATGCAATAGTGAACCATTTAACTGTTACCCTCAACAAACTTCTACCAAATTTTGGTTAAGAAATGATAAAATCACAACTTCAATCTGATGCAATTGCAATTTTGCAATTTTAGATTAAGAGTTATTTAAAGGGAAGTGATACATTTTTAGCGGATGCTTAGCACACGTCCTCAAGAAATTTAGATTTGTAAATACGCAGAACGATCTTCCACATTTCTCTCTGAAGATTTACAATGAATTAATCATTAATGTGCTTTAACGTTTTATGTATTGTTACCCTAATATATACTAACGTCTATCTCTTGGTCTCGATCATAAAGACTTAGTTCCCAACTTGTTTGTTACCTCTTATATACTAACGTCTATTTCTATTTTTTCTATTTCTTGATGTGGAGTAAAGACCTCTCTACCACTTGTTTGTTCCACCAGTATAGTCATCGGATATTGTGCAATAGTTGTTATGCATACATCTTGACTCCCGCCATTATTATCCTCTCACATTCATTGTGATTCCTGCTAGTATTATCCTCTAGTATCTCATTATTCTTTGATTGAAGGGATTTTAGCTCTGACGATGATTACAAGAGAAGTTTCGCTTCAGTGTGTTGATTTGGAGCAACGATGCGACCTTATAAAGTTATAAATATGATCGTGACTTGCAGTCTATTTAATGGGCATATGACTTATTCAATGCATGTATATTGCATATTTCAATGGTGTATACTGCCATAAGGACTGGGATTTGACGTTCTGAGAACGAAGTCTTGACACAACTGAAGCTGGATTGTGGTCTGCAGTATCCCAGGTGCACAGAGACATGATAAAGTTTTTATATTAGGTATTGGGCAGCTCTTCCAACCACATACCTGGAACCTGGAATCTAGATAAGCTAAGTTGCATGACAATGATCAGTCGACTTTACCTCACTATAAAGGCATGCAAGCAACTGATAATATGTAAGTATGTAAGTGGTATTCGGCAGTGGGAAGAATGGCTTAGTAATTCTTCAATGAGCAGCCATAACCATGTCGCTTAGAAACCACCCGAGAAACCAAAGCAATAACATTAAAAGAATAATTGACATACATTTAAATAATTGCAGGACTTGGGGCAGGGGAATCCAATCCTACTTTACTTTGGCAAAACCAATAACATTTTAAAAAAAATAATAATTAAAAAAATCAGTAAATAAAATTTGCGGTGCTCTATAGAAAATCCTTAGTCTAAACTCAAAAAAATTTCAAATTGCTCGAGATTAATACACCTCATCTAATCATATATATCCCCTAGCAAAGACATAGTAATAGGTAAAGGAAGAATACCACATTCTCATTAAAAAATATTAAATATGTAATAAATAGTTGTTACTAAATTTTATTGCCTAAAGTTATCTATTTATAAACACCATTAAATTAAAGAATACAAATTATAAACATTTTAATTCTTTGATACTGGATACCACAATAATTTAGAATTATCACATATAGAACATAATACCATATACAAAATCTATATCATTTCAGATTATTTTTAATTTTAATTTTCATTAAAGTACTTAAGATCGAAAATGAATGTAAATAATCTATAACTAATTAACTTATATATTTAAGTAAAATGTTATTAATAATTACTAATAAAATTATAAAAAATAAAGTTTTGTATATTGCAATGTTTTAATAGATTTAGTACAAATAAGATCATTAATTTTATAACAACATAATTAATATAATAAAAATAAATAATTTAATTCTTGTAATTGACAACAACAACCATATATATATATATATATATATTCAAATTTTAAAAGCAAAATAAAAAATAATAATAAATTACTTATTAAAAATTTTAAAAACAAAAATCAGTTAGACTTATATAAAGCAAATAATAACAATTTTTTAAAATATAAGGTGAATTTTAGAATCAAATTCTAAAAGTAGAAATCTTTAATCTTTTTTCTTTTTTCTTTTTTCTTTTTTTCAGTATGAAAAAAAATCAATCTTTTTTATTAATCAAAGGACTTGTTACAAAAAAAGAGATGCAGATACATCAGTCACAATAACTATCAATATGCCAGCTCTCATCATCCACATCAATGCCATTACATAGAAAAAAAACGATTGTTAGTCAGTGTTCTCAATATATGAGAAATTCCATCAAAACAAAATATGCCAGCTCCCATCGTCCATATCAAAGCCATTACACAGCGAAAAAAAATGGCTACCAGTCAGTGTTCTCAATATATGAGAAATTCCAGCAAAACAAAAAAAGTTATGTGTTTAATCGCCGCTGCCAAAAAAGTGATCCCAGCTACAGAAAGACAGTTCAAATAAAAACCTTCCAGTTAACATGGAAAAAGAGATTTGTTGTGTATTTGTGACAAAGAACACCTTCCATAAGTTCTTGCACAATAAGAAATCCTGAAGATAGCTCCAATGCATCTTTTGATAGTCGATCAACAACATGATTGTGCTCAAGATATATATGATGACAAGAGAAAAAAAAATCCACAGACATGCCCCACAATCCTTCTACACCGCTAGTCGAGTGTGAGTACCTCTAGCTCAACTCTCCCATAGACCCATTTCACAATCATCTTTGAATCATCGAAAACCCGAAGTTCAAGAAGCTCCATGACATAGGAAACATTCAGTAAAACATAGAGGGCCAATAATTCTGCCTGAGAATTCGTGTTGAGGCCAAATCTAAGACGTGTCAAGTAGTAATGATCACTGCCAATATAGAGGACTGCTCCAGCTCCACCTGTTGTATCATTTGCTGCACCATCGAAGAATCCAGTAGCACCCAGTATCGTAGGCCCAACACCTATACTCATGTGCTTAGTCTTTCTAGTATTTGTTGGATATGCATCCACCAAATCCAAACAATGTTTAAAAGTTCTCTGCAGCGAGGGAACTTTCCCAGAGAAAATCCAAGCATTCCTACATAGCTAAATGGTACAGCTACGGAAAAAAGTAAATAACAAGGCTCACCTCCATACCTGATCCAATCATCAAGACAATCCAGAAGATTCTTGTCCTCCCGGCAAAAATCAATACCCAAATTGTCCATGACTTGTCTGCAAACAACATTTCCAAAACAACAGTCCACAAAGAGATGTTGCACCGATTCACCATCACTATGGCAGAGATGGCATGTGTTTGGACCATTTCATCCCTTCCTGATGAGATTGTCCCAGGTGCAGATATTATTCATCATGAGCAACCAAGAGAAACATTTGATCTTCTGAGGAAACCGCCATTTCCACAAGTCCTTCCAGTGCCAGTATTAATCTATAACCAATGAAGAATCAACAATGTATTTGTAAGATAATTTAGCGGTTACCTATCATTTGATTTGTTGTTAGATCACACCAAAACATCTAAGTCATTTGAGAGTTTCATACCCATATATTTCAACACCGAAGTGTACAAATCCCATTCAACTTTCCATGATCCACCCAGATCAAGGTCTTCAGCCGAAGGCCAATAATAATTGTTTGCAACGCCTATTGTTGGAGACATTTACCCACCATACACACTTAATTTGGTAAATTTGACCTTGTTAAACCACTATCCTAAGTTTTATTGACTTAATTGGCATCAGAGGAGCACTGTATGACATCAGCATGAGCACACCCATGCCTACCTTCATTCAAGGAGGCCAACTAATCCTTCTCCTTCATTCGGGGAGGCTAACTGGAGCACTCTAGAGGTGATCTGAGTGTCATAAATGCACATAATTGCTAACTGATGGTTACAATCAGTTAAGCTGAGTGGTGAAGGTGCCTCCATTCATTATGTTGATTATTTTATTAATATTTAATGAACGAAAGTCAACAGGGGCACCTCCAACCACCTCTTATGGCCAGTTTGACTTTAGTTAACCTCATCAAGGTTCATTGGAGTTAATGATGCGCTACCACTTGTTGATTGGCATGCAATGACATGTGTCTGAGCTACTTTCAATTAGACTCAGTCATCCATTGCACTCTGACTTCAGTTAGGACTCAGTTGAGTCAATCGGCACTTGATCAGTTGGTTAACTAGTGTGTTTATTGTGGCTTACAGTCAGTTAAGCTACACCCATTCATTCAATTCGAATGACCTCCTTGGGAATTCGAATTGTCTTGGCATTCATGCATCTTGCATGATCATTGTATTGTATTATTCATTATTCATTGATTATACAGAGCTGCTACTTCCATTGCAGCACCATTTTGCCAATTTTATGCATATTTGTCTATATTCTTTGTGAGACTATGTTTTCAGTTCCTAGACCACTGTGACAAATTAATATGGTATCAGAGCTCACAGCGAGACTAATCTTAGATCTCTCAAAAACAAGATTTTTGACAGATCTTGCATGAAAAATTGAGCAAAAGCTCAAAATTCCAGCACTGCACCAAAAGCCAAGGCTTACCACTTAATACCCCAAGTTAAGGAATTGTTGGTCAAGCTTGCTTGATCAACTATGTTGGGTGTGATGAAAGCCTAGAATGTGCTGGCTGTTCAACCTTACGGTGCCCCTTTTGTTGTGATTTACAGGTTTTAACAAGTGAAAGCATTCGCTCCAGCAGTTTGAGATGGCTTCTTCGATCGAACTCTTGACTCCGTTCAATTTCCATTCATGGAAAGGAGATATGGAGATTCAGCTACGTGCCAGAGGACTCTATAGGGTCACTATGGACACTGAAGAAGAGCCTACTCATGTGGTAGACAAAGCTAGATTCTTGAACAAGAAAGATGGAGCATTCGGATTCTTGTGCCTCTTTATTTCTAGAGATCTTCTTTTCCATCTCTCAGGATTGAAGACTCCAAAGGAAATTTGGGACAAATTGGAAACCCTATATGGAAAGCAGGATGATTGGAGAGTATACCAGCTTGAAAACGAGTTGATGTCTCTCCAACCTTGCAATTTCGAGACCTTGAATTATTTTTTCACAAAGTTCAAGCACATTGTCTTACTGTTGAAGTAGTGTAAGGTGGAGAAGGAGGATGATCAGCTCATTCTCACCATTCTCTCCAAACTTGGAGCTGATTATTCGGTGTTTGTCTCTACATTCCATGCGGGGAAGCTCACAACCCCTGGATGGAAGATGCCTTCTCTCAATGCCTTCATTGACTCCCTAAAAAGTGAACATGATAAGCTTGTCCAAATGGGGATCATCAGATCCTCCCGTGATGAAGCCCTCTATGTCTCGGGGCCCAAAGATCTGAAGGGTAAAGGAAAGCAGCAGAAGAACCTAAAAACCAAATTTGAAGCTCCTAAGCCTAAAGTTGAAAACCAGCAGCATGAAGAGCTTTTCGGCTCGAAGAAGAACAAAGGCAAAGGGCATCATGGAAAGGAAAAAGTCAAGTGTTCATACTGCGGGAAGGGATTCCACCCTGAACATGCCTGCATGAAAAAGAAACTTGATGAAGCTACTTCTCTTCTTGAGAAAAATCACATCAATCTTCCGGAAAGCTTTTGGAGGAGAGATCAGAAAGATCGGGAACCACAGCATGAAAGAGGTCATGCTCTAATGGCAAGAACTTCAAAGTCCAAAGCACTCTTAATAGATCCTAGAGCTTCGAACCACATGATGGCTGAAAGAGACTCCTTCTCATCTTTGCAGAATGGAAAATCCATTCCCATCCACATGGGAGATGGCTCCAAAATCATATCCGAAGGACAAGGTACTGTAGATCTTGAGCATGGTTATTTTTCTAATGTTCTGTATGTACCATCTCTTGCATCAAACCTCCTAATTGTTTATCAAATGACACATACGGGAGTGCCCAAGAGAGTCTCCTTTATCCCGGATGATTGAGAGATCACAAAACTTGCATCCGAAAAACTTGTAGCAAAAGGCCTTGCAAACCATCATGTAAAATCCTACGAGTTCTCCCATTTTGTGGCGGATGCAAAGCCCACCACATTGCTAACTCATGAAAATGAAGTTAGTATACTGTGGCATTAGAGGTTCGGCGACCTGAACTTTAAATACTTGCAGCAATTACAGAAGAATTCTATGGTTGAAAGCCTCCCGGTCATCAAAGCTACCATCGGAATTTGCAAGGGTTGTGTTGTTGGCAAGCACCCTAAGCATAAGTTCGATCCAGAGAAGGCAAGCCGAGCATCATGCATATTGGGACTGATACATTCTGATATCATCAGTCCCATGCCTATCACATCCATGAATGGATCAAGGTATGTTCTGACTTTCATTGATGACTTTTCCAGATACACATGGGTCTTTTTTATCAAAAAGAAGTCGGAAGTCTTGGAAAAATTCATTGAATTGAAGGCTTTGATTGAGAATGCATCTGAAAAAAAGATCAAGATTTTGAGATCTGATAATGGCGGGGGGTATGTCAGTAATCAGTTACTTCATATATGTTCCCAAAGTGGTATTCAGATCCAGCATTCAGTTCCCTACACTCCCTAGCATAACGGTATAGTGGAGAGGAAGAATCAATCTTTCAAGGAGATGACCACTTGTATGTTGGAATCAAAGAAGTTGGTTGCAAATTTGTGGGTGGAAACCATGCATGTTGCAGCATATATTTAGAACAGAGTGCCACACTCATCCATGAAAGGGAATACCCCTTTCGAAGCATATTTCGGACACAAGCCGGATGTGTCGAATCTGAGGGTGTTTGGGTCCACTGCATGGACCCGAACTTCGCTTGATAAAAGGAGGGCTTTGCAACCGCAAAGCATAGAATGTATGTTTATTGGATATACTGATGAATCTAAAGGTTTCAAGCTGCTAGATATCAAAACAAAATAGGTCATCATTGAAATAAGTGTCAAGTTCGATGAGCCTCTTCAGGAGGTAGAACTAGTGAAGGAGAAAATTGTTGAATTTCCTTCCTATTCTACTGAATATTTGGATGATGTAATTGGGGATGATGACCATGATTTGGATCCTCTAATTTATAATATTAGTGAACAGCAAACATTAGATGCTGAATCAGAACCTGAAGTACAAAATCATCTCCCAACTTGGGCCTGACAGACACTTTCCTCCGCAAGTGATGACATTGGAAATCCGGATGATCCAAGGAGAACCCAGTCTGATTTCCAAAGAGCAGGTATTGCGCTCTCTTGTCCTGATTATTTGTTGTCTAAATCTTGTTATTTGATGATAATTTTAGAACCTAAGTCTTACTACCACGCTTTGAAGGATCTGAGATGGAAAGTTTCCATGGATGAAGAGATGAATTCTCTTCAAAAAAACAATACTTGGGAGCTAGTTTCTCTTCCTCCAGGGAGGAAATTGGTTAAATGCAAGTGGGTGTTTCGGACTAAGGTTTCCGTTGATGGAAGCACCTACAAATATAAGGCAAGTCTGGTAGAAAAGGGTTCTCCCAGGTCCAAGGTGTGGACTACCATGACACTTTTGCACTGGTTGCAAAAATGGACTCCATCCACCTAATTTTGGCAATTTCAACATCTAAGCATTAGGAAGTGCATTATATGGATGTTAAGTCTGCCTTTCTGCATTGAGATCTTCATGAGGAGATATACATGAAGCAATTTGAGGGCTACATTTATGATCCATCTTTGGTTTGCAAGCTAAAGAAGTCACTATACAGGTTAAAACAGGCCCCAAGAGAGTGGTATTCCAAGATGGATGCCTTCCTTCTCTCGTAAAACTTCCAAAGGTGTAAATTAGATCCAAATGTGCATATACAATAGTATGATGGTAATTTGATTATTACTGTTTTATATGTTGATGACTTACTGATTACAGGTAGCACAGTTACTTCTATTTCAGTCATCAAAACTACTCTCCACAATGCATTTGAAATGAGCGATTTGGGGCTCTTAAAGCAATTTCTTGGGCTCGAAATTGAGCAAAATTTTGATCGGATAATGGTCACTTGGTCCAAATATAGATCAGACCTGTTAGTCAAGTTTAACATGGTTGAATGTAAGTCTTATCCATTCCCTTTCCTTTCAAGGACCAGCCTTGAAGAAGGAAAAAACACACCTCCCATGGACTACACTATTTATCGACAGCTGATAGGTAGCTTGCTCTACTTGACTCATTCTCGGCCTAATATCTGTTATGCCATGAATGTTGTGTCAAGATACATGCAGAAGCCTCATGATCTTCATTAGAAGGAATCCAATAGGATCCTCCAGTATATTTAGGGAACCAGGACCTACGGCATTCACTATGTTGCAGACTCTGAGCTAGAGATGGTTGGTTACACAGATTCCGATTAGGCGGGTGATTCTATTGATCGAAAGTCTACTTCCGGATATGTCTTCATGTTTGGTGGTGGCCCCATTTTCTGTTCTAGAAAAAAACAGGCCTCCATAGAATTGTCTTCAGCAGAGGCCGAGTACCGAGGAGTGGTGAATGCTTGCATCCAAGCTGTTTGGTTGCAAGGAATGCTTTCAGAGTTTGATCTTGGTAGTACCTTGTCCACTATCCTCTTTTGTGACAATCAAAGTGCTATTAAGATATCCACGGATCCAATTACCAGGCAAAGGACCAAACATGTAGAGATACACATGCACTACATCAGAGAGTTAGTGCATGACAGGACCATCATTCTGCAATATTGCCCGACTAATGAGCATATTGCAGATTATAAGATTGATTTGCCCTTTTACTAACTTCAATATCACCCTTGCCTTCGGGCTTGAGCTCTGCAAACCCTGGTGGTTCGTTATGGTCGATTCTTGCCTTGATACTGTTTGATTGTAACTCTCATTCGTGGTGCTCCTTACGGCTCTATGCAGAAGTTAATGGCTCGATTGTTGGCAGCACTGTAGTCGCTGGTGGTCTTAGGGTTACTTTCGATGAACTCCATTGATTTTTCTATCACGGCATACAATAAGGCCTTCGATTTCTTACCAGTTGTATCTCCTTTTGGGAGAAGGTTCTCGATTTCCTGGGTAAGCCTGGTTCCAACATGCACATCTCCTGGCTTTTTGCTGACTAGCTTCTTCAGATTCAGACCTTTTGTTTCTTCCTTCTGTCTGAAATCTTTCTATCAGAATTTGATTTAACTCTTCTTGAGTTTTCAGAATTCGTTCATTATCCCTTTTAACTGACTCTAATTCAGTATTTAGACCCTTTATGGTCTACATCAGTTCTGAGGAGTGAACAGTTACCTCCTCTATCTCAGATTCTCTGGGCATTTGTCTGGTTTCAGTATTAGGAGACTCCTCTGTTGCATATGCTCCTAAGTTCTCCATACCTGCTTGTTAAATTCAGAAAAAGAAAATAATTTTCTGTTTTTCACATAAAACAAAATACAAATTAGTATATTATTTTACTGTTATGCGGAAAGTAATTGAGCCACATTAAGGCCTAGTGTTTGAACCATGCTCTGATACCACATGTCAGAACCCCAAAATTTCACAAAAATTAAACTTTTATAAATAGTGTAAACTCATACTAATGCAATAATTAAATATTGATTAGTTAATGCTATTAGTTTTGTAACTAAATAGACTTTATGTATGTTTAGAAATACAAGTAGAGTTTCTTGTCAGTCTTCTGATTATTTTCTGTTTGCAACAGCAAGGGGATATGCTATGTTATACTGGGCTTACTTAGCTGCTAAGCTAACGCACATAGTTTTTTTCTCTTACAGATATCCAGGTAAAGTTTTGGGATTGCTGCTTATCAGATCTTTTAAAGTAATAGAATCATATGATGTTACCAAATTCATTCAGTAAAGAAATATAGATATAATGCTTGTTAGCCAGACTATTCAGCTTCCTACAGGTAAAGCTTTCCTTGTTCTACTTTCGATAAAGAAGAAATTCAAGGAGATATAGTTTTAGAAATACTAGAGAACAATAGATCGCCATTTCCATTTACATTAGTAACATTAAAATATCTTTATGGAAATCTGAATCTAATGAGTTTATTGTAGTGTACTCATACTATCATTTTTCTAGTTCATAGCTTAGATCTGGATTATCATGTTCGATTCCACTTCATTTACCTATCTAATGTTTATCATGTTATGTCCAGTGTATAAAGTGTTTGACTGCAGAAAGGATTGTAATAAGTGAAGTTCATAGATGCTTTACCTCGACATCTACAGGATTTCTTGTTAGTTATAAGCCTTTATTTATTAAAGAATTCAAGAGCTTGGAGTGATGGAAATTATCTTTATTTTCATGATCAAGAATAAATTAAAAATCCATGTACGCCTCTGAAATAATCAAGTAGCATCAAGACCATAATACTATGAACTTCCAGATTGAACAAACATCAAGAAATAAAGATGGCAGTTTGCATAAATTTCTTGTCTAGCTATCACCTATAAAATTCTTGTAATACTAGCATAGGGTAATAGTTACAAATGTGCTGTCTATTAGAGAACTTAATGGCTAATAAGAAGTTCTTATAAATTTTTAATGTCGCCTTTGATTTAGACTTTGATACAAGCCTAATACACATAAATAAACATAGTCCCTTGAATTATTTAAGGACCTAACCATTTATGAGAACATAGTTTATGAAGCTAGAACAACTCACATATTGTTCAAGGTCTCTCTTTAGAGACTATCTCATATAAACACTACTTAACATTTAAAAGTAAATGTTAGACTTCTTGTTTTTAATATTATACTAGGGTATTTGGCCAAAAGGCATTAATTTCATGAAACATGTTAAATAACTCTACACTCAAATTCTTATAAGTTTTATAATACAAAGTTCATTTGTTTATGTTATAAGTCAAGGTCTAACCTCAAGCGAGGTCTCAATGTATGGTTTGCACTATAATTACCAAACTAGGTTTATCAATACATAGTCATATTATAGTTTATTGTTTAAATGCAAAAATTTATATGTTAAAGACTTAACATTACATCGTATATATTGCAACGCATATTATAATATCGTAGGAATATTATAACATCAAACTAGGGTTATCATAGGCATAATATAGTTTATTGTTTGCATTGCAATGTTTTTATGTTTAAATGCTAACATTACAACGTGTTTATTATAATGTAGGTAAAGGTCGAGGTTACGACCATAATGAAATCTCCACACCATGATTTTGTTGGCCATCCAAATGTTATGAAACATTAACAAGTCGACCCACTCATTGGCAATAATTTAAACGCTGTCGTGGCTGTCTCCTCGCCATGCATTGGATGATTATAAGATTGACTTGCCCTTTTACTAACTTCAGTCTCACCCTCACCTTCGGGCTTGAGCTCTGCAAACCCTGGTGGTTCGTTATGGTTGATTCTTGCCTTGATACTGTTTGATTGTAACTCTCATTCGTGGTGCTCCTTACGGATCTATGCAGAAGTTAATGGCTCGATTGTTGGCAGCACTGTAGTCGCTGGTGGTCTTAGGGTTACTTTCGATGAACTCCATTGATTTTTCTGTCACGGCATACAATAAGGCCTTCGATTTCTTACCAGTTGTATCTCCTTTTGGGAGAAGGTTCTCGGTTTCCTGTCAGCCCATTCTTGCAGGAAAAGAAAGGGTTTGTTTACCCAGTCCCTCGGTCACTTGTTTTCTTTTCGGTGGCTGTCTGACTTCAACACTGCAGGTAACAGTTCGTATACATATTTTTTTTTTTAAATCAAAAGAATAGATTAGTTGAGATTTTGTTTAGGGTTTCTAACTATTCGACTGTCTTTCGATGGCAGATTTACCCTCCTCGCTGCAGGAAGATCGCTCAAAGCTTTGGTTTCACGCTTCACGGGTAAGCCTGGTTCCAACATCCACATCTCCTTGTTGGTTGTGATGACTGGGTGGACTTCCGTGATTACCTTGGTTCTCTGCTATCGTTCTTAGCTGTAGATTATTCAAATCGTTTTACCAGGGTAAATCCCTGCGATAAAATAGATATACAGCTCTTGGCCGAGGCTGTATTTACATACTTTCCTCTGCTTAAGAATGGCGATGGTTGCTGGTTTTTGAGCTGTTAATTTTAATGTTATTGTTGAGGGTATAACCCTAACTCTATAAAGAGTTTTCCGGCTACGGCCGTGGATGTAAACTGGATTTTAAATACTGCAGGGTTTTTGTAAACAATATTTACAGGCTTAGGCCGTTGCGTTACTACTGTGTAAAAAGGTTTTCACAGGCCGCGAGCCTTACTTTTACTGTATTAAGTTTCTTTTTGTTTTTACAGGCCATAGGCCTTGCATTTACAGTTATGGGTTATTAAAATGAACAAGTATTCAATTCTTATGTGATTACTTTGTAATGAGTAGGGTTTTACTCTCCGTTCTATTTATACTTTGAAAAACTGGTTTCCCTTCTTGCAATTACTTATTGCTGTAATGAAAAATATAAACACAAAGGAAAGCTTACTACGTTTCGTTTTAATAGCCCAGCTGTAAATGTTTTTAGTTATAATTGTTTCATTATGCTATTGCTTAATTTTAGAATGCTTAGGCTCCATGATTGAGCGTTCTGTGCTTGTATCTTTGCTTTTGGTTCAGTTATATACTTTTGATTTATTTTAAGCATTATTACTTGTTTAGAACCATAATTTTTAGGTAACTTGCAGACTTTTAATACTGTTTAAAAGATGCGACTGTAGAGATTAATTGTATAAATTTTGATTTACTGTTTACTTAGTCGCAAGAACTATAAGTTTAGGGTTTTTAAATCTTATTCTGCAGTTTGTAAAATTATTGTTTTATATTATAAGAATCATTATTATAATACAAATCTATTATGATCTTTTGATCAATACCAAGTCTTTTAATAATATTTATTTACTTATAAAACATATTAAAGACTAATACATAAACATTATATTGTTTATATTCTATCTATTAATAACTTAAATTTCTATTTGTAAGTTATTATAATATTTATATAATACCATGTTACATTGTAAATTCTAAAATATAATATTACTCTTTGATGTTACTATGAGTAATGTTTTAATGTTATATACTTAGTATTTGGTTCTGAAATTTGAATATTTCTTTATAGTATTTATATAATAATTAAGAAAACTTTATATAATAAAAACATAAACACTTGAATATAAAATAGCATCTATTTATCAAGTTTAGAAATAAAGATAACAGTCATGAGAATATGCTTAAACCGAGCTGAAAACAGAAATGAGTGTACAGAAATTCTGGTAAATGCATTCTCTGCTATAATACAGATTACTACAAAATGTTGTAATTGTATTATTTTAACTGATAAATACTTATAATCTTCTATCACTAATGTATTTGTTTAAACAGAAGAAGCAATTATAACTTATACTGCAAGCATACTTATTCTATCTTTTCCATGCACAGTTAATATTTCCAAAGAAACAGAGTTACAGTTCTAGATTAATAAAAAGCTGTAGAAAGATAGCTAATAAATTAAACAGAAAGACATTTGTGATAGCTGTAAGTAAATTAGGGAACTCAGTTCAGAAGAATACTTCTTCTAAACACTGAGACACTGTGCTAGAGTACTATCTGATGATATCAGATGTGAAAAAACACAGTGATACTAACAGGTTTTGCTACTAACATTCCAAGATACTAATTTTACAGATGTTAAACAATTATTCAGACATGTAAAATATTTATAACATCTATCCATTTATACTCAGAAAGACATAAAGAAATGAATGAAGAACCTGTTTTAATGCTGTGAACAACAACAGCAATGGGAGGCTGTTCCTCCCTACCAACTCCTGGAGAGCGCTCAGACAACGACTTCTCAAGACCCCCGAGCTTGCTCTGGTCTCCCTGGCTTGGAACCAGGTGCAGCAAAACAGATACAGTCTTCAACTCAGTATCAACTCAGAACTATTAGTCAGTTCCATCAGCTCAAATAGCTGTAATCAGCATCAAGTTTCTGCAAACAT
>LPNX011024584.1:34012-104887 GCA_001517045.1 Pseudotsuga menziesii
TTTCTAGAAATTACCAGTGAATTTAGGATCCCTGTCTGAAATAATAACTTTCGGTACACCATGTAGCCGAAAAATCTGTTTTAAGAAAATGTCTGCTATATTTGCAGCCTTAAAAGTGGTTTTAACAGCAATAAAATGTGCTGCTTTACTTAATTTATCCACTACCACCATAATTGAATCATTCTGATTTTGATTTCTGGGTAATCCCGTAATGAAATCTAAACTGATTATTTCCCACTTCCAGCTAGGAATAGGCAAGGGCTGCAATAACCCAGCTAGATGTTGATGTTCTGTCTTTACTTGTTGACAGTCCAAACATCTGGGTATATACTCAGCTGTTTCAGATTTCATGTTAGGCCAGAAATAATCTTTTCTCAACATGGTGACAGTTTTCTGATAACCTGGATGCCCTGAATAAGGGGTTTTATGCACTTCATCCAGAATCAGCAATTTAATCTTTCATACATTTGGCACATACAGTCTGTCCTTAAACAGTAAAAACCCTTCTTTATTTAAACTATATCCTTTAGTTAAACTTTCTATGGGTTCTTCCTTAGCTATAGCTTGTAACTTTTGATAAATTTCATCAGATTTTATACTTTCAGTTAGCTGTTCATTCAAATCAGAATTATAAGTACTGATTGTTGTTGTGAAATTCAATTTTGCATTTCTGCTCAAGGCATCAGCTACTTTATTTTCTTTCCCTTTTATATGTTGAATTTCGAAATCGTATTCGCTTAGGAAGGCTAGCCATCTGGCTTGCCTTGCATTTAAGTTAGGCTGATCTAAAAGGTATTTTAAACCCTTGTTATCAGTCATTAAAGTAAATTTTCTGCCTATTAAGTGGTGTCACCACATTTTTAAGGCATAAATAACAGCAGCCAGCTCTAAGTCATAAGTAGCGTAATTCTTTTCATGGATCTTTAGCTTCCTAGACTCATAGGCAATGACATGCCCATCCTGAGTCACTACTCCGCCTAGACCGTCATTACAAGCATCTGTGCAAACCACGAAATCCTTATTGGGATCCGCTATTCTTAAAATTGGCGCAGTTGTTAATAAAGTTTTTAGTTTCTTAAAGCTTTCTTCGCATTTTATGTTCCAGTAAAACTTCTTGCCTTTCTTTTGCAAAGAAGTGATGGGGTTGGCTATCTTAGAAAATCCTTCTATGAATCTCCGGTAATAACCGGTGATCCCCATAAAAGATCTAACATCTGTTACGTCTTTAGGTACTGGCCAATCTTCAATTGCCCTGATCTTTTCGGGATCAACTGAACTCCCTTCCTTAGTCACCACGTGACCTAAGTATTGGATTTCATCCCTGAAGAAATCACACTTACTGAACTTCGCATAGATTTGTTGCTCTCATAGTTCTTGTAAGACTATCCGTAAATGCTCCTTATGCTCCTCTTCATTTTTAGAGTAGATCAAGATATCATCAATGAATACAACAAGAAACTTGTCTAAGTATTTATGCATTATGTTGTTCATTAGACACGTAAAGACGACTGGGGCATTAGTAAGTCCGAATGGCATTACGACAAATTCGTAATGTCCATATCTCGTCCTGAACGCTGTCTTAAATATGTCTTCTTCCTTTATTCTCACCTGATGATAGCCTGATCTCAGGTCTATCTTAGAGAACACCGTAGCTCCGCGCAGCTGATCAAACAGATCGTCTATGCGGGGCAACGGATACCTGTTTTTAATTGTCATTTTATTAAGCTGATGGTAATCTATGCAGAGTCGCATAGTCCCGTCCTTCTTTTGCCAGATATCACGACCCACATATAGTTGGTAGCGAAATAAAAGACAAAATCGTGCACCCGATTTTCTTGTTCACCAACAAATAGAAATTGTGATTTTGATGGAGCAGCCAAACATGAATATTTTTTGTGATTGAGAAGCTGATTCATGACAGGGTTTGGAGTGACCATCCATTTTCATGCTAAGATGTAGAGGAATCGACCTTTGGGTTAGTCAATGTCCACACCCCAATTGCACCGGTGGTCGTTTTCATATCCAGTATTTGACAACGGTTGGGGTAGCTTCGATTATGCTAGGAATCGTGGCAGCCCTACATTCCTTCATGAGCAGATAACCGACCCACATATGACTTGATTGGCAGCCAATAATGAGTCATCATGCGTTCCATTAGCAGTGTTGCCATCTTTTGAATAACCGCCTTTTTGTTTGGCATTGTGTTTGGTAATGTGGGAATCCATAATAATTAGTTAAAGTAGCGGTCATATGAATAAAGTGGGTTTAATCATGATTCGATGGGGAGAAAAAAAAAGTGGATTCACCTTTCCTAGTTTTTTTCTAATATTTTATTATTTTTTCCCTTCAATTTTCATTTCCCCGTTTTGGGGGTATGCTAGTTATTTTAATTTTATAGTTAGGAAATGTAAAATCGATGTACTTATTTTATAAATGCATATTAAAATTGATAAGACAAGAATAAAAGTGGAACACATGTCAATGTTATGTTATTGATATTATATTTTTTTTTAATTAAATTTTTATTTCTTACAATTACAAATAAAACTAGATAAAAATAGTCATACCACGACTTTAATCCAATAAGAAAATAGGAATTTAGATTTTAGAAATTTGAAAAACAAATATTTTTTACAATATTATATTTAATATGCAATTAAAACTATGAACAAATGAATTTGCACACCATATTTTTAAAAACTTTATAAAACTATGAACAAATAAATTTGCACACCATTTTTTAAAAAACTTTATAAAACTATGAACAAATGAATTTGCACATTATAAATTAATAATAATTAAATGTCAACTAATGTTGACTACTAAGTGATTATTATATGATGATGATGATGATTAAGGTCTATTGACACCAAATTTGGTTTATCATACTTTAAGAAGGATCATACTTGTTTTACTTTAAAATCGTGTTCATGTGCTCAAAAAGCTTTCCAAAAAGCTTTCCAAACTCACTATAGCTTTGGCAAGTTAGGAGGTTATAAAGGTTTGTATTGTATAAAATACTATGAAACTCATATCTAAAGTGGGTGTAAGCAAGGCACTCTAAGAAAAAGTGATTTTCATCCTCAACGCTCATAGACTCACAGATATGGCAAACCCTTTCCACCGATGGAGTTTTAGGAATAGACCAACGCCAAGTTTCGCTATGGAGTTCATGAGAGTTCCTTTTATTCTTGGCTATATTAATTTTCTTCCTTGAGCTAGTTACTACCGAAAGATAATTTTGATCTTCCAAATTATAATTAATTACCTTATTATAGTATCTTAATTTCCTCTTAACCGCTAAATTTTCTCTAAACTGCTAAATTACAACTTGTTTGAAACCATGGCCTAAATATTACAACAACAAAGATGACATAATCATATGGTATGCCCATGCAGCATTGAATATAAGCGGAAAAAAATGCGGGAAATTTGGATGATGGTGCCTAGCCTCATCATTATGCGAGGCTTATATGATTTGGAGTTGACTATTCTTATTATATTTTTTATTGATATTATTATTATTACATCGAAGGTGTTATTTATTGATATTATTATATCAAAGGTGTTATTTAAGGCACGGTTCTACTTATGTTTTTGTCCTTTGTCGATAGCGAATGAGGATTCGCCCTCTTCCAAACCAAACCAAAGTCGTCGAAGCCGCTGGATCCAAGCTCCTGGCTAAATCCAACGAGGATCTTTCGTTGAAGCCGCTGGATCCAAGCTCCATCAGTTCTTCGAAGGCGAATCTGGGACTATGACGAGCATTGTACACATGGTAGACCTGTCATCTACATCTCATGGATCTGAGCTAACTTCTGCTCTTTATGATTAGCTCCCTGACAAAATTACATGCCTAAAGTATCTTCATCTAATTTGGCCGATACACGATGTTAAAAAAAAGCACCACCAGGGTGTCACTAAGAACTACCTAACCCGCCCTCTCCGCTCAGCTTCCTTTATAACTTCACCAACACAAACAACAGAATCCCAGGATTTGTACAGTTCTTCTCTTCATCTCTGTATTGAATTGGGAAGTAATGGGGATTGAACTCGAGACGATAATAGCCAAAGTGGAGGGATGGGTACAGGGCACCATTATTGGGGCCGGATATTCTGGGACAGCCAGCCTTTGCCATGATCAGGTCTAATGGCCAACTCTTTGCAGTCAAATCCAGAGTGTAAAATCAGTGTAATAACTTGTGCATTGCACAATCAAATCGGTATTCAATATTAGAAGCAAAAAACAAGAATAAGGAGAAACACAATGTATCTCTCAGGAAAATCAATCTCTAAGCATGTATATATTGCTGATAAGATTTATCCTTGCATACAATGTGATACAGAACTCTCACCTCTCAAACCCTGGCTCGAAAGATCCTCCTTTACATCATGAATCATAGTTTATATAGAAAATACAGTATTTAACTGTTGCCAATTTTTAGGCATCAGTAAACTAAAACAAAACCAATATTTGAATTGAAGCTGAGATCAGGAATTGGATGCTAAACACCCTTCAGGTGGTATTTCTCACATACGAAATACTCAGATGGGACAAAGTGCGTTGACAGTGTGGAGAAAAGAGAGCTTGTGTGGCATGGATTCATTAGACTGTGGTCAAGAAATACCATATCATGTGATCCATGCCTACACTCACAATGTACATACCCAACCTATTTATCTATAAGTTAAACGAGATGAGTCACGAGCGAGGAAAAATTAAATAATAAGCATTGAATTTGTCGGTAGAGAGGATGGGATGGAAACATCCCCTACCCATATGAACACGCAAACATTCTTGGCGTGTTTACCGTGCTATACCAAACGAGTATCCTGCAAATGCATTAGCAGCCAACAGAAAGGGAGATTAGGATGAGATGAATGCTAATTAAGCTCTAGCGTCGACCCTGTGGCAATGGAGGAGAATATGGTGGTCGTTCGGTTCTCCAGTCACTCATTTAGATCGATTCCACTCAAGATCAATCCCAATTCTATGTTGTTCTTTGCTTCAAACACATATGCAAGAAGTAAACATTATAACCTTTCAAGCATGAATGAAGGTTGTACCAATCCTTATTTCCCCAATTCCGCTTTTCTTCAGCTGGACTTTTGAGCAAAACATATTATAGGTCGAACCCTATATTTGAAATGCACAGATTCTATAGAAATAATAAAAAACTTTTTTGCTTCAAATCCTGGCTTCTATAGTTAGCTACAATTTGAGTTTGACAGTTTGGTTGCGCACATCAGGAGATTTACCTGATTTACCTAACTTCTCTTGCTTTGGGAAAAAATTGCTTAGTGAGGAAAGTGGCATTGTTGCCAGGAGAATCAATAAGCTATAACACTACAAGTGTTAAAACACTAAGGATATACAAACTACACCTATGGACATTTGATAGACCACACATGTCTTGTTGATCACACATGTCAACATTTTGAATTGGTTTTAAATATATTTGTAGGGCACACATTGCTTGGACTAACTTGAAAGCTATGGTAAAGATGTTATTAACACCTAGCACATCAAATGAAGATAGGCGAATACAAATGTCAAGGAATAAAAATCTATGAAGTTTTAGTGGCAGCCTTTTGGTTGATAGGTTCAACGAAATTGAAAGCGAACAAGAAGTTATTAATCACGCAATGTTAATATGCACATAATCACGCAATGTTAATATGCCCACAATCACACAATGGTTTTAATATGCCCATATCAAAGTAAATTTTTCAATTGGTTAATGTTGATAATCTGTGATACAAGTGCTTTAAAATTTTTAATATGAGTTAATATTAAAAAATTCAATGTTTGAGAAGACAAAAATCTAGACAACATTTAGGTCATACCACTGGTTTAAGAAAAGTAAGGTAAGTGGCCCACATCAAAACGTTATAATATCTATCTTTTTAAGAAGATCTAGAAGGCTCTGTTGACGAGGAATATGCAGGTTCTTACTAAAATTGAAGACGTTGAATGCAGATGAGGTAGTAACTAATATTGTATATCAAGTTTCACAAGGAGTACTAAAGACTGTTATTGCATCTCCAAACACAGATTTCAAGCAAGTGCTTTATGAAAATGTGTAATTAATGATGCCAGTACCAGAGTTTGGGGAATTGGTCTTTCTATTCATTAAATCATTACATAGATCAGTATGATAGTGATCCCCCATCTATGAAGTCATTGCAATCAAATCCAAGAGAAGTAGAAATGAAGGAAAACAAATCTTAGTTTTAAAACTTCATAGACTGTAAATAATTGTTGTGATCTCTCAATTGGTTAAAGAACTATCTTGTGGGTATATCAGGGATAAATACTCCAAGTCTTGTGGCCCCTTATCAGTTGTAAAGCACCAATCCATCAACCATGCGATCAGTCACATCAACAATTTCCACTTTGGCACACTTCTTCATGAGGAATTTGGACCTGTAGCAGCCAATTACAAAATGATATTCCATGTTTTTGTTGATTGACAGTCTCTTGGGGTAGCTTAACAGGAAAGTAGAGCTTTGGAGCATCTTTTGCGGGTAGCTGATGATATATTTTGTTGTAGCTTGGACTTTAGAAACATACATTGTTCACCTACCATATCCCACGTGTTTTGTTGGATTGTCCATATCTATTCATTGGCACCCGAGTCGTGAAGTTTGGAATAGCCAGCATGAAAATTTTATGGTTGAGAAACCATTTCAAGTTGGATTTCGGGAGTAGTTTTTGATCCCATATAATTTGGAAAGCGATTGTGATAGTTTTTGTCACCATCTATCACTTCTCACAATCGTTGCGCATTGACATTGAACAACACCCACACCAAAATCATGCCATGATTATTTTTAAACACCTAAGCTCGGGGTTCAATGAAGTTGGCAGATGAAGTTAAAACTTTGCCAGATCTCACGACCCACATATAGTTGGTAGCAGAATAAAAGACAAAATAGTGCACCCGATTTCCTTGTTGACCGACAGATAGAAATTGTTGTTTTGATGGAGCATCCAAACATGAATATTTTTTGTGATTGAGAAGTTGATTCATGATAGAGTTTGGAGCGACCATCCATTTGCATGCTAAGATGTAGAGGAATCGACCTTTGGGTAAATCAATGTTCACACGCCAATTGCACCGGTGGTCATTTTCATATCCATTATTTGACAATAGTTGGGGTAGCTTCGATTATGCTAGGAATCGTGGCAGCCCTACATTCCTTCATGAGCAGATAACCGACCCACATATGACTTGATTGGCAGTTGATAATGAGTCATCATGCGTTCCATTAGCGTTGTTGGCATCTTTTGAATAACCGCCTTTTTGTTTGGCGTTGTGTTTGGTAATGTGGGAATCCATAACAATTAGTTAAAGTAGCATTTATATAAATAAAGTGGCTTTAATCATGATTCGATGGGGAGGAAAAAAGTGGATTCACCTTTCCCACTTTTTTCTAATATTTTATTATTTTTTCCCTTTGGTTTTCATCTCCCTCGTTTTGGGGTATGCTAGTTATTTTAATTTTATAGTTAGGAAATGTAAAATCAGTGTACTTATTTTATAAATGCATATTAAAATTGATAAGACAAGAATAAAAGTGGAACACATGTCAATGTTATGTTATTGATATTATTTTGTTTTTTAAATTAAATTTTTATTTCTTACAATTACAAACAAAACCAAATAAAAATAGTCGTACCATGACTTTAATCCAATAAGAAAATAGGAATTTAGATTTTAGAAATTTGAAAAAAAAATTACAATATTATATTTAATGTGCAATTAAAACTATGAACAAATGAATTTGCACACCATTTTTTTTTAAACTTTATAAAACTATGAACAAATGAATTTGCACATCATAAATTAATAATAATTAAATGTCAACTAATGTTGACTACTGAGTGATTACAATATGATGATGATGATGATTAACGTCTTCTAACACCAAATTTGGTCTCATACCTTAAGAAGGATCATACTTGTTTTACTTTAAAATCATGTTCATGTGCTCAAAAAGCTTGCCAAGAAGCTTTCCAAACTCATTATAGCTTTGGCAAGTTAGGAGTTTATAAAGGTTTGTATTGTAGCAAATACTATGAAACTCATATCTAAAGTGGATGTAAGCAAGGCGCTCTAAGAGAAAGTGATTTTCATCCTCAACGCTCATAGACTCACACATATGGCAAACCCTTTCCACACATGGGGTTTTAGGAATATACCAACGCCCAGTTTCGCTATGGAGTTCATGATAGTTCGTTCTATTCTTGGCTATATTAATTTTCTTCTTTGAGCTAGTTACTACCGAGAGATAATTTTGATCTTCCAAGTTAGGATTAATTACCTCATTATAGTATCTTAATTTTCTCTTAACCACTAAATTTTCCTTACACCATAATTTATATTTAAACTTAGAAGTAAAATATTTTTGACATTATCAATGTTCTGCAAAATGTTGTTTTCATTGATGCCCCAATGATTTAACCAAGCCATGGTATCTTTACACCAACGCCGCTTGAGGCGTAGTTAGTTTTGACTTGAGTTTAAAGCAATTTTAGGAAGTCTCTCGTTTCCCATGTTATTTATCTTATGCGTGTACATCAAGTACCTAGTCATATCCCTGCTCTCAATGGGAGAAATACCCACTTCTATGAGGAGAATAGGATAAGGCGTATTGCTTTAATTTTGAGGTTATAAGTTATAAGGGCCGCTTCTGGATTTTCTCAATCTTCCTCCAAGATTCTCTAGAAATGTTGCACCCCCATACTTCACAACCATACAAGATAATAGGGATGACAAGAGTTTCAAAGAGGAACTTATTTGTATCCCACATGACCAGATTGGTTGATTTACAGTTATTGTCAAGACCAAAATAAGCTTTCCACCCTCCATTAATCCTTTTCTCAATTCTATAGTTTCAATTGAGCTTGTGATGAATATCAATCCTGAGATACTTATAAGAAGTCACTTCATGTAGACTTCTATTATCATAAATACAATTTGCATAGGTGTACTTCTTAGATTTTATAATCATGATTTTGGTATTGTCGATGTTAACAGTCATACCCATGTTAGAGAAAAAATATTTAAGAATTCTTAATTGCTTATTGATATCAAAAGGACACGTTGCCATAAGGAAAATGTCATCAGCATAAAGTAGGAGGATGATAACTATCACAGCAGAGATTGTATAGGCGCAACCTGCTTCTTCTAAACACTTTTCTAGTTTATCAATGTCAATGCCAAAAAAGGGTAGGGGAGAGGGGGAAACTTTGTTTAACTCCAATATTAAAATTTATATATGTTGTACACCCCTCATTATTCTTAAACTTGGCAATGACCTTTTCATAAACCCTTTGTGCGACATCTCTCAACTCAAAAGGAACCTTAAGCTCCTCTAGCCTATTCCACGGGTTATTCTAGGCATTGTATCAAAAGTTTTTCTAAAATCCACAAAGCAACAAAATAGGTCAGACTTATTATTAGGGCATTCCTTTGCAATGATCCTAAGTGTACCGAGGTGGTCCAAAGTTGAATGATTCCTTTTAAAACAGGCTTGGCCTTTAGCTTGCTTACCTTCCATTTCTAGCCATTCATTTATCTTCTTTTCTAAGACAATACCTTACAACTTAGCTAAGAGAGGGCTAATCATAATAATCCGATAATTAGTGGGGTCATTTTTATTACCACTTTTGAAAATAGGAATAATGAGGCTTTGAGACCAAGGTGTAGGAAACTCTTCCTTGACCTCTAGATTAAAGAGTTTGTGGATGTGTGGGATGAGGACAGGCCCTCCATTTTTTAAGATTTCCACTTAGAAGCCTTCAATGTCTTTGGATTTTCCATTTGCTAAGCGCTTAACCCCAAAATCTAAGTATTCTAACGAGAAAATTTCTTTCATTGTAAGGAAGGTTTGAATATTATCTCTCATATTCGGGATTCATAAATCTTTTTAAGATAGGAATTTCAATCTTTTTTAAAGCAATTTTATTGCTTCTTTTGTTTTGCAAGTTAGACTTTGCCACCAGAATTTTTTAGGAGGCACCTTGGAGAGGTGTAGGATATTTTCCTGCCTTTTACTTAGATAATGCATTTTTTTTCTTTTAATTAAGGATTTGTAGTGATTTATCTTGTCCATTTTTATCGAATCTGTAGTAGTTTGCTTAATTTCTTTTCTCGCATCTTTACTAACTCTTGATCATACCAAGAGTTGGTTCTACTATTGCTCGTTTTAGTCGAGACTTCAATAGATAACTTGTTAATGGACGATGAGAGGGTTGTAGCAAAATTATGGTAGAGATTTTATATATTCTCCATGCTAGATAAAGGAACTACATCATTTTTTAGTTCATGGAGAAAAATGACAGCTTTATTTTTATCGAAGATTGGGTGCTTTTGGAAATGATAGTTTTTGTCCTTGGGATTGCTATGCATGGCAATATTGAGAGTTATAATTAAAGGTCTATGATCAGAGTCAGGCTCATGGTTGTTGATGATGTTGAAATCTATTAATTTGGTGTATATAGGGATATCAGATATAACATAATCTTCCACACTACTTCCAATCCCATGGATACAATTCATCTGGCTAGAGTTTGGCCATTTTGTGGGACCGTTGCAAATGATAAGATCTTGGCACTACAAAATTTGACCAGATCAGACCCGAATAAATTTTTACCTAGATCTTCAAAACTTCTTTTGTACCTATTAGCAAGCTCAAGGTCTTCATTTAACCAAAGAGGATTAGGGTTGGAATAGTTACTTAAAATAATAGCTTAGTTAATGGAAGTTCAAGCATTGAGGATATTTCCTTCTATTTTCCCTAAAGTATGCTACCTAGACTACGAGGTCAGGAGTGTTCAGGCACCTCAAATAAAAGACTATTTTTATAGGTTTTGTTTGGATAACAATGTAAATCAAATAGGTAAGGATAACAAGGCAGAGACACAATATCTAAAAACTTCAAAAATACAAATGTAAAAGACAAGAATCTTGCAGTAATGGATGAAAAAGCATTAAGGTATAGGAGATAAGATTTCAATATATATAACTGCAAACAATAAACAAATAGTTCATATTTTTAGCATATATATAAAAGTACTAGTCTTTGAAAACACTTTTCAAATATCACTAGGTATTTAACATTCACATACATACATGAGATGAAATACAAAAAACATCTACATCACATTCACTACATGAAGAGTTCATACTGAACAAAAGAACATTAAAACAAAATAGATCAAAGGCCTAGCTCCATATAGTATATTAATGTCATCAAAAAGAAAAATAAGTTCTTACAGAAGTAACCATTGAATTTATGCACGATCTCCCCAGCAGATCGACTCCCATTTGTTCCCCTACTTCTCAAAAATATTACAAAATATATAGGATAGAACCTAAAGATAGGATCCCCCAAGTTTGTTTAACAAATCCACTTTTTAAGGCTAAGTCTTCTAATTATAGAAACAGTTTATAAAAAAAACTAAATCTCATTTATGACAAGTGTCAACTAAAAATAATTTCAAATCCTTCTTGTTTCCTCAGCCAAGGTGGCTAGCCTATCCAATGCACATGACTTTGAAGATAACAGAGTGCTCTGCCACTTGTCTTTCTGGATGCTTCTTCCACCTCGGTCTTTCAGATATCACTTATGTTGTGACAGAGCATGAACTCCATCAGATCTATTGGACTATTTGCCAGTTTCATTGTATGTGAGTATGAAGCTGTCAGAATATCCATTGCATAAGAGAGGAAAAATAACATTGAAACCAGAGCCAATGTCATGCCAGCAACCCCAATTTATTTAAAGAACATCATTGTTTCCATTTAAACTTAAAATCTCGCCTTCCTCATGGTTTTTTTTTTCTTTAGCTTCATTTCTATGCAACATTTCAAGAACTTCTTGTAATGAAGGATCTCTAGGTCTTTGATAAGCATGTTGGCCTAACTTGAACTCATATGCTTCCAGCTGACTCAGGATAAAATATTTCAACTCTACAATATCCTACCCATTCTCCATTGTAAACATAACTGTGTTGAAAACAACTGTGGTGAACTTTGCTTCAAACGAACCCGTCCTCAACACCCTGGTCCACTTCTTCGCTATCTCGGGCATATTTTCCATCGATTTGCTTGTTGTCTATTGCAAGATTTAATCAGCACCCATGTGCAAGGCATCCTTTACAATTTCTCCCTATGAAATCCAAGAACATAGCCCGACAACTGAGTGGTGAATTTTACAGTTCTTTATGACACATCCCTCGCCAATAACACTGTCAGTCACATTGGCATCAAGCATCTTCGATGGTGGTAAAAATCGAGATTGAGTATAGATTGGAGCAGATCTATCATAAAAGTTGATGTCTGGTATTGGATTCTTGGTAATACCCAAATTTATATCAAAAAAAAACGTCGATGGTATCGATCTTTTCCCAATATCCATCATACAAATAGGATTGTACCGCCATTCCAATTGAAATGGCATATGGAATGACTTCACTTCCAAAGTCATTTGCGTGGAAAAAGATTCAACATTGCATCTTTAATAACAACATAAATCCCCATGCTAGTTGTGTAAGGCATCTCCTTTGCTCTTTCTTTATCCAGGCCTAAAATTGTAGTGCCCACTGCCATTGCCTTCAATTGTTCTCCTTTAGGTTTCTCTGAAAATTAAGTGATGCGGTCATCATTATCAATTTTCATTAGGCCAAATGTTGTTGCTTGTTTTTTACCCATGGGTAAAGCTGCCACAATGATATCTGCATTGGTTTCCCTATGAGCCTGAATGAATATACGATACAGATGATCTCCTTGCACCATATCTCTTTCCCTCGAATATCTTTAACATTGTGTTGATTATGACACAAAGGGAAAGATGCAAATAATGGATGATCAAAATATAGAAAGGTCCCACATAGATTGCAAAATACTAAATAATCATCTACATGTGACCTTGCCATGATGCAAAGTTAAGGCTTGGAATTTATGATGAATGTTGTCACCCTTTTGAAATATCAAATATGATCACTTCCCAACGATCCAGTGATTGTAGATGACTGAGGGGAAAGTGGACAATAACTCAAGAATAGAGTATTGTGCCTAGATATTAAAGAAAAGTAATATCACACCCTTCAACAGCAGATTTGGAGGTTTCTCAACCTGTACAAATTGACTGGGTGGTGCTTAGATGACAAGTTACCCACAATGAATTAACCCATCGACATACTCGCCCCCTTCTTCAGCAGTGTATAACAGTAGTTGATGGTAACGTAGCGATGAAATATAGTGACTTCCAACAGTATTCCAAACCCTCCAAAAGGGGACCACGACTTTAGAAAACAATGGTATTTTCTTCTTGAATAATGGGCTCAGAAAATAAATATCATATGCTAGCAATGATTTTAACAGCTAGAATCAGAATTGTAGCTGACCATATTGCTCGCATAGGCCCGTGAAAGATGATGATTGAGAGAGGTCGAGTTGAACTGGGTAAGAACATAAATCTTAGAGATATTACTATTGATGCAATTACTAACAGGGATATCGATCAGCCTATAATTGGCACCTAAAGGAACAGTTGGTTTTGCTCTCTTCTTAGTCAGTCAATAAAGACAGGTCCTTTATCTACCATCCAGAGCACCATTCTGAACTAGCATTTTTTTAGTCTAGCTCCTGTACTGATTCTATTCCATAAGAAACTTCCTCCAGGACTTTGCATAAATCCATGCTCCATCATAGCCCATCCAAATAATTTTGGATCAGTGCACACTTAACGAGTAATGAATCAACACATCTCTTTACAATTTGTAATTCCTCTGCATGTGGAAACACATGCTCACAGCTTTGAAGTGCCTTAATGGAATCTTTCTAGCTTCGAAGACCCACTTGATTCAAGAAAACCTCATATTGGGAAATCAAATTCCCTTCATCATATTCTTCTGATACCTCAAGGTATTATGCTTAGTACAAATCAGAGCCAACTGTCGGCTCTCTAACAGGAACAAACCCCAGAAACGAATCCACTGCTTGATTACTTGATAACCCTGCACACATACACCTAACTTGACAAGTTGGCTTCGTACCTGTTTCTTGAGTAATGTTCATGTGTTTCCAGCTCACCTTAGTAACCATATAGAATATTTTGAAACCATAGAAAAAAAATTTAATGAACTAAAAACATCCTATAGGAACATAGGTTAAGATCTAAATGTTATAAATACTTAGAATATTAAAAACATGAAATCAAAACAAACCAAAACTTTTAAGGGTAAAATCAAATCAAATCAAATCTCATGGCTAAAAAGGTTTCTTTAAAATGATAAAGTGTCCTCGCAAGCATGGCAAACAGACCTAGGTCAAACATTGGCTCAAACTGGGGGATGGAATTTCCCTATGATTTTCCAAGAACTGTAGTTTCAGTGCTTTATCCATTGGGCTATGGATTCTTATACCAAATCTCTGAAACTTTCTCAAACTCTGAGCACACACCTCTAAATTAACGAAATACTGCTACAAGCCAATGCACTGAAAATAATCTATGTGCTCGTATGGCGAGCTTATTCTTCCGCCTACCCCTACTTCTAATCGGAAGAAACAACCCAATTAAGTATAATCATACTTGCAGTGAAGCCATGATAGCATCCAATCGATTGTAACAAGTTCTTGCATGCAAAAAAAAATCAAAGAAGACTTTAACATTTGTAGGGGTAATTTGATTTGCAACACATACTTATATTCTTCTTGGATTCTGAATTCTAGAGAGCTGAAACTTTCTGAAAACCATGACTTCATGTAAATGACCACTGGGTCCTCCCAATTGTGTTGTGTTTCCAGCTGATATAAAAAGTGACATTATTCCTCTGCTCCATTTATAAAATGATATTTCATTTGTTCTGCTATAAATAGAGAATGAAATTTTTCCATGTATTGGAAATCAAAGGCATCAAATTTATCCTGAATTTGCTCACAAGTTCCTTCAACAATATCAATAACAATGTCATTCTGAGAATTGACAAGATGATCTTCCTCTTTCATGTTGCCATCAGATGAGTAATTGTCATGCATTGGCTCTGTTTGTTCATGAATAATGGACTGAATGTCTTCATGAACCTGCTGATTTAATTCTATCACATCACACATATCCGGATCTTGCTTTTCAAGATCATCATCATGTTCAAAAAAAAATTAGCAGACTGATAAAATTCTAAAGACAAAGATGATTTTTTTCTGAAAATTATCAGCAGCAATCTGATCTTTAAACAAACTTGGAATAGCTTATGTATTATAATCAACATTATAAGAAACATATGAATTTATGCCAAATGCATCCAAAGTATTATGATAATCAAATTTAGCATTTGACTGCTGAAAATCCTCCTGATGTAAAACAGATTTAGCAAAAGCTACATATGACAATGAATCATCCTTTGAAAAAGAATCAAGAGCATCTTTAACTCGACTATCATCAACACCAACTTTAAGATTGTTCTGCAAACCTTCATAAACGGTGTGATTTTCAATGTTTTCTTCAATAGAGAGTTGAGCTTCACAATGAAATATTTCTTCATGAATTTCATCAGTAAGGCTATGCTGATCATTATTACTAAGAAATTTCTTGATCTTAAATTGCTCACAACAATCCTCTAAAAGGATATCAGTAGAAAAAATCCTCTTTCAATAAACATAAAAGACATCATGGAAATATTTTATTGACGAAATACTAGAGATAGGAAGAGATCGGTACCACTGTCTAGCATTTCCTTCTAATGAATACATAAACATTTTCAACAATACATCCTCGTGATGAATACCGAGCTGGTTCATGTATTGATGAAACTCATTCAAGTGTTATGTTGGATGGTCATGACCATCTCCTCTAAATCTTGGAAGGAAGTCTCCCCATTCATCCATAGTAGGCACATTATTTGGAAAATACGGAATAGCTGAAAATTTGAAAGGTGAAAACCTTGCAGCCACAATGGCTTCCATGGATTTTGACATTTTGAACCAGTGGAGTCGCCAACAGATCCTTCCTCTGTGAAGTCCCCAATGAAAAAATTGTAGTCTAAAGCATGCAACCAGCCCTTGCTCACCATCAAATACTGGATCTAATCGTTATCAAACCAAGGAAGAACTTTATGCTTCCTCCCCAGTATGGTCACCATATGATGTTTTCCCTAAAGTCTGCTACCGAGACTACGGGGTCAGCAGTGTTCAGGCACCTCAAATAAAAGACTATTTTTACAGGTTTTGTTTGGATAACAATGTAAATCAAATAGGTAAGGATAACAAGGCAGAGACACAATATCTGAAAACTTCAGAAATACAAATGTAAAAGACAAGAATCTTGCAGTAATGGATGAGAAAGCATTAAGGTACACGAGATAAGCTTTCAATATATATATAATTGCAAACAATAAACAAACTGTTCATATCTGTAGCATATATATATATAAGTACTGGTCTTTGAAAACACTTTTTGAATATCAATAGGTATTTAACATTCACATACATACATGAGATGAAATACAGAAAACATCTACATCACATTCACTGCATGAAGAGTTCAAACTGAACAAAAGAACATTAAAACAAAATAGATCAAAGGCCTAGCTCCATATAGTATATTAATGTCATCAAAAAGAAAAATAAGTTCTTACAGAAGTAACCATTGAATGTCTGCATGATCTCCCTAGCAAATCAACTCCCATGTGTTCCCCTGCTTCTAAAAGGTATTACAAAATATATATGACAGAACCTAAAGATAGGATCCCCCAAGTTTGTTTAACAGATCCACTTTTTAAGGCTAAGTCTTCTAATTATAGAAACAGTATATAACAAAAAGGAAATCTAATTTATGACAAGTGTCAACTAAAAATCATTTCAAATCCTTCTTGCTGCCTCAGCCAAGGTGGCTAGCCCATCCAATGCACATGACTTTGAAGATAACAGAGTGCTCTACCACCTGTCTTCATGGATGCTTCTTCCACCTCGGTCTTTCAGATATCGCTTATGTTGTGACAGAGCATGAACTCCATCAGATCTGTTGGACTATTTTCCAGTTTCATAGTATGTGAGTATGAAGCTGTCAGAATATCCATTGCAGAAGGAGAGGAAAAATAACATTGAAACTAGATCCAATGTCATGCCAGCAACCCCAATTTGTTTAAAGAACTTCACTATTTCCATTTAAACTTAAAATCTCACCTTCCTCGTGGTTTTTTTTTCTTTGGCTTCATTTTTGTGCAACATTTCAAGAACTTCGTATAATGAAGGATCTCCAGGTCTTTGATAAGCATGTTGACCTAACTTGAACTCATATGCTTCCGGCTAACTCAGGATAAAATCTTTCAACTCTACAATATCCTTCCCATTCTCCATTGTAAACATAACTGTGTTGACAGCAACTATGGTGAACTTTGCTTCAAACAAACCCATCCTCAGCACCTTGGTCCACTTCTTCGCTATCTCAGGCATATTTTCCATCGATTTTCTTGTTGTCTATTGCAAGATTTAATCAGCACCCATGTGCAAGGAACCCTTTACGATTTCTCCCTCTGAAATCCAAGAACGTATCCCAACAACCCAATGGTGAATTTTACAGTTCTTTATGACACATCCCTCGCCAATAACACTGTCAGTCACATTGGAATCAAGCATCTTCGATGGTGGTAAAAATCGAGATTGAGTATATATTGGAGCATATCTATCATAAAAGGTGAAGTCTGGTATTGGATTCTTGGTAATACCCAAATTTATATCATAAAAAACCTCGATGGTACCGATATTTTCCCAATATCCATCATACAAATAGGCTTGTACCTCCATTCCAATTGAAATGGCATCTGGAATTACTTCGCTTCCAAAGTCATTTGCATGGAAAAAGATTCAACATTGCATCTTTACTAACAACATAAATCCCCATGCTAGATGTGTAAGGCATCTCCTTTTCTCTTTATTTAACCAGGCCTAAAATTGTAGTGTCCATCGCCATAACCTTCAACTATTCTCCTTTAGGTTTCTCTAAAAATTCAATGATGCGGTCATCATTATCAATTTTCATTAGGCCAAAAGCTGTTGCTTGTTTTTTATCCATGAGTAAAGCTGCCACATTGATATCTGCATTGGTTTCCCTATGATCCTGAATGAATATATGATACAGATGATCTCCTTGCACCATATCTCTTTCCCTCGAATATCTTTAACATTGTGTTGATTATGACACAAAGGGCAAGATACATATAATGGATGATCAAAATATAGAAAGGTCCCACAGAGATTGTAAAATAAATAATCATCTACATGTGACCTCGCCATGATGCGGAGTTAAGGCTTGGAATTTATGATGAATGTTGTCACCCTTTTGAAATATCAAATATGATCACTTCCCAACGATCCAGAGACTGTAGATGACTGAGAGGAAAGTGGACAATAACTCAGGAATAGAGTATTGTGCCCAGATATTAAAGAAAAGTAATAGCACGCCCTTCAACGGCAGATTTGGAGGTTACTCAACTTGTACGAATTGACTGGGTGGTGCTTAGATGACAAGTTACCCACAATGAATTAACCCATCGACATACTTGCCCCCTTCTTCAGCAGTTGATAGTAACATAGTGATGAAATCTGGTGACTTCCAACAGTATTCCGAACCCTCCGAAAGGGGACCACGACTTTAGCAAACAATGGTATTTTCTTCTTGAATAATGGGCTCAGAAAATAAATATCAGATGCTAGCAATGATTTTAACAGCTAGAATCAAAATTGTAGCTACCCATATTGCTCACATAGGCCTGTGAAATATGACGATTGAGAGAGGCCGAGTTGAACTACGTAAGAACATAAATCTTAGAGATATTACTATTGATGCAATTACTAACAAGGATATCGATCATCCTATAATTGGCACCTAAAGGAACAGCTAGTTTTTCTCTCTTCTTAGTCAGTGAATAAAGAAAGGTCCTTTCTCCACCATCCAGAGCACCATTCTGAACTAGAATTTTTTTAGTCTAGCTCCTGTACTGATTCTATTCCATAAGACACTTCCTCTGGGACTTTGCATAAATCCATGCTCCATCATAGCCCATCCAAATAATTTTGGATCAGTGCACACTTTAACAGCTAATGAATCAACACATCTCTTTACAATTTGTAATTCCTCTGCATGTGGAAACAAATGCTCATAGCTTTTAAGTGCCTTAATGGAATCTTTCCAGCTTCGAAGACCCACTTGATTCAAGAAAACCTCATACTAGGAAATCATATTCCCTTCCCCATATTCTTCTGATATCTCAAGGTATTCTGCTCAGTACAAATCAGAGCTAATTGTCGGCTCTCTAACAGGAGCAAACCCCAGAAACTAATCCACTGCTTGATTACTTGATAACCCTGGACACATACACCTGAATTGACAAGCTGGCAGTGTACCTGTTTCTTGAGTAATGTTCATGTGCTGCCAACTCACCTCAGTAACCATATCGAATAGTTTGAAACCATAGAAAAAATTTTAATGAACTAAAAACATCATATAGGAGCATAGATTAAGATCTAAATGTTATAAATACTTAGAATATTAAAAACATGAAATCAAAACAAACCAAAACTTTTTAGGGTAAAAGCAAATAAAATCAAATCTCAAGGCTAAAAATGTTTCTTTAAAATGATAAAGTATCCTTGCAAGAATGGCAAATAGACCTAGGTCAAACACCTTCCTTCCTTAAACTAGAAATATCATGTTCTAAATCATTATAAGGACAATTTTTATCTAAATTGGTTTTTTAATAGTGTTGGAATTAATAGGGGGAAAATAAGAGATGGCTATGTAGGTTTTTTCATCATTAATGTCTATGATCTCTATTCAAATAAATAGGTCGTAAGGGTCTTTATTTGAAAGCCTAACATGTGGGGATATGTTCTTCCTAATGTAACAAGATATACCCCCAATGCCTCTACGACATGAACGTTTATTCCATATTGACCATAGGACATATCAATCTATATTATGGACCTTGACTCCTCATGCTCCCAAGTTTCAACCAATAATATAATATCAATTTCACCCGGGATCCAACTTAACTTAGGGCCTTTGCTCCATGGAAATCCTCGACAGTTCCAGGAGAAGAACATTGTTATTTCTTACTATCCTTTTGGTTTCTATCTCTAATAACAGCTTTCATGTTTCTTATTAATGCTCATTTTCCCTCCTTCCTGGCTTATTTTACCTTTTGGACCTCCTTTCTTAATTTGGACTAATCATCTGGAATGAGGTCTTCATTTATAAATATCCTCGAGCCTTTTAAACTTGATGTATTACTGAGTATGTTGTATTTTTGTTTGGTAGAGCTAACCTTAACCCATACTAGTCTTTCTTTATTCTCAATTAATTTCCCCAACTTGTTTGCTTCAATGAGACCGGTAGTTTAATTTGTAACCTATTGTGAACTTTTTTCTTGACAATGGCTAACGTATCATATTCTTCCACCTCTTTTAAACCAAAAAATATGAGGTTTAAAGCTCTTTTATTATGCTCATGGTCTAAGGCTATGAGCTTATTCATTTCCACTTTAATGGGTTTCATATCTATTTTACCTTTTATCCAACTCTGTAATCATATCCTTTAACTTAATATTTTCTATTGTATCTCCATCTCCTTGTTTGGGTGTTTTTTGAATTTCCATTGCATGGAGTCTAGTCTCCATTATCTCTACCTTATTTTTCAATTTGTGTATATCATATTGTCTGATTGTTTTTGGATCTCTTCTTGAAAAGATGTAAATTTATTATAGAGCATAGCTTTTAACTCTATGTGGAGTTTAGCTTCTCTTTCTTTCCTACCTTTCTTCAAGGATTATTTTTTTCAGTAGAAAAAATACCAGATCCTGTTATTCTATTGAATCAAAGATCATCATATACATTCAAACGGAGACTGACTCCATAAATATGATCAGAAAGGGATCCTCTTAGACCAACGAGACATTGTCATCATACCAAGGGCATGAGAGCACAACTTGTTTTGTAGCAAGCTTTTATCATCACTCCTGTATGTACAGGTCAGATTTTTATCGGTTTCCTGATATGAACAGAAATGACATAAATCATGAGCATAAAAAGATGACAGCACGTCTCCTCATGGGATTGCTTAGCTCACAGCTAATAACATCAAAATAGTGCTTAAAGGGCCAACACTTACTAATATAACTGAAAATTACCATGATCAGTAACCTTCTCATCCCAGAATTCCTGGAAATTCCCAAAGCCTGAATCAAGAGATAGTGCAGATTTTGAGATACTATCTGCAATCTGGTTATGCTCACGGTATATGTGTTCCAAATTCAAATCCGGAAAGTTATGTAGTAAGTCTCTTAAATCATCACACCAATGACTCAGATGAGGTAAGTTCAAGGTGCCATTTCCAATAGCCCATGATATGATGACAAGGGAGTCTCTGAAAAGAGAGTGAAGAGGAATTCCCATGACCTTTGAGACGGAGAGAAGAGCCCACAGAGCCATCAGCTCTGATTTTGTATTAGTACTCCTTCCACATCCCATGGTGAAATGTATACTGTGGGAGCTACTCAAGTACAAAATGAAGCCTGCCCCCCCTATGTTCTTGGCGGCTGCACCATCAAAAAACCCACAGGGATACTCCAATTTTGGTGATAGTCCTACCATTCTGTGTTTTATCTTTTTTATAGGCACAGAGTTAGTATGGAAGAGCAAATCAATATGTTGAAGGACTGGATAGACAGCTGGAGTTTTCCCCTCGAAGATACATAAATTCCTGTGCTTCCAAATAGACCAAAAGGTAAAGAACGGCAAGTATAACTTGGGAAAGTTCAAAGAATGTTTTCTAACCCAGAGTTCCGGAAGCAATCGAACCGTAGAACCCGAGGAAGCAATATAAAAGGATCCGGAGTTAAACTGGTCAGAAACAGCAGCAAAAGTATTCTTCGTGAACTGACATTCCAGGAAAAGGTGTTGGGAATTTTCTTCCTCTTTTTTGCACAGCTGAAAGTAGCTAGGACCCTGTAGGCCGCGTTTGATGAGCTGATCCCATGTAAGCAATTTATTTTTTATGAGGAGCCAGATAAAGCAACGGATTTTTTCCGGAATATAGAATTTCCATAAAACCTGAAAAACAATGGATGAATCCATGTCGGGCTCTTTTAAGTGGTCCACCATACACTCATATACCTTTGCCGCAATAATAGAACCTGAAAAATTCCTGTACATCCAAAGAAAGTGATCAGGTGAGGATCTAAGACGTATCCTCCCATGTTCCAGACCCCTAACATAATTCTCCCAGAGAGAATGCCATTCTCCACCGAGATCCAAATCCGTAGCTGAGAGCCAATAGTTCATAGCTTCATTTGAATGATTTATAGCTTGTGCAAGGGATGTAATGCCATAATCTTCCAGATAAATACGAAGGTCCTGTGGCAATACAAAACATGTGCCCATACCCAAGATCGGGTCCACACCTACCTTTATGCTTTCACCATTACCTGCCATCCAATTTAGTCCCTTGCCTAGCCAAGTGATAGTATTTATAAAGCCTTTCCAAATAACAGAGGCACCCATCGTTGAGAAATATTTGCCTTGAAACCAGAGACCACTTTAAATATTTCACAGAGATCACTTTAAACCAGAGACCATTGCCACATAGAGCGAACCAAAAGGATTTAAGTCTTAAGGAAGTACTGAACCATTCTAAAATTTTTATACCCCAACCACCTTGTGTAATAGTCTTGGAGAGAGAGGACCAGTCAGCTAGGTGGTATTTTTTCTTAATCCCCATGGAACCCCAAAGAAAATCAAAGATTAAACTTCTGAGCTTCTTCAGAATGGATTTTGGAATGGGGACTAAAGACAGCCAGTAAACTAGTAAGCTGGTCAGAACAGCCCTGATAAGGACCAACCTCCCTCCCAAAGATAAGAGCTTGAAAGACCAATGATGTATCCTCTTCTCAAACTTTTTTGTGAGCCAAAACCAATCTTTTACCAAATAGCCCGTAGGTTTTATAAAGTAACCAAGGTAATTAAAAACCGTAGAGATGTCCTGGGTTTTGAAAGATAAAGAGCGGGAAATTCTGTTTAGAAGCTCATCGTCAGCATTGTTATACAGAAAGCATGACTTCTCAGCATTTATGAGCATTCCTGATGCTTCGCAGAAAGTATCCAGAATAACTTTGCAAGCTATCCATTCTTCACAAGAGCCCAAACCAAAAAGTATCACGTCATCAACAAAAAGAAGATGGGTAAGGGAAAGGTCCTTTGAAATTTTTATCCCTTTTACCAGACCTCGCCTACGGGCATCCTCAATAAGAAGGCTGAGTCCTTCAATCACAAGGATAAAAAGAAGAGGAGAAAGTGGACAACCCTGTCTAATGCCACGCGAGGCAGTGAAAAAATGAGAGGGGGAGCCATTTATGAGAAGAGCAAAATTGACCGAGGTAAGGCAACCCATAATCCAGTTAACTCCTTCCAAAGGCATACCAATTTGAAGAAGTATGAGCCTCATAAAAGACCAGTTGACTCTGTCAAAGGTTTTGGAAAGATCAAGTTTGAGGACAAGAGCACTTGTGTTCCTGGTTTTAACAGTGTGGAGAACTTCTTGTGTAATGGCCAGAGGCTCTAAGATCTGACGATTTTTTAGGAACCCAAACTGCTGCGTAGAAATGTAACAGTCAAGATGGGGTTTGAGGCGACTCGCAGCAACCTTAGCTATAAGATTATAGATTAAGTTACTGAGAGAGATAGGACGGAAGTTAGCAAAGGTTGAAGGATTGTCTTTTTTAGGAATGAGGGTAATAAAATTCGAATTGAGAGAGGGCAGAACCATCCCAGTCATCCGAGCTTCTTCCACCAAATGAACCAGGTCATCCCCTAAAAGATCAAAAAAAGAAAGAAAAAACTCTACAGGAAACCCATCAGGCCCAGGTGATTTGTCTTTCTTGAAAGACTTGAGGGCCCTTTCAATTTCCAAATGAGTCACCTTGGAGCTGAAGTTAGACTGTGCCTCAGGGGAGAAAAAAGATGGGTAAAGTTTGATAACATTCAACTGAGCTGAAATAGTGGTAAGATTGTCGTCTTTGAAAATTCTTTGGAAGTGCCTAACACCCAGGTCTTTCAAAGCCTGGTCACTTTCAACCACCAAGCCCTCCTCATCCTTCAAACCTCAGATCACATTGTGGTTTTTCCTAGCTGAAGCTACAGAATGAAAAAATTTGGTATTAGAGTCACCCAAAGTGGCCTAGATCATCCTGATTTTTAGCTTGGAAAAAAAGATCTCATGATCCCTTAACTTTTTCACATCCAATTGTAGATCCTTGAGAGAGGAAAGAGTCTCTGGGGAGAGGATACCTGATGGGGAGGAGGAAAGAATATTATGTATCTCTTCCTCGAGTATAATACTCTTATCTTTCAACTCAAGAGACTTATGATGAGTCCAATCTTTGATTTTCGCTTTCAAAAGCCTAAGCTTCAACGCAAAGGAGTCCATAAAGGAAACGGTAGGTTCCAAGGAGAGGTGAGACCATTCTAATTTGATCATGTTAACAAAATCATCGAAATCCAGCCAAGAGTGGTTAAATTTGAAAGGGAAGGCACAAGGAGAAGAGTTCTCCCTCCATTCCAAGATAACCGGATAGTGGTCCGAGATGGCCGAGGGATAAGCCCAGACCCTGTGCTGAGGTAGATGGTCAATGAGGCTGGAGGATAGCAAGAATCTATCCAAACTTTTGCTAATTCCATCATCACCCGAGCAGCCATTTCTCCAGGTTGGACCAACAGAGGCAGGGGCAATGTCCACAAGCTGATGTGAAGAAAAGAGGTGAGAGAAAAAGGGGGCTAGAGGATCAGGATGAGCCTTTTTTCCCCAGATTTCGGATCAGTTTAAAGTAAGATTGAGATCACCAGCTAAAACCAGATTAGGTTGGCTGAGTAGAACACCTTGATCAGCCAGTTCCCAAAAATATTCCCGGTTGCTATAAGGCCCATAACAGTTAAGAAGAGAGAGATTCAAAGAGGAACCCCGAACCTGAGCTTTAAGGAGAATCCCAGCCACAGTATTGAAGGCTTTAATTTTGAAATAGCGAGGGTTCCATGCCGCTAGTAAGCCCCCCGAGAGGCCTGAGGAGCTCAGAGCACAGTATTCCCACCCTGTGCACAGTTTAGAAAAGACCAGAAGTGCTGGATGCGAGCTAGTCATAGTCTCGTGTAGGATGATAAGATCAGGTGAAAGGGAGACAAAAATATTCTGGAAGCTTTTGTGTTTGGCCAGGCCTCCAAAGCCACATACATTAAAGGATAGAATTTTCATTAAGATCCGGATGAGATGGGATTCTTTTCTCTAAGGGCCTGAGGGGGGGATGAATGGATATTACGAGCGGCTTCCTTCAGCCTTGCAGAAAGAGGAGTATAAGGTGAGCAAGGAGGAGGGGAATCCGAGGAGGAAAGAGTGACTTTTTTTTTCTCCGAATAGTCACATTTTGAAAGCATATAGAGTCCAATGGGAGGACCGAGGGAGATTGTGGAGTTTTATCAGTAAAGATGTCCAAAGAGGTTTGAAGTGAGGGATCCGTGAAGGAAGGGGTGGTGACCGGACTGCAAGGAGGCGAAGGTACCATGGGTGGCCTGGAACCAAGTAGGGGTGGGAAGTCTAAGTCCGAGAAAATGGAGGGCACCACAGAGTTGTGAAGAGGAGAAGGAAGGGAATTCGTTAAAGGAAGCCTAGGTTCTTGTAACCTGACCGGTGACACAGTGGGAGTAAGAATCTTCTTTGTAGTGGTCAAAGGAGACTTACTAGGCACAGTATAAAAAACCCGAGACTCAAAGCTCGCATCTGATCCAGAGGAGGGGCCCGGGGCTGTCATACTAAGCACAGTGTCAATAACAGAAGACTCTAAGTTCAAATCTGATCCAGAGAAGGGGCCCAAGGCTATCAAACTAGGCACAGTATCAACCCGAGACTCTAAGTTCACAACTAATCCAAATGGAGGGCCCGAGGCAATGACAGAGTCAATAAATAGGAGGTCTTGCTCTGTAGCATCATCAAAAAAGGAGCAAGCCTGAGAAAGCGTACCTTTGTTGAGCTAAACTTCATCATTGACCTTTGAAATGGGAGAGGGGGAAGGTTCGTATGCCTGAGAAGAAGGAGCTGGACTAGGAGGAGCATCCCATTTTCTGAATTCCGGACAGCTCCTACGGAGGTGGCCCACTGCTCTACAGTTGCTACAACGGAAGGGCACATTTAAATAGTCAAGCCTCTGCTGAATAACCCTTTCATGGCAGATGATATCAACCTCGGCTGGGAAACCTGTGGATAAGTCCATTTCCACAAGGATTTTTGCCTTCCGTTTATCATATGAGTGGAGGAAGTCATCTTCAACAGCGACAAACCTCCCAATAGTATTCCCGATACCTTCCATTACTTCACGATTCCACAGATGAAGCGGCAGACCGGGAATTATGACCCATAAATGTCATTTTTTAACCTGTTCTCTTTGAGGATCGAAGTGTATGTGCCAACGGTCCAGAACAAGAGACCCCTCACGTATGCGCCATAAGGAGTTGAGTACTGACAATGCATGTGCTTCTTCCAAGAACACAATAACTGTCCATCCTCTGGCTAATAAGCTAATCGAAGGAGTGTACGAGAAGAGAGGTTTCCAGTTTTCAACGGCCCAGATTTTCCAGTCAATCTTCCCCATTCTCGTATATTCCAGTCTGTCGATAAGGGCTCGAGTGCATAGAGCCTCTACCCTGTTCAGAAAAATGTCTCTGCCAAGAACAAAACGCAGTTTTCCTTCTCGTACTTTAAGTTCCTTTGCAGATCTTCGACGACGACTACGCAGCCTGGAAGGTGAGAGGTTTTCTTCCATCTTAGTACTAGGTTCTTAAAAAACCCCTGCCGGCAAGGGCTGGGCACGAAAGGACTCCAAAGAAGTCAAGAAACACGTAAGGGTTTATCACAATCACGTAGGAAAGCCACGTAATGACCACGTTGTGGTTTCAGAAAGGGGAGCGAGAAGAGTCAACCCGACGAAAAGAACCCAAAATAAGAAGGTTATGTGTGACGAAAGAAACCCCCAAAGAGCCGACAGAATAACAAGAAGGACAACTGCAGACCCTGAGTGGACTGCCAGTTAAGTAAACCCTAAAAACCCGGAAGCTCGCAAAGGTAAACCTGGTCGAAACACTACACCATCTGACACCACCCGAAGGAGAAGCAAGAAAGGAGACCGGTTGTGCCGCAGAATCCGGACAACCCTTCAAAGAAACCCTGGGAAAAACGTAAAAAAAAAAACCCCGAAAAAGTCAAAAGGAGGCTGACCACCCAGACCCAGCTTAAGTAAATTGAGTATTCCCACTTTTTTCAGCTGGTTAGTACTAGTCCTCCATCGTGGAGGATGGACTCCAATTTCCAGGTCTAGGTACAGAAACGTCAAACCCCAAGAAAGATGAAACCCTAGTGACGTTCAAGTGTGCGCCTACCAAATCAGGAGAAAGAAAGATGTGAAACCTATGGCAGGTGAAAAACCCAGAAGATGACCCAAAAGACGAAACTACTCCATCCAAACAACAAGTAGACAAACCCTACAGCGTTGAGAAAGATGAAAAACAGCAGCCCAATAACCTTCCATGCCGTCATAAACAAGTAATGAAAAGAGAAGGGCAAAAAACAATGTATGGTGGGCAGGGTGAGGCCTATTCCCCAGCGCCATAGCCCCGGTTCAGGCTGCAGCCAAGGTCTCCTCCCGAAAAACCAATATTTATACTATTGATTATCATCAATTTCTCCAAGGATTCTATATATTCATAAAGTTTAGCCTCTCCTTCCCTAAGTTTCTCTACGACTCCATAAAATCATAAAGGTTTTGTAGGGTAATTGTGTTAGGTCTTCCTTTAACAGTTTTTGGAAAATGCGGTGAATTACTCATATTTATGTAAAGGTGTAAAAGTGTATATAGAAAAAACTAAAACTAAAAATAGAAAACAAAATTAAATAAATAAAGAGGGAAGTAAAGTATGCACCTAATTTAGAGCCCATAAATAAATGATGAAGATGCCCAGGAGTAGAGTGCCTAGAAATTTTGCCAAAGATTTTCACTGTAGAGATTCACCAAGGGTTTTCACCTCAGAGCTTCACATTTTACGGAGGGCTCTTTCACCGAATATTTCATAGCATAATGTCCAAAATTTTATGAGTTTCACCGTATAATGCCCATAAATTTTACATAAAGTTTAAAAACTAAAAATATCAAATATCAAAAAATAAAGAGGGGAGGAACGTATACACCCCCAAATAAAGATGCTCTAGGAGTGGAGTGCCCAAAAATTTTACCAAAGGTTTTCAACGTGGAGCTTCGCCAAGGGTTTTCCCTACATAGCTTCACTGGCGGTTTTCACTGCAAAGCTCAAAATCCAAATTCAGGGAGGGTTAAGTGACATCATGTCCCCTATATACCTACCTTAGGCACAAATAAAAAAACAAACTTACCAAAATTTAATATTATTTTAAAAAAGCATTTAATAATTTTAAAAAAATTTATATATATATAAAATTTAGAATCGAGCTACTTTTTACTCTTCTTCCCATTTTTAATTATTATATAATTTTTTGATAAATTAATATTTTTTATGGTATAAAATTTTAAATATTTGTATTTAGAGGATAAAGGGGTGTTCAATTTTTTCTTTTTGAAGTAAATTTATTTTTTTTAATTTTGTTTAATTATTAATGGTTTTTTTTTGTCTTTTTTTCTTTTTTAAATTATTAAAACAAATTAATTATTTTTTAGTGCAATGTTTTTTTTATCGTTTTTAAAATGATTTTAATATATATATATATATATATATATTTTGTGGCTTTGAAATGTCTGTAATTGTAACTTTACACAAGAAATGATACTATTGGTAGCACCCATTTGCAATTAGGGGTTGATTTGGGCATTTTCATTTGACGATGTAAGTTGTTAAGACCATAGTTTAAAACAAGTTGTAATTTTAGCTACAAAATTAAAAATAAGATGTCGTGGTAGAACTCCTTATCAATTTGGGGGTTGATTTTGGCATTTTCGTTGCAATCATACCTTCTATTAAGGCTGCATTTCATACAAATTGCAATTTCAGCCTTGGAAAGAAAAATGTGGTTGCCATGATAGCACCCATTTTCATTTCATGGGTTGGTTTTGGCATTTTTGTTGCAACAATGTTGGTTATTAAGGTCAAGGTTTCAAACAATATGCAGTTTTAACCTCGAATGAAAACAAGGATGATTATGGGAGGACCACTTTTCGATTTAGGGGTCAATTTATGGTTTTGATTGCAACGGCACCGATTAGGGATTAAAAAATGTAGTAGTTTTAGCCATGGAAAAATGGAGTGCTATTGGTAGCACCACTTTTCAACTCGGGGTAAAAAATAGCCACTAAATACAGCCTATGAAAAAATGAGAACTCTAAAGGGTTCTCATCAAGTTGTATAATGTGGTGTGTCCGTTATTTTTATGGCATTGAATTTTCCAATAATACCTTAGTGGCCTCTCTTCAATAGCTTATTCATATGATTATAGGTAATAATTCCAAGCAAGTGTGATGTAATCCCCTTGAGGGTATGCGTCTACCCTTCCTTAGTGAATCTCGTGTATAAATCCTTAAAATCCATGGTAACATGTCCCAAAGTGCTTGACCATTATGCCCTAAGAACTACATGACAACTACCCTTTTCAATAGAAAACATGTGAGATTTAAGATGATACTCACCCAATGTTTGAATTTTCACATTAGCGACCACATTTTAGCATACCACCATTGGCTGAAATCAGGCATGGGACATACATAACAATGGGTTTATTCAGTCATTGTCTTATGAATAAAATTGTGGGTGATGCCATTGTTAATCAACAAAATCACTTTGTGTTATAACCAAAAAAAAATGAAGGTTTAGGGTGTTGAGAAACTTGATAAGGCATGGAGAGAAATTTACAGTTCCTCGTGGGGAGGTTGCAATGTGATTTTGTCGTTTGTGGGAGGGGAGACGTCTTACAACTCTAGCTCAAGAGTATCTTTAGCTAGGATGTCTTATGAGTGGTGTTGTGAGGAAACATCCATTTGAAATATTTTTCATTATTTACACTTCTACCCTTTGAAATATCACTTGTCACAATTATAGCAAAGTTTGATTCATTGATGTTATGTAGTCTCTTCATGAGACAAATTTTGGATTCTTAATGGTTCAGTGATGGAGGGGATGGAGATGGTTGCCAAATAAGGGCTAATTAAAGTAGTGAATATAGGTATCTGTGTTTGGGAATTGATCACCATATAAGCTTCTTTATCTCTTTCACAAGCTTCCAACCATGTGTTTGGGTGTTGCATCATGATTTCTTCTCTAATTGCCTCCTTGAGACCATTGATGAAACTTTGTTTAAAAAATGAATTGGATGGGCCCTTGTGTGGATTGTCAAATGCTCAGATATTGCAATATAGTCAATAATTGTTTTTCTGGCGTAATTTTGCAGTCAAACTAGATAGTAAATGTCACATTTAAAATGAGCATCAAGGACCTTCACAAAATAGGTCCAAACAATATAGCCTCCATAAGCTTTATTATGCCTTTGCCAACAATATAAATTCAAATACAAGACCCCTACTTTGAGTTTATGTAGGTCATTTATAATTCCATGGAGACAAAAATAATGCTCCATTTGGGTAACCCAACCAAAGGGTTAGAAACCATAAAACTTGTCCATGCCTCCCTTTATAAGCAATGCCACGAATTGTTATCCTAAAAGATGGGTATCTAGAAAGAGCATGTGAGTGTCCTGCACTTAATTTGTTGAAGATTCCCACTTGGCCAGATCGTGTGGATCTAACATCTTGATACCCAAGTATATACATATATATCCAAACATCACACCTTAGTTGTCAAGATTTATGAATAGATATTTGACTAAAGAATCAAGGGTAGAAACCTTGGCTTCAAGTTGTTAGTGTTTAATGTTTAGATCTTGTGTTTGGTTTTGTGGCTACCATGTTTTGAGTATGGACTACGGGATACTTAATATCCATTAAATCAAACTTATCTTAATTTGACAAGGAGCTTAATATGAGTATTTTCGGGTCCACGCAAGAAGGGTTACTAGAGAAGTATACCAACGTGATTTTTTTGTGCAAGGATGTTGTTGAGATGGGTCTCCCACAACAATTCCTACTAGATCTAAACTTCTTTTTTTGGTGACAATGGTGCGAGTATTACTCTTGTTTGAATATTACAAGAATAACATAATTTCCAAATCCATTATGGATGCAAAGGTTAGAAATTTCACTGCCTCACTGCATAGGAAAGGGTTTACAAGGTCCTAAGGACAAAGGAATGTCAATTTTTACAAATATTTGATATACTGAAGGGTTTCCAATAATAGTACCTGATCGAATCTTTCATAGAACCAACTAAAGAGGATAGATTGTACCCTTATCCATACCACATAATTTTCTAGTACACAAGGTGATCTATGAAAGTGTTGTTTTAAGTGTATTACAGCAACAAGATAGTTGCAGGTTTATTTTAGGCTAGTTTCGGGTGTGGCTAAAGGATTTTTGATATACTTTAGGGTACATGGAAGACAAATTCATATACATGTGTTGTCTAATAAGGTGGTAATTGAAGGGATACCAACAGAGGTTACAAGGATGTCCAACTAAAGGGAACGACTTGTACTTTCTGTGTGTATTCTTTCACAACCACAATTTTACTTGTCAAACAACAAATCTTTGTGTTATTTAAAGATGATGGAACACATCTAAAAACTAAAAATAAATGCTAAAAATCTAGAGGTGTGATGACGCAAGAAAGAACTCTAATACCACTTGCAGTGTTCCTTTACCCTTAAACTTGAAACATGAACCAAATATATAGAGACTATAAATGCAAAAAACAAATATAATACACATAAGATCAAATGTGCAAAACATGACCTTGTATTATGATAATGAAAAGAAAGAAAGCAATTTTCACTTGCCTCTTCAAGTGGGGCAAATTTCATAGATCAAAGCTCTCAAAACAATAATACAAGCATTACATAGCCTCCTTGCTCTTTACATAGATTCTCAATAGAAAAACTCTAACGACTTGTGGTCCCATCATTAATGAGTACCAACTACCTAATGGGCCTTATTCAATAAAGAATATCATTTTACATTAAATAACTATTCAGTACTATACATCTTTTTCAGTTTGTAAGTTTATGCGGTGAGGTAGGTTAATGTAGGGTTTTTTCGAAGAATCCGCAGTAGTCATTTTGTAAGTCGACGTTTCGATTCCGAATCAGGAACCATCATCATGACAAGAAGTCAAGTAAATAAGATGCAGTTCCGAAGTAATAAATAAGGGTTTGTGAGTTAAGTTATTTAATTATAATTGGCCCACTATTTCTAGGTTGAGTAAAAAAAATTAATAATATTTTGTTAAAAAAAATTGATAATATTTTATAAAATATTACAATTTTTAATTAATAAATATTATAATTTTATAATTTTTAATAATAATATTATAGTTTTATAATTTTTATAAGATAATGTTGAAAATTAAAAAAAAAAGAATTATTAATTTATTAAGATTTTTTTAAGATTTAAAATAAATTTTATTATATAAATTCCTTTTATAGTAATTGGAAACTATGAGTTAGTGTTAATAAAATTTATTATAATATTATAATAATAATATGTTATAAAGGTTTTTTTTTAAGTTTATTAATCATTTAAAAGTTTTTTATCTAAAAGTTTTTCATTTTAATTGGAAGAATTTAATTAAGGTTTTTTTTAATTTTAATAAGGTTTTCTTAAAATTATTAAAGTTTTTAGGTTTTTTGAAAATTATAAGAGTTTTTAGGTTTTTAAGTTCTTTTTATTAAGGTACAAATTTTATTATCAAGGTTTTTTATTAAGTTTGGCTAAAACCTAGACAATCTGGGTTTGTTTTGAAACTTAATTAGGGGAACCCAATTCTTACTAACCTTGAAACCACCTTCCCTATTAACGTTGTTAGGGTATTTGATAGTCTCTAGGGCTTCTCTTAATCTTCTTTTATAGTAGTGGTTTTCTTTTGCAATCATCGAGGTTTCTTCAAGGCAGATATGATGTTTAGACTTCTCTGAGTGTTATGCTATGGCATAGGTGCAGATGCGTAGGTTGCAGATGTCGGCCCCATGTTCCTTTAATCTAACCTTGAGCGACCAACCGGTTTCACCAATGTAGTTAAATCGGTCAGTCGCTCAAGGTTAGATTAAAGGAACATGGAGCTGACATCCGCAATCAATGCATCTGCACCCCTGCCCTGGCATAACACTTGGAGAAGTCTAAACATCATATCTGCCTTGAAGAAACCTCGATGATTACAAAAGAAAACCACTACTATAAAGGAAGATTCAGAGAATCCCTAGAGATTATCAAACACCCTAACAACCTTAATAAGGATGGTGGTTTCGAGATTAGTAAGAATTGGGTTCCCCTAAATAAGTTTCAAAACAAACCCAGATTGTCTAGGTTTTAGCCAAACTTAATAAAAAACCTTGATAATAAAATTTGTACCTTAAAAAAAAACTTAAAAAACCTAAAAATTCTAATAATTTTCAAAAAACCTCAAAACTTTAATAATTTTCACAAAACTTTATTAAAAAAATTTATAAAAAAACCTTAATTAAATTCTTCCTATTAAAATGAAAAACTTTTAAATGATTAATAAACTTTTAAAAAAAAACTTTGTAACATATTATTATTATAATATTATAATAAAATCTATTAATACTAACTTATAGTTTCCAATTAAAAGGAAGTTATATAATAATATTTATTTTAAGTCTTAAAAAGATCTTAATAAATTAATAATTAAAAAGATAATTTTAATTCTCAACATTATCTTATAAAAATTATAAAACTATAATATTATTATTAAAAATTATAAAATTATAATATTTATTAATTCAAAATTATAATATTTGATAAAAAAATTTAAAATATTATCAAAAAAAAAAATTTAACAAAATATTATCAAAAAATTTTACCTAACCTAGAAATAGTCGCACAATTATAATTAAATAACTTAACTCACAAACACTTATTTATTACTCCGAAACTGTAGCTAATCTACTTGACTTCTTGTCCTAATGATGGTTCCTGATTCGGAATCGAAACGTCGACTTACAAAATGACTACTGCGGATTCTCCAAAAAAACCCTACATTCAACTATAGATCTTATTCAAAGAAAATGGCTACATACATTGATTGAATCTCCCAAGTATCCTAAAGTAGGGAGGTTAGGGTAGGACCCTAACAACAATATCATTTTGGAGAATAATTGCAATAACAACTAAAACCTTATTCAAATTTGATTATTATTTAGGTGATCCTATAGAACAAAATACAATTATATTTTGTTTTGTCAATATATCAAATCATTAACCAGATATGTATGCTAAAAAAAATTTACCCAAAACTGAAGATTTTTTTAGCTAAACAACTTGTACTTGTTGTTTTGCATTAGAAACGAGCATTTTTATTGCTTCTAGCATTTCCAACACTATAATTTTTCTTTTGAGTAGAGTTATAATTCTACTTGAGTTGATAAATTTCTTGGATTGGCTGGAACTTATCAACAAGATCTTGGATTTACCTTTGTGCACATTAACGATAATGGATTGCCCATCCTCGACTAGGAGGTATTGGTATGTTATCCTCGTGAAGATATGATCCCTCATGCAAACGTAGGACTTAAAAACACTACACTACACACATCAATTGGCACTTTATTTACTTCTACATCATCAATGTCATTTAAATTGTTGGAAAATTTGATCTTGAATTGTTTAGTAACTCTAAGCTCGACATCTTATTTTCCTATCCTAATGGGTATGGAAGAGGATGATCATAAACTTCCAATCAATGATTACCTAGGATGTCTCATCAAGAGTCAAATAGAGCACCCACCTTGGTCTTCTTGGCATGTATCTTAATACATAAGAGTGTGTTAGTCTTTGTCTCTTCCACAATGATGGAGTTTTCTCATGTTCACCTCTCTCTTCAAAAGTGTAGGAAATATCCTCATCGACATCTGAGTTTCTCTCAAATTGTTCCTCAAATTCATGCTTATGTTCTTTTTCTTGGATTACTTCTTGTAATTTATTGGATTAAACTCAAGTTGTAGCTTCCAACACTTTTCTTCAATGTGATGATGTCACAATGATTACAACCCATGTTTTTCTTTGGTAATGATTATGTTACAATGGTTACTATTGTTATTTGGATATTTACATTAACATGTTATGTAAGTCATTTTTATTTCCCTTTCCTTCCCACTTCTTTCCCTCCTAGGAAGCATCATAGTGATTTGTTTTCATTGAATTACTTGGTTGTCGTTTCTTCTTGTTCATCTCAAAAAACTATGCTTCCATACATGTTTCACTAATGGTCTTAGATTTAAAGAGCATCCCTTGCCTCCTTGAATGAACGTGTCAAGCACCCACGTACTTCATAACTAAAAACAAGATCTTGTAAAATATTCCCAATTGAATGGTTTGTTTTTTAACTTGCTTGGGTCTACTATCATACACATTTCCCTTACTTTTGTCGATAGTAATGCCAACAAACCCTCTAGGCTTCTTCATGCCAAATAGGATAAAATTGATAAGAAAATTAAACACTTCCCACTTGGTTATTGATGGATCACCCTCTACTTGAAGTGTCTTATATATCTTTCCCACCATGTTTGGGGCATGACATTATAGAATTAGTCACACAAATATCTTACACTCTTTTCCTATGATATGCACACTAAGGTAAATTTATAATCACCTGCCATGGATATGGTTTGAAATTGCCTCTTCATCTACCCTAATATCTGGATCTTGCAATGTTCCACATAAACCCCACAGAAAATCATGTGGATGCATATTTGGTCTATAAAGTATAGTGGATATTCCACTCGACATTTTGTTGCAACATTTTGTAAGATGATACTGCAAATACAATGATGCCATACTCCATTGCATACTAATTACTTATTTTCATGTAAGATTAGAAGCATATCGCTTTTAAAATGGAAAAGTAACTCAGAGAATAAGAGAAAAGCTAGCATAATAAAAAGGGAATGTCGTTAACAAATTTAACACAAAATTTACCCTAGAGAAACCCATTTTGGAAAAACATTAATGAGAAGTATGGACTATTTCTTACTCCATTATTCTGGCATTATAGTGCAAATTACAAAGAAATATAATTACTCACTATGGAATGGATGTGAATTATGTCCCAAATAGGGTGCTACAAAACTACCTCCTTCCTCTACTCTATTATGACATCCCACTCTTTTGCTTTGCTTAGATATGGAATTGTAAACCAATATAATATGAATGAACTCCCTTTCTTCTGTTATCACTCAATTTATAAGATGTCCCAATAGTCATTAGGTTTAGAGTTAATGTTTTTCAATTCCCCAACTATAGATTAAGGTTAGGGTTTTAGACTCTCTAGAACATTCTTGAAATTACATGCATACCTAACTCTACATATGTGAATAATCAGAGTTTATATCATACTCACTTGGTTCTATGGTGTTCAAAGTGACAAATCATTTTTTGGAGGCCATAACTTTCTCACACTAACTTCATTTATAGTCAACAATAGCTTGTATCGAAGATATTGACATGCATTTTCGACTAGATATGTCTATTACATTGAAACATATATTTTTAGACCCACAAAATTGCACTTTTTAGGTAAATGGTATTTTTTAATTTGGTCATACTTAATGGTTTCCGTGATCAACCCTAAAAATGGCCCCTACAAGTCTACAACTTTGATTCTTCATGTAAGAAGTACCAAAAGGGATGAAAAAATATAGTCATAACTTTTCAATCACCTCTGCAAAAAAATGAACCATGGCTATGTAAGGGAGTCTTTCTGTAACAAAGAAAAGTAATTACTTCACTTGGAGAACCACCATAACCACAAACTATCAAATAAATAAGCATTTGCCTATATCTCAAAAATGAGGTTGCAAAGGGAAGAAATATAACTCATTCATGAGTCGTCACTTAGAATAATAAGACATAAAATTACCATTTCATGAAATTTGAATTAATTTCAATCTAACCCCCTCTAGCGGCATGTTAAAATCAATATTCAAAAGTGAAAAATTAGAATTTGAAAATGTCAATATTGAAATCTAAAAGTGTAGAAACGAATTCCAAAAGTACAAAAATATTGGATTTCGAATGAGTGAATATTGGATAAATTATAAATTAGTAATTGAATTTCCATGGCTATTTTTTTTGTCTTAATATAATGCAGAAATATTTCAGCAAACTTTGAAAATAAAAAATACATAAATTTTAAATTTCTACAATTTCATAAATATGAACAATGTAATCTACATTTTATAAGAGTAGAAAGTATCATTCAAAATTATTTAGAATGTTTTAAATAGTTTACTAATAATATCAAACCACATTTTAGTGATTAAATTGTCATTTTTAAAAAAATTCATACATCCACTCTCTAATAATTATATAATGGAGAAGCTCAAAACTAGAACAATTGATCCAAAAGATTTCAAAGAAAACCTCATTTGGGTACCCTTCAAAAATTATAGGAAATTTCAATATGTTTACAATTCTATAGTGTAATATACATTAATAAAAGTAAAAACACCAATTCAAGACATTTATCCAATTTGATAGAAACCACACTTTAATAATTGAATTGTCATTGTTATTTTTCATAAATCTAATCTTTAAGAATAATTGAGAAATATTTCAACACACTTTAAATATAACAAAGTACATAAATATAAGGTTTTAACTAAGTTAATATCGTTGTAGACATTGTTTGCAGGCTGTGTGGGTGCACATAAGGGTGTAGTGGTAGACTTAGTGTCACCCGAGTATGAGCTCCGTCCAATTGTCAATTCCCGTAGATACAAAAAATAAATAAATAAAACTATATATGTAAGCATGAAAATTGAAAAGTTGTAAAAATTAAAAAGTTGTACTTAAAAATCATGGAGAATTCACCTTGTTGAGCAATATCTTATCACGTTCATTCATAAAGGGGGGTTTTTAATTGTGAAAAATAAGGTCAATATATTGTAGGTATTAGGGGGCGAGGAATAGGGTATGGGGGGTTTATAGGTATTGAGGAGTATAAAAAGAGGTTTTTATTAAAAATAAGGAATATATCATAAAAATAAGGTTTTTTAATTGGAAAGATGTATTGGGAGGGGACTCAACAAAAGGATTTTTGTAAGTAATTATCAATATTTAGTAAAATTAGGTATATTCTTTAATATCCCATGAATGAATATGCTATGACATAGTTTCATTAAGTGAAAACGCTATGTTAAAAATGTCTCTATATATTAATTAAATTTAATTATAAATAACTTCTCTATTATTTCATTCTAAACAAATATATACAAATATAAATAATAAAATTTTATGTAAAGAGTACCTTTCCGACTAATGATATATCAATTAAGCATACAATTTTTATTTTTAAATTCCAAAAATATAAAAAATACCTTTCCAACTATTAATATCTTTACATACTATTTTATGTAAAGGATACCTTTCCAACTAATGATATATCAATTGAGCATACAATTTTTTATACAAAGAGAATTCCATTATCTGTATCAAGAAGTGAATAGTTAAACACTATAAAATCTTTCATACTTGGCCTATAGTATTGGTAAAACGATCAACTTTAATCAAACTCAATATTAACATAGTTAAACACTATAGTATAACTATGGCCTATAGTATAGTATTACTTGTTGCAACATAGTTAAACACAATAAAATCTTTCATACTTGGCCTATAGTATTGGTAAACGATCAACTTTAATCAAACTTGATGTTTGAAATATTTCTCTTTATTTGACCAAGAAATGATTGCATTAACTATAATGTTCCCATCGCACGTTCATATTAGGGGAAAATAACGGTCATATTAGGTGAAAATAATTATATTCCAGAATAGTTTCCAATGGTTTTAGCTCAGGCATATGAAAAATTAATAATAGCTGAAAAATGTGTTTGTATTATCAAAAGGAATACGCCCTTACCCATATGGTTTCAGGCATGTGAAAAATATTAATAGTTGAAAAATGTAATATCAAAAGGGACATGCCCTTATCTATATGGCTATAGTTACATATTATATTTAGAAAGAAAAATGTGTTTATAATATCAAAAAGGCATGCCCTTATCCATATGGCTATATGGTTATAGTCACATATTATATTTAGAAAGTCTAGTATGTGATCAAAATGAGTCTAGTTTATACAACAACATCAGTGAGTATAACATTCAAAAAATTCTTACAATAGAAGATTGATAAAAAATTGTTATCTATTAAAAGATAAAAAAAAAGAATTGTCTCTTAGTTTATGGAAGAAAGAAATTAGGTGTCATTGCTGGGTCTGTTGGTTGCATTGTATGATAGATGGGTGTTTATTGTTGAAGTTTAGGTCGACATCTAACATGCTCAATAAATTTGTTATTTCCATAAAGTTTTGAAATGTCAACAACACAGCTGTTAATTGGGATAAATATTCCCATTGGGAGTGGGATACAAGAACGGGAAAAATAAAATACTTGCCTCAAGTGTCCATCCTAACTTATATGTCCATTGGTTAGCGATGCTCTTAACATTAGGACTCAAGACTTGCATCTCCAATGTTCCTCATGGCTTAGATCTCATTGTGATCTTGGGAGATCATTACAACTTATTCCAACTCATTCTCCCTATGGTTTCCTCGATAATTATGCCTAGATTCTTCACTACAAAGATTCATATCGGCTTTTGCATTGAATCCATATATTCATAGTTTGTTTGAGTGCTAAAAACAGCTCCAATATGTATTTATTCTAGTTTGTCCAAGTGCTAAAAACACCTCCAACATTCTAAAGAGACCCCTTATATCTCCAACAGTTTGTCCAAGTGCTAAAAACACCTCCAACATTCTAAAGAGACCCCTCATATTTCCAACAGCTGTCAATGCATCATCTCAATTGAAGCATTCTCCTTTTTCTTTCAAGGTCTTTGTGAGAGGAGGCAACAATGGAATGTAGAAAAAGAGCAAGGACAAGATGGGGAGTGGAACTTGAAAAATAACAAAATGCTAAGGTTGAAAGAATGAACGAGGACAAGGTTCGACTTTCCACCTAACCCAATTTTGAACCAAAGTTCTAGTGTTTTCACTTAACCAATTTTTAACCATGGTGATAGGACAATTTTGATCATTAAAATCATTGTCATACATCATCTCCATTCAATAAAAATTACACATGTATTGAAAAATGCTCAACCATAATAATTATTGTTTCTTTCTCACACCACTCTAACCAAACATTGAGATTGATATATTGTTATCTAATCAACTCCAAACATAGTAATTTGAATACAGAGGCCATGTGTGTGGGCTAACATACTACAATTGTGAGTTGACCATGTGCATCTTGATCTTAGAAAGGAATTGTGCTCACCAACCCCCTTGCAAAATTAGGTTTCCCCTTCATTTTCTTAGGATTCAAAATGAAGTGAAATTAATTCCATGCAATCTAAAAACCCACCATAGAGATGTAAGATGAGGTGGACGGTGGACTCCTTAATGTTGTAATCTATGAGTGTTTTCCCATCCTTCAACGAATATCATCATCCATTGTCCTGATCAAGAGGAATGCCTTCCTTGTCCTAAATCTTGGCCTTTATGTTATCATTTTTCTCAAATCTCTTGACCTCCATTGTGATTGTCTTTCCCATCATCTTAACAAATATATGCACAGCACCATGAAGGTGAAAGGGAAGATGCAATGAATGTTGTAGTTTGCCAAATCCCTCACATCTTTATTTTACTTCCCAATAAAGAGCATTTTTTATTACTTGGAAGAATCCCCTCCTTGTCCCGAATCTTGGTCTTCAAAATTTAAATAGTGTCAAAGCTCTCAACTTCAACTATGATGATCTTGCTAATCAATATCATTATCCTCTTACATGGAGGACAAGGTGAACAGTTAATTCCTTTTGAACGTTGCAATCAACAAAATTCCTTCTATTGTAAAATGCATTTGTTCATGTTGTCATTCGCTTGTCCATTGTGCTTTCGAAATACCTACAAGAAAATGACTCTATTTAACCCTCTACTAATATTATATTCAACAACCACCTCTACTTCCGAGGGAACAAAATTGAGGTTACCACAACTTGCACATACTTGAGGGTTCAATGCTTAGAGCCTCGATTCATTTTGAGACATGCTTTCTAGCCCAAACTTAACAAGGGATATAGTTTCCTTTCCCAGCTCAATATAATATTTCCAACTTCATGTCCAAGATATCTCATCCAAGAAGCAGCTCTTGAACCTGATCATTAAAGCCACTACCATATATGTCTCTGAGGTCTAAGGACCTAGCTTGCTTCAAGTTGAGTGGGCCAATACAAAGAGTCTTTGAACCCTTAGGTTACAACACTTCATCCATTGCAAACAAACAATTCCCTCAATGCATTATGCAAATAGAGTTCGAGGCTTATCCTTTGCACCTCGAGGCCATCTTCATACTCATCCAGTCTACATCCAATAGAGATACGTACCCCTAACTAGCTACGTGCTTCTTAAAAGCATATTGCCTCCGCGAGGACCCCAAGATGGAGTCATTGGTTTTTGTAGGCTCCCACTTTCCCTAGTGGGTGGCCATTTTTATCAAACGAATTCCCCCTTTTAGGTACTATTCCTTGGACACTTCAAATCACCTCCTACCCTCTAGATAGGCCTTGAACAAAGTGATTAAGGAAGATATCTACGAGGAGTACATCTAGACCACTTGGATCGCCCAAACCCCTAAGGACCTTATCCCTAAGATGGCATCCTATTTCGAGTGCTTCATGCACTTGAGGACAATCTTATTGTCAAACCTAAATATATAGGCAGAGATTGGATGAATGCTCTCAAGGTCCCCCTTGGTTTGCGAAGAGTGGGATCCCATCAACTTTGAGTTGAGGTAGATCATCACATCCCACTACCCGAAAGGACTTGTCAACTCTATCACTTACAAGAAACTGAGATGAAGGTGAAAGGAAAGATGCAATGAATGTTGTAGTTTTCCAAATCCCTCACATCTTTATTTTACTTCCCAATAAAGATCATTTCTTGATTACTTGGAAGAATCCCCTCCTTGTCCCAAATCTTGGTCTTCAAATTTTAAATGGTGTCAAAGCTCTCAACTTCAACTATGATGATCTTGTTAATCAATATCATTATCCTCGTACATGGAGGACAAGATGAACAGTCAATTCCTTTTGAGCGTTGCAATCAACAAGATTCCTTCTATTGTAAAATGCATTTTTTCAGGTTGTGATCCACTTGTGCATTGTGCTTTCGGAATACCTACAAGAAAATGACTCTATTTAAACCTCCACTAATATTATATTCAACAACCACCTCTACTTCCGAGGGAACAAAACTGAGGTTACCACAACTTACACATACTTGAGAGTTCAATGCTTAGAGCCTCCATTCATTTTGAGACATGCTTTCTAGCCTAGACTTAACAAGGTATATAGTTTCCTTTCCTAGCTCAAAAGATAATATTTCCAACTTCATGTCCAAGATATCTCATCCAAGAAGCAACTCTTCAACCCGAACATTAGAGCCACTACCATATATGTCTTTGAGGTCCAAGGACCTAGCTTGCTTCAAGTCGACTGGGCCAATACAAAGAGTCTTCGAACCCCTATGTTACAACACTTCATCCATTGCAAACAAACAATTCCCCCAATGCATTATGAAATAAGAGTTTGAGGCTTATCCTTTGCACCTCGAGGCCATCTTCATACTCATCCCCTCTACATCCAATAGAGATAGGTACCCCTACCTAGCTCTGTGCTTTTTAAAAGGATATTGCCTCCACAAGGACCCAAGATGGAGTCATTGGTTTTTGTAGGCTCCCACTTGCTCCAATGGGTGGCCATTTTTATCAAATGACTTCCCCCTTTTAGGTATTATTCCTTGGACACTTCAAGTCACCTCCTACCCTCTAGATAGGCCTTGAAAAAAGTGATTAAGGAGAATATCTACGAGGAGTACATCTAGGCCACTTGGATTGCCCAAACCCCCGAGGACCTTATCCTTAAGATGGCATCTTATTTCGAGTACTTCATGCACTTGGGGATGATCTTATTGTCAAACCTAAATATATAGGCAAAGATTGGATGCATGCTCTCAAGGTCCCCCTTGGTTTGCGTAGAGTAGGTTCCCATCAACTTTGAGTTGAGATAGATCATCACATCCCTCTACCCAAGAGGACTTGTCAACTCTATCACTTACAAATAATCGAAATGAAGGAGCTCCTCATTTTTAGGTGTCCAAACTACTATGAGATTAAAGGGCAATGTCACTACCTCTCCTATAAATCAAGAGGTTCCCTCTCCACCTTCCACTATCTAAACCAAAGATGCTTGGCTCTTTTGATGCAAAATGTTCTAGGGCACAAATCAAAAAAAAATTGAGATCTTCCCCAACCAAAGTCCATCAAGAGGATCACTTCTTTCTTCCCCATTGTCACATTTGTCAATTGCAGCAAATGACGGGCCAATGACTAGATCACTTTAGATACTAGATCAATGTAGCCTCAATCTTATTCTCAACCCCCCAACTCTCGACAAGTCAACCAACCTCCATGAGACTTTTGAGGAGCTCCAATCCTAGATCCCAGTGCAAATCCCACCAATGCACCCATACAACACTAGGTCCCATCGTTAGATTCACTCTACGCAACACTCCTCACTACATTTGTCCAAGCATTAAGTCTTCCATTCAGAGATTATTTCCCTCGATCGTGGATGTTCAACATAATAGACTTTGTCGATCTAGTGCTCCCCCCAAGATTTCACAATGATGCTCCCTCAACCCTAAATATTCATCAAATGACATCATCAAGTAGTACATTGGTCCCCTCACAATTATTGATGACTTAGATTAAGAGCCATCCTCTTTCTCTCCCCACTCTGCGTCTCACCTTAGTGTGCCTTGACAATGACATTGTAGCCCATAAAAGATTTTGATCTTGGTTTTGGTATTGCTTTACTTCATATGTTTCTATTGATTAATTAGTTAGTTATTTCTATGTGTGCAATGATAGTAGTTGTTTTAACTTTAAGCACTCCCACCAACTTTTTGGTCACTTGTTGCACATTAATAAAACTGCCTTATTTTATCCAGTGTTTTAAAAGTCGGTCTGACCGGTTTCGGAACCGGCCGGTTCACCGGTTCGGTACCAAACCAGCAGGTTCACCGGTTCGGTACCAAACCGACAGGCAAACTGGATCGGTGACCGGTTTGTTACCAAACCAGCCGGTTCGGTCACCAAACTGGTCCGGTTCGGTAACAAACCGGTCTGACCAGCCGAGTTCCGATCCTGACCGGCCGGTTACAACCCATCTCAGCAATGTCATTTTTTATTTATTTTTATTGTTTTAACTTTTAACATTTGTTTTTTTACCCAACCTAAAGGCTAATCCTTAACCCAACCCAACTACAAATAATAACAAGTTGAAGATACTCCCTCACTTTTTGTTTGATGTTTGGAGTCTAGAGTGGAGTTGCTAACTTGCTACAACAGCACCCTGAGTGGACAGTGGAGTTCCGAGTGATTGAGTGGATAGTGGAGTTGGACAATGGTAGTGCTGAATGGATTATGTATTTTGTTCTAGTATCCTAGATGTGTAACATGTATTATCATTTATGTATTGCACATAGTACAATCACAGACTCCAGATTACAGTACACTTTGTGCCATTTTGATATATTGACTCTTATATAGTATATACATGAGCAGCTTTTGGTTATTTTGTATAAATGCCTTGGAATCATGGATTATAATCTTGAAAATGTTGTTTTTCTTTAAAATTTAAATACTTTATGTAATTTTTAGCAAACCGATTCATTAAATTCAAATCGGCCGATTTATGACCGATTCATTACCGATCCCCATTCCGAGTTGACCATCGACCGATTCCGAGTCCGATTCCGATTTTTAAAACAATGATTTTATCTAATCTTTAACTACGGATAATTATTTCCATCTCAATTTTATATGATATTCTACTCTTTAATCAAAACCACACCGATGACCTTGTAATGTCTCAACATGTTTCTCCCTTTGCCACCCAAAAAAGGTTGAATCCATAAAGCTGACAACTTTACAGGCTTTGTTTCTAAAAGCTGCAAATTTTCTTGAGGTGTCAATACAGCTCTTTCAGATTTTTTAAATTATCTTGATGTAATTTGGTCGATCGTAGCTTTAACCAGCTGCACCACTTGGTTAGCATACCTTGTATATTTTGAACTAAAGAAGATTCCTTTCAAATACCTACAAGGTCCACTTCAAAGGTTGAAATATCATTAGCATTGAACCACAGCAGATGGTAAATAAAAATAAATATTATTACAAGAGCGGCCACCATCTTTTTGGCTTCTAACACTTCTGGTTGTGGAAATATGAAATGGGATCATTACGACATATACTGGTAGTAAAGCTACCTCATTTAAAAAAAGAAAAACATCCACATTTATGCAGGGGATAAAGTCCAACTCATCACTGAAAGAACCCTGTCCATCACCTGAACCAGGACCCCCCACAGCCATTTTTTTGCAGTCTCCTCATTCTTCTGCCACGCAAATCCATCCTGATGCCATCTGCGGACCTCTTTGGTCATGTCATGCTTATCAGACCTCAGAATTTTCTTTGTAATGCCAGCCTCCATTCCATTTGCGTAAGGATAATATCATACATCTGAGAAAGATTTAAAGCTCATTCCAGTCGCAATTTCTGGATTTTTCTTGGCAACAATAACAGTGTAGAGAGAAAGAGAGAGAAACCCGGTCTTGAGATAATTGGATTGTAATTGTAGAGATAGAATCCAACAATGACATTGAAGATCGTCCCAACATCTAGAACCCTGCCATTCAAACGTGTTCCTTTAAACTCAATATGAATCCCCGTCCTGCAATCTTGGTCAAAGGACAAATTCAGGACCATCTTTCTACACCATTTCAGCGGCAGCTTTTCAAGCAGTTACAGAAATAAGAACCATGTCCTCTGTATCCTTCATTAGACTGAAGTGGGCTACCTTCTTTTCCTCGTGTATTACCAACTCAAGCGTAAGCAGAAAAAAATTATTGAGAACTGAAGCAGACAAAAATGATGTTACTTTAATATTTGTTCTGACTTGACCTTCAGCGCAAACAGCTTTGAAAAAAAATGCAGCAAACAGATGAAATTCCACATGCTCGAGCTTCTTTTGCAATCCAACTAACGTCTAGAAGATTGGACTATTTCCAGCATCTAAGAACTCCCATCATTGTTCTTTGGCTTTGCATGTCTGAATATAGCATACCAAGGGATTTGTAGAGATCTTTTTCAAATCTTCAAGCAAGGATGGTTTCCCCCAAGTCCTGACAACATGAGCGATGAAATCTCTTGTCCATCAACATCATAAGAGGAAAATTTGTATTAACATATAGTTTCAACTTTCTGATGACGATGAACCACTGTATGTACTAGGATTTTGTGAGCCATGCTGATACTAACGTTGGGGTTGTGGTTGTGATGGATGCAACAACTGTGTTGCATAAAAGGGGCTGTTGAAAAATTGTTCTGCTTGTTGCTGCCCAATTTGCTTCGAAGATCAATAGTATGTTGCTCCAAAATGTCCTTGTGGATTGATATCAAAAGGGTCGCCATTTCGTTGGAACATATTCATGTATTAAGGTTCTGCACCTATAGTTGCTGAATAGCTATTATCTCCTCCACTTCCATCACTCAGGGCAGTTTCACTATCATGCTGCATTTCCTGAAGAGCTAGTATTTCCTGTTCTGAAAACAGTGCTAGGATTTGCTCCTCCAGCTCCAGACAGTGTAGTAGAAAAAGCCAAAACCAGTTGACCCTTGCTGAATGATGGTGGAGGTTGACTGCTGAGCTGCTTGCTGATGTAAAGGGTGCTTCCTCTGAGCATCCATATAAGAAGGGGCAGTTTTTCCTTTTGTATTTTGATTGTTAAAAGCACTGGAAAGCAGCTGAGCTGTTTCTGTCCTTTAAGAAATCCAAATTATTGCCAATAGGCCCAGTACTTCCAATAATTACAACAGGAACGGTTCCTGTCAATGATCCACCAAAATCTATAATCTCCTATGGAGGTGGCAAAGGCATGTTCAAATTGTATGGTTTGATTCCATACAGCCACAAAATTGCCATAATTTGCAACATGCCAGAAAGTAGGCGAGCTGTCTCCTGTCGGTAATCAATAAAATGAGCTATGCTTGAACGAGTGGCACATAATTCCAGTTTTGATGAGATTGCTGTGAAATGTACACAGCCTGCATTGCTGGTGTTGTGTTGGTCCCTTCCGTGGGTATTACTCTTTGGATAGGAGGAGCTCCAGGTCAATTAGCAGCATCCGGTCCAAAGTACCTGCCAAGAGCGTGTAGGCTTTTAAGTCTTGAATGTTCACATATCGGAGGAACAGGCATTGCAATTGCTTCTGTGCCTTCCAAACACCCTTGTTTGTGGTCTCCCCAATTCATATCTGAACTGGTCTGGAACCGGCAAAACCAACCGGTCCAACCGGTTTTTGATGTTTTCCAGTCTGGTTCAGTGTTTCTTACCAGAATGACCGGTTAAGTAAAAGTGACATTTTGCTTATCTTTCATTTTCTATCTTTTCACTTGAATTTTTAACAAGACCATTAATTGTTTCAAGATGTTCGAGAATGGTTCCAACTTCATCAGACTTCATATGCAAAAAGTAGAATTTTAGATCCATTCAGAATGCAACAGACTTGACACTTTTCAGGATTTCAGGATTGCAACATTTCCACTGGATTCTATCATGTATGAGGGTATGGGATTAGCATCTAATCAAGCACATCAACCCCTCTATGTACCTTGATATTGGCTGTGCTGATTGTTGAACTCTTCATGGGAAGCTTTATCATGACCTTAATAAAAATGTACCCTTCATTCAAGCAAAATCACTTATTTAGCATGGGAAATTTTTACTACCTTATTTTAACGCTTGTATTAGCAAGTGTCATCAAAATTGTAGGGCGTTGACTAAAGTCCTTGAAGGATTAAGTTCGAGATTCGAGGTAGAGGCAAAGGCAAGGGCCTAGAGGAGGGGGCAATAGGGTGCTATTGATGAATAATATCCCAATATATACAAGGATTTTGATGATATGTAGTTATTTGTTGTAGCATGAAGTTTTTTGGAATCTAGAGACCATTAAGAGCCTATTTGTTTACGTATTTTGGGTCAGATATGGATTGCACTCGATGCTATTTTAGCTATATGCACCCTTACTTGCTATATACATGAGAAACTTTGCATATTTGTGTATAATGTTATGAATTCATATGGATGCACATGAATATATATGTTTTTTTTTAAATTGGAATATTTTATGTATTGTTTAGTCAACTGGTTTTTTGGTCTGGTTTTCTTACAATTCCATTCTGGTTCAAATTTTTGTGCTTGACCGATTTGATGACCAGTCCGGTTCTAATAACATTGGCTTAAACCTTTTAGTATTTACGAAAAAGATGCACATTAATTTTGTATCCATTAGAGCTTTTAATATACACTATCTTCTTCACATCACCATGCTCAGCATCTGGTAACATGCACCTCATGGATGACACTACTAAACAAATTGAGCATGGCAAAGCGGAGAGATTGACTCTTGGTGATCCAATTTAAGCAATCGCATAAAACCCAGCTGCTGACTGCTGCAATGAACAATAAAACCCTTATCGATTATGAAATAATATAGCTCCAAGAAAACTAAAAGCCAAACACGGATATGGCTATGCATTGTTGGAAACACCACTAAATTATAATTGCTAGGAGGAATGATTGTAAAGATGGATCCAAGGCGGATGGAAGAGGATTTAAAACTCATTCATAAATGCAAATATAGAGTATCCTAGTGGACTAGCTCAAGTGATCAAGTGTGAATTTTATGCAGAATGTTTCAAGGTTGATTCCATGGGTTGTCTACCTCTGTTACATGACTCACTTGATGTCCCTACGGGGTCAAGCGTCATAATCAGTATTGAAAGGTTTGAACCGAGTACCATCTACGAATGTGGGGAAGTATACAATTACACAAGTGCCCAGGAGTTTCCATCCTTGAAAAACTCTTACACAAGGAGTCTACAATTATGTGCAGGAGACAGAGAAAGGGTGAGCAAAGTGACATAAGAAAATTTCCAATAGGGATAATAAAAGGCTTGTCAATTTTTCTAACCCCGGCACTAGATAAACGATTCCTAGTGATTTTCCTTGCTAAAAATTAAATTTCAGCTCACTGATTTATTTATACTTGTTGAGATCTATTAGAAAAAATTTAATTAGTGGATGCAATACCAAAAAAAACAAATCTACTCAATAAAAACACAAAAATTATGTCCTTCAAATCAGCTTTTCATTCAATAATTTCCAAGCTTACAAGGGCTCCCTTACTAGGAAAATGGCCCTGAGAAAATACAACAGCAAACCTGGCAAAATGCCTTCCACGGAAATATCATCCAACTGCAAAACTACCCAGCAAACCCCCATTGCCTATTGCTATGTCATATGGCCTGTACGGTATTGTCGTATGGACACACCTGCCCCTGTGGATCTGTCTATACATCCACGCCCTGTTGGATTATGCACCCTCTGTCTGTACAGCTGCGACCTGCTTACGGTGCTCCTGCAGCTGTCTGTACAGCCATGGCCTGCTATACAATAATCCAGCGGCTAGTACAGCTTCTGTACTGACTGTACGGACAGCTATCTGCCTGGAACCTCTGTGGCTGGGACAATCTCCCTAGAAGATGTTTAACCGCTACAATCTCTCTCTCTGCCAAATCTTACAAGTGGAAGTCTTCCACTTTCGCATATTTTTCTCTCGTGCCTGGAACCTCTGTGGCTGGTACAATCTCCCTAGAAGATGTTTAACCGCTACAATCTCTCTCTCTGCCAAATCTTACAAGTGGAAGTCTTCCACTTTCGCATATTTTTCTCTCGTGTCTTTCTCCTCTCACCTTGGTTGCCTTTTATCCTATTGAGATGAACAAAACCCTAACTCCAATGGCTAAAATTAGATCTCACTCACTTGAGATCAATGGCTAAAAGATTCAATTAATTAAATTAAATCACTAATGCCAAAAACTTAGACATTTCTCCAAATTAACCTCAATTAATCTAAAAAGACATTCACTTTAATAATTGACTTTAACAAAGTGAATTTCCAAAGTTTTTGAGATGTATTAATGACGATTCCCATAAGCAAGACACACACTCATGGGAATACCTGTCTGAGCTACAAACATCAATAGTCCTCTTACCGAGGAAGGTATTCTCCACCACTCCTAGCTTATCTCTGAAGAAGACAAACTTCCCTTTCACCAAAGGCTTGGTGAGAATGTCTGTAACCTACTCATCTGTGGAAATATACTAGAGCTTGATTGCTCCCTTCTGGACCCTGTCTCGAATGAAATGATGTTTGATCTCAATAGACTTGGACTTGTCATGGAATACTAGATTCTTAGAGAGTTTGATACAACTCTGATTATCAGAGTGAATCAGTGTAGGCTCCAACTCCTGTTCAAATTATCCTGTAAGCAGTTTGCAAAGCCAAATGGCTTCACAACTAGCCATACTCGCAGCCATGTACTTTGCCTCTATTGAAATAAGTGCTATGGAAGTATGCTTCCTACTGAACCAAGAAATCACTATTGAGCCCAAGCTAAATCAAAAATCCTAATGTGCTCTTCCGATCTGATGCACTGCCTACCCAATTTGAGTCAGAATAACCCTGCAGCCTCACTCCATCACTTCCAAAATACTTCAATCCATACTCCACGATGCCCCTCAAATATTTGATCACATGCTTCGTTGCTACCTAATGCACCTGCCTAGAATCCACCATGGACTGACTCAAGGATTTCAGAGCAAAAACTATATATGGCCTAGTGCTAACCAAATACATCAAGGATCTTATCAACTGTATGTATACTCTGGGATCCACCAACATTGAATCTGAAGAATCAATCTTCTTCAGGTTGGAAACCATAAGTGTAGCCATCGGTCTACAATCCTCCATCCCGAATCTCTTCAGGATCTCTACTGTGTACTTCCCCTAACAAAGGAAGATCTCACCCAATCTCTACCATACTTCTAACCCCAAGAAGTAATGCATCAATCCGATATCCTTCATCTCGAACTATGTGTCCAAATCTTCCTTGCAACCTGCTATAAGCTCCTCTGCACCTATGAGAAACAAATCATCCACATACAACACCAAGATGAGTGGGTCAGATCCAACAAGTATGAAGTACAAGTTGGGATCCACCTCACTCTTGGTGAAGCCCATGCTCTACAAGTATCTGTCAATCTTGGCATATCATACCCCGAGTGCATGCTTGACTCCGTACAAGGATGTCTTAAGCTTGCACACATGAGACTCTCTCCCATGTACCTCGAAGCCCTAAGGTTGCTCTATATATATTTCCTCCTCAACGATCTCGTTGAGGAAGATTGTCTTCACGTCCATCTAGTGAAATCCTCCACCTCACGACTATGGCAATAGATATCACAACTTGAATGGAAGTATATTTGTCGATAGAAGCAAATGTCTCATCATAGTCAACTACCTCTCTTTGAGAGAACCCTCTTGCCACGAACCTTGCCTTGAACTTCTCGATGCTACCATCTACAACATGCTTAATCTTGAAGCGCCACTTGGAAGTCGCCACAGACTTCCCCTTCGATCTAGGAACAATATCCAAAACATCATTCTTTATGATGGAGATGTACTCCACCATGGCATCCCTTCAAAGTACAAGCCTACTGGTCAGTTGCTTCCTCAAAACTAGAAGGCTTGAAATCAATGATGTTGCTTATTAAAGCCATATAGTTCAAGAACTTCCTTGGAGGCCTACTCTCCTTGAATGATCTCCTGGAAGCCTCAACATGGTCCTGAGCATCCCTCAAGGTCTGCTCAAACCATTTGGGTCTCCTAATAAAACTAGAAGGAGTTAACTCCTCCTCCTCACTTGAAGGATGACTCCCTGAACTGGAAGTTGTGGACTTTGTTCTCCCTTCGGAGCCACCTGCTCCTTGTCCTTTACCATCAGTGGTAACTCATTAGACTTCCTAGATGACAAGTTCTCCTCGAACTTAACATCTCGACTCACCACTGTCTTCTGTTGTGTTGGCATGAAGATCCTATAAGCCTTTGAGGTCTCATTGTACCCTACAAACACACCCTCCTCTCTTGAAGGCTCAAGCTTCGTCTTCTTCTCCTCAAGCACATGAATGTAAACTGGACAAGCAAAGATCCTCAAATGTCCTATCTCTAGTTTCATCCCTATGAATGCCTCCTCAAGAGTCTTGTCCTCTAATATCCTGTGAGGAATCCTATTCTACAAATATACTATTGTGTTACATGCCTCTGCCCAAAGAAACATAGGCGGTCCCTGATCATGAATCAGAGCATTTGCAATACTAATGATGGACTAGTTCTTTCTCTCTGCAACCCCATTCTACTGTGGGTTGTATGAGACTAGCTTCTCCCTATTGATTCATGCTTCCTTGTAGAAATCCTTGAAGTCATATGAGGTGTACTCTCTCCCCCATTATCTAACCTCAAGACCTTGATCTTCTTTCTTGTCAAATTCTCCACCTGGGCCTTGAACTCCCGGAACCGACCAAAGACCTCATCCTTAATCTTCATAAAGAATATCTGGGTTTTCCTGGAAAAGTCATCAATAAACGTCACATAGTACTATGCTCCCTACACAGACACCACAGACATCAACCCACATACATCTGAATGAATAAGATCCAAGATCCCCTTAGAGATGCTCTCACTACTTGGAAAAGCAATCTTGAGATTCTTACCAAGTGCACACCCTTTGCATACTCATTGCTGCTCAACACTGAAATCTAGAAGACCAGTGACAATCTCCCTCAAAATCAACAACGCCCTATAATGCAAGTGTCCCATCCTCCTGTTCCAAAGCTCACACAGGTTGTCACAATCATGTACTAAGGCCTGAACAAGCTTTCCCTACAACCTGTAATTGCCCTCTCTGTCCCCAATCCTCACTATTGTGTCATGGCTAGCTCCCTCTGGATGTAGGAGTACTTGCCCTCTCCTTAAGATAACGACAAAACCACTGACCTCCGTAACTGAGATTAAAAGCAAGCTCTTCTTCAATCCCGATATAAATAGCACATTGTGGGAATCAAACGAAACTCATGACTCAAGCTAGAATGAGATTGTTCCCTCACCTCTGACTACATACATGGCATCATCACCAATCTCTACATGGATCCCTAAAATTCTGACTCTGTCAATCTGTTGAATAACTCTCATGCTTCTATCATGTGACCAGATACACCACTATCCAAGTACCATGCACTCCTAGCAACTGTTCTAGTGGAAAGACATGATACTAGTGAGAAGTCATTCTCGAACTTCATAGAAAACTCACTCAACTGAGTCTCTACAGATGTTGTTACCAGCACGTCTTTCATTTTCCTTTCTTCTTATTTGGCATTGAGATGCATAGTGCCCATTCTTGTAGTACACTAAACACTTGATTTTAGTCAAGTCCTTCTTTATTGACTATGAGGCTTCCCCCTCATTATTACCCTTCTTGCTAGAATTCTTTCCTTTTCCCTTCTTTGCCTTGCTGACAAGGGCAAAGTTCTCATCGCTACCTCCCTAGTTGCAAGCCTTGTTGAAAAAGTACCAAGAAAATGTTGTTCACCTTATGATGCCTTGGGGTGGACAAGGACATTAAAAAGTGATCCCTAGTACTTTATAAAGTAGGATTTACTTTATTTTTAATAAAGTGACTTTATAAAGTGGTTTGAGGTTATATAATTAAATTGACTTAATGAGACTTCAAGTGAGAATTTAATTAAAAATGGCACAGATGAACTAGCAGGGGCAGTCATCGGTAAGCATGTGAAGGAGAAAGTGACCGCTGTCACCTTAGTCACTTCTCCAAACTTCTTTGGAGTCGGAACCTCCTAGGAAAGAGCCCCAATGCAAGTCTATAAGGACACTCAAACACTAAATACTATCTACTCTTGAAAAGGGTTAGTGATCAGTGCCTTAATGGAGTCAATTCAAGGAATGAAGAAAATATACTGTATGTATGAGCATGAATCATATAAATGCAATTAGTATATTAGCCAATCACTTCCCAATAGGCAGAAACGAGACAATAGACAACCAATAATGCAATGATGAGGAATAGCCTTGTATATTGTATGTGAATCCAATAAGTGAAGTAAAGAGGCATCAACAACAAGACTAATCCAATACCTTGGACATTACAACTTCATTCACATGTAAGCATTAAGTTTGATATGAAATGAAGAGTAAAGTTGACACTAGTACAACAGTAAACAATAATATAACAGCCCTATTATCCGTGCATCCAATTAATAGTATTAACGTCGAGCATTCATCCTATTTTAACCATACATGACTGTCATCAAACATATATATCAGCAGCATAAAATAACAATAAAATTATGAATATAAAACACTAGTGTTTATTGTTAGTATGTGAATTGATGCACTAGGAGAATGGTAGTTTCAAGCTATAATAGGTTGGGTCTACTGCAACCTGTCAAGAAGGCCACCCAAGGACACCCTAACAGTCACCACAGTCCACCTTAGGGTTGTTTGGGAGGGAACCCAAACCCTAGAAGAACAGGACGAGGGAGTTTAGAGGTTGGTCGTGGATAGAAGAAGGCAGCCAAGGGAAGGGCGAAGTGTTTGTGGTGGAGGCCAAGGTGGGAAGGGGACCTAGGAAAGCGAGGGAGGTCAAGATGAGGTGGTCAAGCTCCCTAGGAAGGAGGTCGAGGGTTGTTGGAGCCCTAGCAATAGGCCGAAGGGTGTTTGAGGAGTGCGCAAGGTAGGATATGGTAGTCGTTAGGGCTATGGAGAAGAAAGGAGGAAGAGCGCAGCCTTAGGATAATAGGTCGAGAGGGAAAGTGAGGGGAAAAGTGAGGGTCATGAGGGAGAAAGAGGGAAGGAAAGGATTGATACTAGGTTTAGGGCAAGGTTCTTAGGTTACCAAATCCCTAGGGCGTATAAGGAAGATGATAGGCTTCCTACGAGAAGAAAAAACCTAGGTTTGCAACTATCTTAGAGACCTATGATCAAAACCCTAGGAGGACTCCTACTATGTAATGTTTCGTTTTTATAAAAAGGGAATAACTGAGGGCTAATAGCACTAGGAGCAGAAAGGTACATCAATTTAGTATTATTAAGTCATCAATGTAGTAAGAAGGCCATAAGAGTTCATATCATAAAGCATGTGGAGCATGCAGGCCTTATTTTAGTGTTAAAGTCAACATGAAATTAGAATTGCATGCATGCAAAAGTGAAACGTAAACCCTAAAAGTACATGCTATTCTATTTAAGGGTTATTGGACCAAAGAGGATAGCTATTGTTATTGTTGATTGATTTTGGAGTTTCGAGCAACAGCACAGCGTGCAGCCGCAGCAGTTGGGGTTGGAGACAGTGTCTTCAGCGAGTGAGGGTTCAACAGTGAAATATTTTCCCTAGTCTCTTATTGGGATAGATCATCCAGATTTATCCATTGCATCCATCATATACTACAGTATTCGTAGATCCAACACATTCCGAAGGGTTATTAGAAAATCCACATTTTGTAGCCGGAAGTAGCAAGGAAAACACAGAAGGATTCGTTGGGACCACAAAACCCAGTCTTTCCTCCGCATGTCAGATTCCTCTTTCTCAGCAGGCCTATCCTACGGTATGCAGTGATTATCAGCCATCAGTTTGCTCACCTGGAGCAGCTATCAGCCAAACAGATCAGTTGGGGGCATGAGCAGCAGAACTGTTAATCAATTCGCTAGGGCACTTGGAGGCAGCCAAACCTCTGCATGTGCCAGGCCATCTCTCTGGCATCAGCAGACAGACAAGCTCAGAAAGTTTCAACCCAAATGGACCTCTCCTCCTACAAAAACGTCACCTTCAGTCTGGAGGGTTTTTACAGTACTGCGGGGCAGTAACACAGGAGGAAAAGAGCATTATTAGACCACCCATCCGAATCCTTATACATGCAGCCATCTCTGGAGTCATTATCAACCAGAATATCAGTGGTAAGTGTTAATTTCTCTTTGAAAAACCCTAACCCTAATTCAGCTATATTTTACGGCATTTTTGCATGGTGAGTTTGCATGCACAATTATTTTGCAAATTTGTATGAGATTGAGTGTGTGAGTTAGCATTATCAGCATCTGGGATATTACAGTGGTATCAGAGCTATTTTTCTTGCCAACGATGAGCATGCAAAAATATAAATGAATTCAAAAGGCCCATACAACATTACTCACCGGAGATAGAGGTGTAGAGACAGAGAAGAGGAGTTAGAGGACATAGATTTGGGGAACAGAGAGTATCAGTTTAGAAAAGGCAAAGAAACAATGGTCGATGATGATAAAACAGCTTTCGATAGTCTCGTATCATCCATAAAAGAACTCACTACTGGGCAAAAAGAAATGATGAGTACCTTCAGGCAAATGACTGAGAAAAATGGGCCCACTCCACACAGTCCCTTATTTCCCAACAGTGATAGGGTATCCACCAGCAGTAGTAGGGAGCACTTACATACCAACATGCAGAGCCATCCCCATATATACAAGCCTTTTCAACCCACCATGCCTCAATTCTTAGATAGTCCAGCTGCAGTGTCTCTAGCATAAGCAGAACCAAAAGAATCCATGAGTGCCTAACTAAGAGAATATCGAGCTTTAGGAGAGGACTTCCATTCAATCGTGACCTTCACTGACTTCTGCCACTTTAAAAGTAAGAACAAACCCAAAGCTTACAATAGGCCCATTCACCCAGAACTATGAGTTACAGTGCACCATAGGGAAACTGACTATCCCTACCTTTGAGGGCAACCGGGGTGGCCCAGCCCGGAATTGGGTGCAGAAGTTGGATACATACTTCCAACTCAACCCCATGATTGAGACAAATGCCATTAAATTGACTACTTTGCATTTGGATGGAGAAGCCCATGAGTGGTGGTACCACGGGTTAGTGACACTGGATCACAATACAATCACATCGTACCCAGATTTTACACAGAGGCTCATTGAGTGGTTTGATCGGAAGGACCCTGAGGTACACTTTAGAGAGCTGGCACAACTCAAGCAGACAGGTAGTGCAGATGCATTTATTTCAGAGTTTCAGAGGATAGCAGTACATGATGAGGATGTGCATGAGGAGATAGCATTAGAGCCATCTCGTGAGTCTAGCAACACAAGCACATTCGCTAGTCGGATTGTGGACAAGCCATGTGATGAGTTGGAGTTGGTACACTCTTCATCACCTACAGCAAGAGTCCAGACAGTTATGACATGCGAAATGCATGAGGTGCAAGGCAATGAGCACAGCAATTGAGATAGTGAGCAGTCACACATGGAGGTTAGGGAGAGTTTATACATGCATGAGATAGAGCTTCCAGATGATAGTCACCGAAAGAAGATTGAACGTGTTAAAGAAAGCATTCTAGCGATGAAAGAGAGGACCAAGATACTCCAAGACACCATAGTACAACAAGATGTTGAGCTTACAGTTCTTCGAGTTGTATGTATCGAGTCAACGGTCAGGATTTCTAGTATTGAACAACAGTTAGATTCCTTGATGGGGCAGCAGGAGAAACATACTATTGCATTTCAAAGCAGTCTTCTTAAGGAGTACATAGACAGGGCTTGCAGTAGCTTGAGTCCACATTTGCATAATGACGGATGGTTTTTACAGGTTGGCCAGGATCAAAAAATTGACCAGCAGTATATGAGCATTCCAGTTGAAATCAGAAGGACAGAATGTCAGCTTGGTAGGATTATTCCTTGTGATGGTGCTTATGGACAAGGTACTTTTCGAGGGTTGGATTGGAGAGAGATTAAGAGTTGGTGTCCTATTGAGTGGGAGATTCTTGGGAAGACATTCCTAGCTAAGGGTATAGTCCCACAAGAGCCTTCAGATATTTGGAATGAAATATGCACAAGTTTGCATTGGGATCCAGGTGGAAGACCTTATGAGGGATGGATACAATGTTTACTGATGGCGTTACTTGGTAGTCTACATGATGCTCCTTGTGTCGATACTACGCAGGGTAGCGGTGGATGCATTTTGACCTCTGCAATTCTCAGATTGATTTGGGACGCTGGGATTACAGTGACTGTCAGTTTAGTGATTGCTAGAGGATGCTTTCAGGAGGTTTCTAGTGATGGTACCGTACAGTGCAGTGTTTTGACCAGAGGGTGCTACAGATCTCCTAGGATAATTTGGGACCCTGGGATCATCCCTGAATTCAGTTGGTTCAGTTGATTGATTGTGGATTTGTGTGGCATTGCTTGAGGACAAGCAATCTTTGGCGAGGGAGGACTGTAATGTTCCGTTTTTATAAAAAGGGAATAGTTGAGGACTAATAGCACTAGGAGCGGAAAGGTACATCAATTCAGTATTATTAAGTCATCAGTGTAGTAAGAAGGCCATAAGAGTTCATATCATAAAGCATGCGAAGCATGCAGGCCTTATTTTAGTGTTAAAGTCAACATGAAATTAGAATTGCATGCATGCAAAAGTGAAGCGTAAACACTAAAAGAGACATGCAAACCCTAAAAGTACATGTTATTCTATTTAAGAAGGGTTATTGGACCAAAGAGGATAGCTATTGTTACTGTTGATTGATTTTGGAGTTTCGAGCAGCAACACAGCGTGCAGCCGCGGCAGTTGGGGTTGGAGACCGTGTCTTCAACTAGCGAGGGTTCGACAGTGAGATATCTACCCTAGTCTCTTATTGGGATAGATCATACAGGTTTATCCATTGCATCCATCATATACTACAGTATTCGGAGATCCAGCACATTCCGAAGGGTTATTAGCAGATCCACGTTTTGTAGCCTGAAGTAGCAGGGAAAACACAGAAGGATTCGTTGGGACCACAAAACCCAGTCTTTCCTCCGCATGTCAGCTTCCTCTTTCTCAGCAGGCCTATCCTACAGTATGCAATGATTATCAGCCATCAGTTTGCTCACCTGGAGCAGCTATCAGCCAAACAGATCAATTGGGGGCATGAGCAGCAGAACTGCTAATCAATTCGCTAAGGCACTTAGAGGCAGCCAAACCTCCGCATGTGCCAGGCCATCTCTCCGGCATCAACAAACGGACAAGCTCAGAAAGTTTCAGCCCGAACGAACCTCTCCTCCTACAAAAACGTCACCTTCAGTCTGGAGGGTTTTTACGGTACTGCAGGGCGATAACACCAGAGGAAAAGAGCATTATTAGACCACCCATCTGGATCCTTATGCATGCAGCCATCTCTAGAGTCATTATCAGCCAGAATATCAGTGTTAAGTGTTAATTTCTCTCTGCAAAACCCTAACCCTATTTCAGCGATATTTTAGGGCATTTTTGCATGGCAAGTTTGCATGCACAGTTATTTTGCAAATTTGTATGAGATTGAGTGTGAGAGTCAGCATTATCATAGAACATTAGAGAATATCAGCATCTGGGATATTACATGCTAGAGGAAGTACTCCTTGCTAAGGTGAGTAAAGGATGAAAAATGACCTAGCCTAGATGAAATGCAGCTCTAAAGGCTACCATTTAATCCATGAACATGCATCATTCATCAACATTTAACAAAGAGAGATCAAGCAAAAACCTAGATACCTCATCATGCAAGTGTTTAACCAACAAAGCATCACCTTCAGCAAGAGCATTGAACCAAAGAAATTCAAGAAATTGCTTGCAAACCAAAAAAATGACTTCCTCAAGAGGGTTGCATCATCTTCAAAGAGCCCTAGTTTGGATAAAAGAGTAACGTAGTATAGTATTTGATCCCACTTGTCTTATGTTAAATTGAAGTGAGGAGAGGCTTATAAATAGCCTCTCACACTCACTTTACAAATATATCCAAGCCTACATGCCTTAAAATGTCGATTTAAAATTACAAAATGTCAACTTAAAATTATAACAAAATATATATATATATGGCCTAAAATAGGCTTATAATAGGCTACTTGAGATAATTTTTCCTCTAGGTGCCAAAAAATGCTAAAATAAGCGAATCACTCCGAACGAAAGGCTGGAGTGAGCGAAGGGAGGGCGTCATGCCCCATCTAAACCCGAAATGCAGAAAATCCCTCAACACCCCCCCTCAAACAAGCGATAAGGCCTATCATGGAAGATGACGTCATCAAAATAAAGAAGCCCGGGGAGAGAAGGCGCCAATATGCAAAGTGATCAGGAGGGTACATAAGGTGACTATGAAGAGAGACCAAGGTCTCACAGCTGAAAGACAAGTCACCGGTACAAGGAAACAAGTGTGGGGTCATGTAATCCGGTGATCAACCCCTAGGATCCCCAAACACCAACCCCAGGGTTAAAAACCCTAACAAAGGGCAGTCAGCAATGCTACTAAGCCATAGTACTCCTAAAGGAAGAACCAAAGGGCCCAGCCATGACCACCATTACTGAAGAACACCTCTCCTAGTGAGAAAAAGGCATTTCTCTCCCTGGGGTACATCTGAAGGTGCGCTGGGTACAAGTGCAGCATAACACTGGCTCTAACTGTGGGACAAGTGCTCTTCCCGGGAGTGCTTGAGAACCTGTGAATCTTCTGGTACCCATAGACCTAAACACGCGTCAAATATACAAGGGATTAAAAGCATCATGAGGTAGACACTTTCATTCTAACTTGTTCAAAATTAACTAAAAGGAAACAAACTAAGAACAAAAAAACTAACTAACTAACGAATTGACTAACATAATGATAACAAATATCAGACAGCACCTGAGAAGTACCTCTTCAATACCTGCTCTTTGACAGGTAGAGGAATCTTCTCACCATCAAAGTGACTTAGGCAGAAAGCATTTGGACCTGCAATATCAGTAATCTAATATGGACCCAACCAAAGACTGTCAAACTTACCATGTTTACCTGGATCTTCTCTTCTTTTGTCCCACAGGAGAACAAGATCACTAATTTGGAGATTGCATTGACGAGTCTTCTTGTCAATTTTTTCTTGAACTTTGTTTTGGTGTTCTATCAAGTGATCGAAGGTCTTCCTACGAGTCTCATCAAGCTCTATCAGGCTGTTGATTCTGCGTTGGTATATATCTGGATCATCAACATTCTACTGGAGGATTTTATATACTAGCAACTTCAAATTGATCGGCAAAGTGACATCCAAACCATACACCAATTCAAATGGGCTCTTCCTAGTTGACTCCCTTGTAGTGAATCTGTCTGCCCATACTACATACTTTAACTTACTATCCCAACATCTCTTATTGTCACCAACTGCCTTCCCTGTAATACGCGTTAGATTCTTATTACTTGATTCTACGAGTCCATTTCCTTGAGGATAATAGTTTGAAGAATGTGACAGTATAATACCATATTCAAAACAGAATGTAGATAGCTCACCACCGCTAAAAGCCTTTGCATTATCTGTTATGATCTTAGTTGGAGTTCCAAATCAGGTGACAATTCTGTCTTCTAAGAAATTTGTGATCACCTTTGTTGTAGCTTGCTTCGTTGGAATAGCTTTAACCCACTTAGTGAAATAATATGTAGTTGTCAAAATCCATTTATGTCCATTGCTTGAATTTTGTTTAAACTCACCAATGAAGTTGAGACCCCATTGTTGAAACGGTGCTTCAACGGTAATTTGTTGAAGTGGCAAGGTTGCGAGCTTCTGTCTCCCTGTGAAGAGATGGCAAGGATGACAACTTCGCACATATCTATACACATCTTGGAAAATATTGGGCCAGTAATATCTGAATCTCAAAATCTTATGAGTTGTAGTAGAGGTTGCATGATGACCACCGCTGAGCCCTTGATGAAATTCTTTCATTAGTTCTTCTGCTCTGGTTGGTTCTATGCATGTAAGAATAACACCATCTAGATTTTTCCATCCCAATCCCTAAACTAATTTTGTATCCAAATCCACAAGGCAATACTTTGAGGCTTTTAACTTTAGGGCCCTTTTCTTGTGATCTAGAAATTGAACTGGGCAAGAGAGATTCATCAGGTAATACACAACGTTTGTATACCAATCACACTGAGTTATTCCTTCTGTGATTGTTGAGACCATAGGAGGTGCATCTTCTTTAAGACCGATAGTTTCTTCATTTCCTTCTGCCAACAACTGAGCCAAACCTCTGCCTCTGACTATCTTGGTGGGTTGAATTTCCAAGTCATATTCTTGAATCTTTGCAATCCATTTGGCACTACCATCCAAACCATCCTGTTGCTTCAGTATCTCTTTGACTGCTAGGTGCGAAACATATGCCATAATCTTCGAGTATTCAATGTACAGCCTGAAGTACTTCAACGACATTACTAATGCATATGCGTGCTTTTCCATGCTGTGATACTTCATTTTTGTCCTGCTTAGGGATTTACTCATGAATGTGATAGGTTGTTCTCCGTTCTTATCATTCTTTTGTAGGAGAACTCCTGCAATAGTGCCAATGGAAGCAAAAGAAAATATCTAAAAAGGTTTAGAATAATCAGGGCTTACCAGTACCGACGCTCGAGTAATAGCATCCTTGACATCTTCGAACGCCTTCTTGGCTTCGTCGGTCCACCTGAAATCTGCATCCTTTTAAAGCAACTTATTCAACGGTTTAGTAATCTCAGCAAAATTCGAAATAAACCTATGAATAAAATTGATTTTTCCAAAAAATGATCTCAAAGCTTTAAAATGTTTAGGAAATGAAATTTCTTTAATCGCTTTTACTCTTTCTGGGTCAATTTTAACACCTTCTTTGGTAACAACATGGCCAAGTAACTTACCTTCAATAACGCCCAAAATGGACTTTTTAGGGTTTAAGAAATTCCATTCCTGCAGCGTCGTTCAAATACATGTCAAAGATGTTTGACGTGATCCTTCCTTCTTTTGGAGTAAACGGTGAGATCATCTTCGTATATCTCCAAAATTTTATGTAGGATGTCTCTAAAAGCATAATCCATGGCCCTCTGAAATGTGGCCCCAGCATTCATCAAACTGAAAGACTAATAAGTGCCCCATGGAGTGGTGAAAGCAGTCTTTGCTCAATCTTCATTCTTTACGACCACTTGATAGAAACCTGAAAATCCATCTAGGAAAGACATCATTTGTGACTGTTAGATTATTGTAGCTTCGGAAGATATTCTAGATGTATTGATTGTATTCCTCCTTCGAGAAATGAGTTTGGTCTTGTTAGAGTCATTGAAAGAATCAATGTAAACCTATGGATGTAAGTCGAGTCAATAGTACCCAAGTGTCAATATAATAAATGTTATTTGTGGTGTCCAGTTGGACAAGTTGGCCCCGTTAGTTAGAGAAGTCAACCCTGTTAGGTTAGAGGTCAAGTCAACTGAAGAATATAAATAAGGAAGCGCTCTCCTTCATTTGTACTCACTCACTCAAGTTGTTTTGCAAGAGAGAGAAGAACTAGTGCGCTAGAAAGAAGTTAGAAGCAGTTGTTTGGGTTTTACACTGCTCTGGTTGAAATCTATACTGAGGAAGTTTTGCAAGGTTTTCTCCCTTGTGGTTTCCCCAAGGAAAATCTTTGTGTTCTTGTGTTTTTGTGCTTGTTCTTTCGGTGATCTTCTAGTGACAATTTGTTTTAAGATATCATCTAAGCAAATCAAGAAAATTTAACATGGTATCAGAGCCACCCTAAAAGGAAACACTGCATAGTTAAGGTTTGTCACTCCAAACAAATCCCTCAACAGATCAACCAGAATAGAAGGCTCCCTCAACTCGCCTCTATAGGGTGCATCTTTCTGTGAATACAGATCCAAATTCCAAGAAGTTTTAGTTTTGGACCTGTCACTGTTGTCGGGATAAAATAGGGCTTCAGTTTTCTTGAGACTCCATCATCAATCTCAAAAAAAGCAAGATACAGTCTACCTCGCCCTAGGGAGGCGCATCTTTTCCACCTCTCAACCCTTCAGAGTTTCCAACTGAGAAATTATGGTTTTTGCATCAAAACCTAGGTCATCCAGAACGAGGTCACCCAGAAGTTGTTCTCTTCAAGTAAGTACAATTCCTCCTTGTTCCTTTTGAAGTTCTCATTCTCTTAAAGATGACAAAGAAAACCAAGCTAGATGAAAAGCTTGAAGGCACTGAAAATTTCAGAGCATGGAAGTATAGCATCATGTTCATCCTACAAGAAAATGATCTAGATAAGTTTGTAAAGGAGGAAGTGATAGAACCAGAAGAAGATGAGGCCAAGTCCAAGCATAAGAAGGATATGATCATAGCCAAAAGGATCACAGCTGACTCCGTCAAGGATAACTTGATTCCTCAAGTATCATCAAGAGAAACTCCAAAATAAATGTTTGATGCTTTGTCCAGCCTATTTTAAGGAAGAAACATCAACAGGAAGATGACCCTGAGGAATCACCTCAAGAGTGTAAGAACTCAAAAATCAGAGACCATGCAGTCGTACTTCTCCATAGTAGCTCAAATCAAGGATCGGTTAGAAGCCATTGGTGATACAGTTCAAGAAGCAAAAATTGTGATGACCACCTTTAATGGTCTTCCAAGAGATTGGGAAGCTTTTATCCGAGGAATCTGTTCAAGAGGAAAACTAATTGTTGCCAACTTTTTTGTACCATAGTTGGATTAGCTGAGGAGCCGCCAGTTGACAAACATGATAAATGTTTGATTCCAGTGTATCAGATGATCCGCCTTTGTGTCTAGCCAGTTTTGACTTGTCAGTTTTTGTTTTGAATAATTATGACCATGGCCCCGCGGGGTTTGTAATAAAATGTGCTAGTAGAGTGTTTTGAGTGGTTCGGTCTCCTAAGACGTAGAATTTCAACTAAGGTATTCCAGGGAGTTTTTTGCCCTTAACAATTATGCTTTGCCTATAGCCGAGTATAATTGACGAGGTTTTCTCCCGCTTCCTCCAAAGCTGGAATGCCCGATTTTGAATTCTGGGCCTTGGGGGGTTATTAGAGCCCAACTGAGTATATATAAACCTACTAGACATTATTAGAATAGAGCATGGTCATGTCCTAAGTCGCTAGGACCCTCAGAAAAAGTTCCGAAAATATTTTACCGAACACGTCAAAATTTTCATTTTTTAAGTTTTTAATTTTTTAATTTTTACTAAGTTTTTAATTAAATTTTTCCATAATTTAAATGGAAAAATTCAATTTGTTATAAGTTAGTCATCCGAAACTCGAATTCAGTGATTGAAGGCTCTAACCTTAAGCCAAAAATCATTCATGATCAGCCAGCCAACCAGATCCAAGTTTCAGATCATCATTCGGCCACATAACTCATATTTTCTCAAAAAAGTAAGTTTTGGGGAAAATATTGATGAATTAATTAAAATGATTATTTTGGAGAAAATCCAAATCTCTCCAAATTAATCCGAATTCAGCGAAATGAAATGCAGAATGACATGGCATTGAGCATTAATGATGATTGGAGTTAACAGAACTCGACTTCAGTTAGCATTCAGTGAGCATTGAGTCCTCATCCACTTGGCCAATTCGCCTCCTTCAGTGATGACCACGCTTGGGTGAGTTGGAGCTTGCTCATTTGCCAGATGATTTGATCGAGGTTTAACTGGGACTTGTACTGATGATCTCTACGTATTGGCTCCTCCATACCTAGCCTATGGCTCCTCCAAACCTAGCCTGCGCCTCTTCCTTCAAGCTCACGCCCCTCTCTCCTCAAGAGGGCGTCTTCACACGTGTGGCTTCATCAGGGCTTGGTTTTCAGTGATTAGGGTAGGAGTGGGGGCGCCTTGCCTAGGTGGAGGCCTCCCCTCACTCTTAACTCTTCATCTTTAGGTTTGGGCTCTCAGTTATGTGTCGAGTCGGTTAGGTCAGGGTTTTTGGTTTTAGGGTTTTAGCTTGCTTTCATTGTATAAATAGAGGCTCTTTCAGCTCTATCAGGGTGGATATTTTGTGTAGAGAAACTCTGGTGAAAATTTGTAAATGCTTGTTGCTTTTATGCAACCATTGGTATAAAATTAAGGCTTTGGAGGCTCATGTGGTGTGACATTGTGGATGATTGCACTTGATGGATAAGGTGATGTTGTTTTAATTCTTCTCTTTCTTGACTATTTGAGATTATGAATCTATGCTTTAGAAGGCTTCTGTAAGCACATAAGAACATGTATTTGTGGTTTGCAAGTTAGTTGTTTATTGATTTACTTTTAGAAATTGAAAAAGAGCATTGTTTTATTCAGTTATATTTCATGCTACTTCTTTATTTCAATTTGTGAACAATACATGATCTAATCCTTTGTTTGGCAAGTCTATGAGTTGTTATTTTGCTGATCATTCCATCCAACCAAGCAGAAGTTCGAGCTTAGCTGCATCTTCTTCTCTTGGAGTCAAGTACAAATTTTTGGTAATTGCATGTTATACGAGACCCAAGTGTCTTGAAAAGATCCACAGGTTTGATCATTTTTTCCTTACTTTTATTCATCTTTCAAAGTAAAAATTTTATGATTTTTGGGTTAGGCAAGGTTTAGGCTTAAGTGACTTATCATTCGCCAAACCATATGCCCTTGTTGGCTATCCTCTCTTGTAGTTTGCAGCCTTCTTTTGGTTCTTTTTTGCAGCCTCTTTCTTTGCCCCTTTCACTGCCCTCTTTGCCCTTTCTTCTTGTAATTTGCAGCCCTCTTTTGGCCCTAGTTTGCAGCCTTCCTTCTCTTCTTTTGCAGCCTTCTTTTGCCTTGTTTGCAGCCCTCTTTTAGCCTTAGTCTGCAGCCTTCTTCACCATTTGTTTCAGCCCTATTTTGCCTTTGATTGCCGCCTTCTTTTGGCCTTAGGTTGCCTTCTTTTTGCCCCTGTTTCTTCTCTTTTTCGTAGCTTCTTCTTCTACTTGCTTTCCTTTGTTTCATTGTAGAAGTTTGCTTTCTTTTTAATTAGTTTATAGATCTACTTTTGTTTTTGGACTAACATTATAACAAGTTAGTGATCAAAGCTCTTATTTTCAGGCAAGTCGAAAAGAGCCCAAAGGCCATAAGCAAGCAAAGGAGCAAGCAAAAAGCGAAAAAGACCAAAACACCTCCCTCTTCTTTCTTTCCCTTTCTCACCTTGCTCATTCAAGAAGAGGCTAAACACATCAAAAATATTGTAAAAAAGTTAATAAAGAGCGAGTGGGATTACGGCTCCCACACCCCTCTTCCCCCATTTGGGGGAAGATTGTATCGTCCCTTTTTCATGCTTGCATATTAGTTTAATAATTTGCCAAAGGTAGAACAAGATAGAATAGTTTCAAATTGGTAGAGTTTGGTTTTTTCATTGAAGTTAGATAGTTTATTTCTAGAAAAGTTCATCTTGCATAAAATAGAAAAAGTAAAAAGGTTTCTTTATTTATTTACTTACCCCCATGCTTTCCCGATTAGGGCCTAAAAAACCTGAAAGAGACTCTTGGGTAGTTTAACTTTCTTTTTCTTAAGTTTTAATCAATTAATTAACTAAGTCTCCTGAACTTGCAATAACCCAAGTCAAGAGCACTCTCTCGGAGAGCATAGCTAGTTTGCATTCCCCTTGCATTAGGCATTTAGTTTAATTAAGTCTCTTGAACCTTTGTCATAAGACAAGGTCAAGAGCACTCTCTGTCGGAGAGTTTTAATTAATCTACTTGATTAAAATTCTCAACTCACTTTCCCATAATTAATTAACTTCGTTGATCATCCTTCACCTAGTATGCTCTGCCAACTTTCGGATTGGGCTCGTACTCAGAACGATGAACGGACTTGCTAAGTTCGCATAAGAGAAACATAATAAAACTTAAACCCATAACCAATGCACCGGCGTTGTAGAGAATTTCCTAAGTTCTTCTTAGTACAGGCGTCGGAACTCCCCGCTGTCTAAGCTTCTCAGCTAGCTGGTCAATCTTCGCGATACCAGCCTGGGATACTGGGCGGGCCGTCATGTCTTCAACAGATTAAACTTGGAACATTTTCTCGGCGCTTGAAAAAACCTTTGCTGACACCATAAGCAAGATCACTTAAAATACTTAAAATATACCAAGAGCACTTGCACAACATTACATCCACTAGCTTTATTTCAGGACTTCGATTTATTTCTTAAAGTATTGCAGAGCTCTGACTCCATAAAAGCACTGATCTTTTAATCTTTGCGTAATTGTTATATCTGGATCACTTGTCTTAGGCATCTTTAAATTCTTATCTGTGAATGCATCCTTATTTCATAAAGTCTTGAATTATTGTTTATCTCTTAATCCTTGTGATAGCAACGTGGATTGCTTTGTCTTATGTGTCAAATTCATAATAAACAAACACATTTAATTACATGAACTCCTAAACAACACCCATCCACATCCGTAACCATCAAAAACACTTTAACAACTTAAGAGCCATAGAAACTCTTTTGTAGGGACTACCCCCCTTGGCTTCGTTAGGAGTTAGCCTAAACGGAGGAGCTAGGAGTAGGTGACAGTACCTGGCTCTGTGCTTGCCCCTAAGGTCACACCTCTCCCACTTTCTTAAGTGAGGAGACAGCTTTCGGAAGATTTCTGCTGCTGGTGTGCAATTGGCAGACAACACTAACCAAATTCTAGAAATTGTGAGAAGAATGTGTCCAAGAAGAAGAAAGGATAACAGCTAGAGAACAAAAACTAAATGGCAATGAGGATCAAGCCTTGACAGCTCATACCAAAGGCAAGAACAAAAGGAAGAGTCATGACCATCCTCACAAGACTCAAGGGTTCAAGAAGTCCAAGAAAGACTTCTCAAATTATGAATGCTTCACTTGTCACAAGTTGGGACACATTGCCATCAACTGTCCATCTTATAAGTTGGACTCTGGAAAGGTCATGAAGATGAAAGATGTCGTGTATGTTCCAGGGCTGAAGAAGAACACTCTCTCTATTTCAGCCCTAGATAAGAAAGGCTTCAAAATTGCCTTTATAGATGGAAGAGTCCTCATGTGGACAAAAGGAAAAACCTTAGATGATGCAGTAGAAATTGGAGTTGAAGAAGGAGGACTCTACAAATTGAAAGGACATGCAGATTCAACATTAACTACCAGTACCATAAACCCATGTGAGCTATAGCACAAAAGGCTTGCTCATATTCACTACAAGGCTCTACCATTTGTAAGCAAGGTTGTGACTGGTCTACCAAAAATCCAGATAGAACATGAAGGAGTGTGCAAAGAATGTGCACAAGGGAAGAGTACTAAGAATCTTTGTCCAAAAAGTGACAGCAAAGCAAAAGGGATCTTAGATATCATCCACTGAGATATATGCAAACCAATGCAAACCACTTCATTAAGCGGGTATGTTTACTATGCTTCTTTTATTGATGACTACTCTCGCAAGTCTTGGATATACTTCTTGAAAAAGAAGGATGAAGTGTTTGAAAGGTTCAAGGAATTTAAGGCCCTGGTAGAAAACCTCTCTGAAAAGAAAATAAAGATATTGAGTTCAAATAATGGAGGAGAATTCACATCAAATGAATTCAATGATTTCTGCAAGGAAGTTGGGATTAAGAGGGAGCTCACTATTCCCTATAATCCACAACAAAATGGTGTGGCAGAAAGAAAGAATAGGTCTATCATGGAAGTTGTGAAAGCTATGATACATGATCAAGATCTACCTATGTATCTGTGGGCATAAGCAACCAGAACAATAGTATATGTATAGAATAGAATCTCCCACAGTGCCCTTGGGAATAAAACTCCAGATGAAATGTTCTCCGGAGAAAAGCCTGAAGTAAGTCACCTAAAGATATTTGGCTGTCCTGTGTACATTCACATCCCCAAGGAGAAAAGATCAAAGTTAGATCCTTCGGAAAAGAAGGGATTGTTTGTAGGATATAGTGAACAATCAAAAGCTTGTCGGATCTATATCCCAGGATACCGCCAGATTGAACTTAGTAGAGATGTCACATTTGACGAAAATACAGACTTCAGAAAGTCAAAGAAAGGTAAGGAAGATGAAGAGGATTATGAAACTCCCAAAGTTGCAGAAAGCCCTAAACCAGTTAGGAACGAAGAAGAAGATAAGATGCCCGAGGATCATGATATGACGGAATTTCATTTTTCGGAAGAATTACCTAGTGAAATGATTTCTCGAAAGAGAAAACCTGCTTGGGCTCGTGAAGTAATCGAAGAAACGAAAAGACATGGTGTCCCAGAAGGAACCATCAGAGAAAGGAAGAAACCAAAGTCATACCCCAGTTATATCGCTTTGATGAGTGATTTAGTCGATAAAGAACCGACATGTTTTGAAGAAGCCACAAAGCAGAAGGAATGGGTTGATGCAATGATCGAAGAATACCAATCCATCATAAAGAATGATGTATGGGAAATAGTACCAAGACCAAAAGACAAGTCAGTGGTATCCTCGAATCTTCAAAACAAGGCACTCAACAGATGGTAGTATAGAAAAGTACAAGGCAAGATTCATAGCTCGTGGGTTCTCACAGAAAGAAGGAATTGACTATGAAGAGACCTTTGCTTTAGTAGCTAGGTACGCTTCAATTAGAACTGTCCTTGCCTTGGCATCCAACATGAAGTGGAAGTTACACCAGATGGATGTAAAGACAGCCTTTCTAAATGGCTTGATAGAATAAGAAGTTTATATCGAACAACCGCAAGGGTTCGAGACTACCGATCAAGAAGCTTATGTATGTGTTGCCGCCTAATTCGCACCTCGGGTAACGTGGCAGAAATCTTCAAGCCACTGGGTGCGACCTTGGGGGCAAGCTCGAGCCAAGTGCTGTCACCTG
>LPNX011024584.1:107038-274330 GCA_001517045.1 Pseudotsuga menziesii
GCTCAAGAAAGCATTGTATGAACTAAAGCAAGCTCCCAGAGTATGGTATGGAAGAATCAATGGATTCCTGATGAGTTTAGGCTTTACTAAGAGTAAAGCAGATTCTAACCTCTACTATAGGATTGAGGGTTATGGACTTATGATACTACTACTATATGTGGATGATTTATTCTTGACAGGAGAAGATAAGCCCATCAATGAATGTAAGAAGAAGCTCGCTGCAGAATTTGAGATGAAAGACCTTGGAATGATGCACTATTTTTTAGGTCTTGAAGTATGGCAACATCCAGATGAGATTTTCCTGAACCAAGGAAAATATACAGTAGAAATCCTAAAAATATTTGGGATGATAGATTGCAAGGCTATGACTACTCCGATGACGACAAATTTGAAACTATTGAATGATGATACTTCGAAAGCTGTAGATGCCACCTTGTACAGACAGATTATTGGTTCACTGATGTACTTAACCAATACAAGACTAGATATATGTTTTGTTGTAGACATGCTAAGTCAGTATATGGTGAATCCCAGACATATTCACCTGATAGTAGCAAAACAAGTGATGAGGTATCTAAAGGGAACTTTAGATTATGGGCTCAGATATGCATCGAATGATGAGATCACATTGTATGGGTTCACAGACTCAGATTGGGCAGGAAGTGCTAAAGATAGAAAGAGCACTTCAAGATGTTGTTTTAGTTTGGGATCAGGAATGATCTCATGGTTTAGTAGAAAGCAAACCAGTATTGCACTTAGCACAACAAAAGCTGAATACATTGCAGCATGTTCAGCTTGTAGCGAAGCAGTATGGCTTCGAAAGCTGTTGGCAGGATTATTTGATGCAGAGATAGAGGTTACTGATATCCTTTGTGATAATCAGAGTCGTATCAAGATGACAGAAGACTCGGTGTTTTATGATAAGTCAAAACATATTGAAGTTAGATATCATTTCATTCGAGACATGGTTCAGAAAGGAGTTGTAAAGCTCAAGTATGTTCCTACAGAGGAACAAGTGGCAGATGTGTTGACTAAGCCTTTGCCTCGTGTAAAGTTTGAATACTTTCGAGACAAGCTTGGTGTAGTCCAAAACGACCTCTCTCGAAAGAGGGAGTGACGATAGATGGAAGAAGGATGCAATGGTGGTAGCTCAGTCTAGAGTAGGGTAAGTTTGGCTAAGACAGTTGGCCCGAAAGGGTTAGTCAGACAAGGCCTGTTGATCCTAGGGGGATTAGTATATCTGGCTAGATTAGTTTAACCCAAGTGGGTTTGTAAGCCAAGACAAGGCTTGTTGGTCCCCAGGAAGATCCATCTATCTAACTAGGCTTGTTAGCTCCAAAGAGTTAGTAAGTTAGACAAAATGCCCGGATGGATCTACCAAAGAACTCACCGTGATACTGCTCCGAGATAGTTAGAGCGAAAGATGTGTGCTTCAGTATTGTTAGAATGATGACAACTGAGATGATAGTTACAGTATTGCTATACTGTTGATTGTTGAGATGATTGTTTGGTTCAGTATTGTTATACTGATGATTGCTGAGATGTTTGGTTCATTATTGTTATACTAATGATTGCTGAGATGTTTTGGTTCAGTATTGTTATGCCAATGATTGATGAGATGTTTGGTTCAGTATTGTTATACTGATGGTTGTTGAGATGTTTGGTTCAGTATTATTATACTGATGATTGCTGAGATGTTTGCTTCAGATGATTGTTGAGATAGTTTCAACATTGTTACACAGATGATTGTTGAGATAGGTTCAGTATTATCACACTGATGTTTGTTGATTGATGAGATGACTGATAGTTGCAATATTCTTATAATGATGTTGTAGGTTCAGTATTATAATACTGAAGATTGTTGAGATGACTGTTGATGAAGTACTTTGATGATTGATGTTGATGTTCCAGCATATCTATGTTGGCAATGCAGATGATGATCTAGCATTACAAACGATTTTGTTTTTAGCGCTAACATGATAATGATGTTGTTGTTTCAGTATTTACATACTGATGATGCAGATGATGATGATTCAGTATTTACATAATGATGATACAGATGATGAGTATCTATTGCAGATGATGATGGTTCAATGTTTACACTGATATTGGCAAAACTTGATATGGCAGAAGATGACTCAGTATTCACATACTGATGCTATAGAAGATGATCCAGAAGATGTGACAGACGATGATTCAGTATTCACATTCTGATGCTATAGAAGATGATCCAGAAGATGTGACAGACGATGATTCAGTATTCACATACTGATGTTATAGAAGATGATCCAGAAGATGTGACAAACAATGATTCAGTATTCACATACTGATGCTACAGAAGATGATCAAGAAGATGATTCAGTATTCACATACTAAGACTACAGAAGATAATCCAGCTAAAATCGATGATGAAGATGTATGATGATGTTCCAAAACTTCCTATGACATATAGAGTCTCACCAGTCAGTTGTACAGTTGTAATAGTAGCAATTGCTACTACGGTTGAATACCTTCCTAATTAAGAGGGAGTGTTAAAGTATTGTAACTTCAAAAGATATTCCAGATGTATTGATTGTATTGATTGTATTCCTCCTTCGGGAGATGAGTTTGGTCTTGTTAGAGTCATTGAAAGAATCAATGTAAACCTCCAGATGTAAGTCAGGTCTGTTGCCGCCTAATTCGCACCTCAGGTCACATGGCAGAAATCTTCAAGCCACTAGGTGCGACCTTGGGGGCAAGCAAGAGTCAAGTGTTGTCACTTGATATTGACTCCTCCGTCTAGGCTCTCTCCTAGCGAAGCCAAGGGGGGTGGTCCCTAGTAAAATAAAGTATGGTGTTTAATCTATAACAATATAACAATTAGTCTAGGAGATTAAATAAAATAAAACTTTGAAACAAAGATAACTACAAATAATTTAGATGACTAGCATAAATAACATTCCACACAACACAATGATTAACTTAAGCATAAAATAAGCAAGATTGCAAAATAGACCAGTGCCAATGGAGTGCTTGTGTAAAGGGTTGCTAGTGAAGTCTCGAGAAGTATTGCAGTTGCCTCGGTTGGTCAGTTTTAAAATTATTAAGTGAGTAATTAGGGAGTGGGTCAATTCTTGGTAAATTTTATTATGAATGTGGTAATAATCTTTCTTATTACGGGGAGATGGTATTCCAAATATACCCGAGGGTACGAGGAATGTGTCCGGATTCACCAACGAGTGGCTCTGACAGTGACATGTGGGCTAAGATGGAGTCGCAGGATTGTGTTCAACACTACATCAAACGAGGATGTAGCCTAAAAGTACCCTGCGGTCACTTTCTAGTGGTTCCCGCTTCACTTGCAGAATTTCCCCACAACCTTGACGAAATCGAAGAAAGTGTCGGATTTTCACCTATAGGGATTAATTGATGTGTTTTACTAATTACTAGTCACTTCAATCCATTTTTTATTGTCCCATCGATCTAGCCAAAGGCCTGCAGTGGTCACAACAGCATACGGGGTCTTGAAGTCTTGGATATTTTAAGTTTTTTAGAGCTAAATGTGAGTCTTTTTTAAATCTCGATGTCGATACTCTCGTTGCCGAGAACACAGCTAGATTGATTAATTTACTTTAAGAACTTAAAATAAACTGGAAAAATTAAAGAAAAGCTGAAAAAATGAAAAAAGTGAAATAGTGTGAATCCCCCTTGGGGGGATGGGGTGTGGGCACTTGGCTGCCCACTTGCTTCTCTTTTTACAATGATTTTAGAAGTAAGAAATACTTGTGTTCCTTTGTAGAATAGGAAACACAAGTTTTTACAATTTAGGGCCTTAAAGAAGTGGCTAATGAGAGAAGTATGAGAAGAGGGATCTCTGGTTTGACTTGGATCTTCAAAATTCCGCCAGAGTGCCTCTCTGTCAAATCAATCTCTGCTGCAAAACTGCGAACAAACTTTGATCAAATATGCTAGATAATCAAATTAAATCATAAAAAATTGATAAAAAATTCAAGTACTTAAAAGATAGAAAAATTTAGATATTAATCTAGTACTTGTTGATAGTTAGATCCTTCAAAAAAATACTTTAACAATCAAATCTGAACCTTTGAAGTGCATCCAAAAATCAGATTTATGAAATATTCTTTAATGTATAAAGAGATCTAGCTATGCACTACGAAAAGTAATCTTAAAAGAAAGTTCGAAATTTTGTGACGGAAGGGTATCACCAAGCTTGAACGATAGAGAAAGAAAGACAAGAAAGAATCCACGAAGTGTTGCCGGTGGGATGGAGTCATTTCTTCAAGAGTGACTGGAGTAAAAGTAGAGCTCACACGCTCATCCAAAACTCCAGCTTAAGCAACCTGTAAAACAAATCTACAAAACTTGCAAATGGGGATTAAATGCCAGTGTTTATCCAATAATGAACGCTCAATAAAAATATGAAATCAAACTAGAATCATAAACTCATAAGCATTCTACTATAGATAACAATAACAAGTACTTCCTATCTTATCAGAAAAACAGTTATCTTCAAAGCCAACAAATCCCGAACACATACAAGCTTGCGAAAATCTACAAATTACCTCAATATTACCAATGAACACACATCCAAACACCATAGACCACACTTGCATCAGCCTCCAAATCCTTTTTATTAACTCAATAATCAATATTACACATCACAGGAGCAAAAATTCAATGCCCAAACCATCCGTCCAGAATGAAGAGGGGTTGCCTGCTTAAATAGAAAAACTGGCAAGGAGAGGGGGGCCGCATCTCCTCAAGGATGTGCTAGCTCCCAGTGAGTTGGCAAGTGGTGGATGAGGGTTGGAAAAGGCAATGGGAAGTGGCAACATCACTCCCTTGAGGAAGTACTTGCCCAAACCCATATTTTTTTTCCAAAACAATGAAGATCCTCCAACTTCGCTTGCGTCCCCACAAGGAGAAAATGCACCCCTCTTGAGAGAGGAAAGTTTCAACTCATGAGATTTAACCGAAATGGAAACATCTGGCTTGTCTCCCTTTCCTGGGTACTTGCCAAAATTATTTGCCAAGTCACCCAACTCTTTTTTGGCAATTATCTTTTTTTTTTAATTGCCGAATTTTTTAATATTTCATTTTTTATTGGGTTTTTGGGTTTTTTGAGTAATTATTAACTTTGGGGTTGAATAATTACTTGAAAACTTAGGAAAGTGGATCTAAGGGTTAAGTGGGTGCTCTGAGTTAGAAAATGAGCACCCCCATGGCAAAAACAACCTCCTAGCCACACATTTATGACTTTTTACACTTAACTTATCAAAAATAAGCCTGTAAAAACAATATATATATATATATATAGTTTCTAGNTTGGTGAAAAACTCGAAAATTATTTGTCGCTTAAAAACAATAAATAATTAACAAGGAAAAAACACCCTAGAATAATGCATTAATAAATAAGTCCTAAGAAGCCAAGCCTTTTACATAAAGTCATCATGCTAACACATTTTATTACAATTCCCCATGGGGTATGAACTTGTTAAAAAAAAAATTAAAAAGGGCCTAGGAAGACCTGCAAGGACTTCTGAACTTGAAAATTGAACAAGTGTTTGTTCATCTTTGGCGGCTCGATTAAAAGTCCAGCTGAGTGCAACTCAGGTGGTAACAGGGTCAATAGTTCCCAAGTGTCAATATAATAAATGTTATTTGTGGTGTCCAGTTGGACAAGTCGACCGAGTCAGTTAGAGAAGTCGGCCCTGTTAGGTCAGAGGTCAAGTCAACTGAAGAATATAAATAGGGAGGCGCTCCGCTTCATTTGTACTCACTCACTCAAGTTGTTTTGCAAGAGAGAGAAGAACTAGTGCGCCAGAAAGAAGTTAGAAGCAATTGTTTGGGTTTTACACTACTCTGGTTGAGATCTATACTAAGAAAGTTTTGCGGGGTTTTCTCCCTTGTGGTTTCCCCGAGGAAAATCTTTGTGTTCTTGTGTTCTTATGTTTCTGTGCTTGTTGTTCTTTCAGTGATCTTCTAGTGACAATTGTTTTAAGATATCATCTAAGCAAATCAAGAAAACTTAACAGAGACCCTGTAATTCTTTCTAACAAGCGCTCCATATTGGAAGTGGATAGTTATCTTTCTTGGATACTGCATTGAGATTTCTGAAATCCACGCATACCCTGACATCACTCGTCTTCTTTCTAGATGGAACCGGATTCGAGAGCCATTCTGAAAACCTTATCGAGACTATGATCTTCGCTTCTACCATCTTTTCTAATTCCTTTTTAACCAGTGGAGCTAGTTTCAGGTTCATCTTTCTTAACTTTTGTCAATTTGGCTTTGCAATTTCTTCTAGAGGAATAGCATGCTGGATGATGCTCTCATCATAAGTCTTAAGCTCACCGTAGGACCAAGCGAACACATCTCTAAATTCTCGTACCAAGTGAATCACTGCCTTTCTTTCCTGAGAATCCAACACTTTACCAAACTTGATTGGACAAGGATCTTCCTGTGAACCAATATTTACTTCTTCATACTCAGAATTATGAGTTGCTTCTTCCTTTAGTTTGAACCGATCATTTCTATCGAATTTCTTTTCTAATGATACCCTTTCCATAGGAATAGGATTGCACTGAGGTTCTTCTGCAAATCCTTCTTCTCTCCATTCAATTTGATTACCTGCATATTCTTCCATACTGGCCATGAACTTGCAAATCTACTTGTCATCGTCAAATACTTCCCAATTATCAAAGTTGTCTGAAATTGATGGACGGAATATCACTTGCACTTTGCCTGTATCTTGAGTTGCATTGGCTGGGTCAAAATTAGAAGCAAAGACTGGAAGTGAATCTGTTATTTGATTTTGTTCCCTTGGTACTGCTTGTAAAGATAGAGCTTGGAAATCTTCAGTAGCTATCCTGGTCGCATCCCTATATCTTTTTAGTTGCATCTTTTTGCAAGAAAAAGTGCCTTTTACTTGACATACAACAAGGTCATAATCACTGATAATATGCAACAATTGAATACCATAATCTTTTGCAATATTTAACCCAAGTAAAAGACCTTCATATTCTACAACATTATTTGTGCCATTAAATTCTAATCTAAACGAAAAACAATGTTGTTCATGTTTAAGAGAGATCAATACAATACTTGCGACCATACTTGCCTCGGACTTAGCCCCGTCGAAATGCATAGTCCCAAACTTGTCAATGTTCATCTGAGGAGGGAGATTGTAATGTCCTCTTCTAATTAAGCACCAAAACACCACTAACTGACTTAATTCCCATAGGTTCGAGCGAGTACTGCATAAAAGGGAATTTACTGAGAACATTTGATACTTGGAACAGAACGGGACACTCTTTCAGTATTAAAGTCATCAGTATGATAAATAAAGCCTTATTTCTTTAGGCTTAAAGTCAACATGAAATTAGAATTACATGCATGCAAAAGTGAAGTGTAAACCCTAAAAGTGACATGCAAACCCTAAAAGTGCATGCTAATTTATTTAAGAAGGGTTATTGGACCAAAGGAGGCATCTATGATTATTATTGTTGATTTGGAGTTTTTGAGCAGCAGCAGCAATTGGGGTTGAAGACGGCGTCTTCAGCTAACAAGGGTTTCGGCAATGAAATCTATGTGCCCTAATCTCTTTCAGGGTAGGCCATCCAGGTCTACTATCGGCATTCACTGTATCCTTCTGTATGTAGTGATCCACCACAAACATAACATCTATTTGCAGGTTCACATTTTATAGTTGAGGAATAGCTGGAAAACCCCAGAAGGATTCGTTGGGACCCTTCAACCCAGTGTTTCCTCTGCATGTGATCACCATTTCTCTCAGCGGGCTTAGCCCATCACATTTAGTGATCATCAGTTCATTACCAACACATTCAGGGCATCCAGCAGCAATTTCACAAGGGAAGAGGAGACGTCACCCTCTCCAGCAAAACAATTCGCTAGGGGTCTTAGAGGAGTCAGATTCTCTGCAGGTACCAGCCTATCTCTTCGGGAAGGAGAGATTATCATCTCCACAAAGTTTCAACAGCAACAAACTCTTCCATCATCAAAAACGTCAACTTCATCAGGGAGAGAGCCTCCTTGTAGTTGGGTGTCAAAAGTAGAAAGGGAGCACTATCATCTCACCTATTCAGCACCACATGCATGCAGCATATCTTTGGAGTACTATCAGCTTATTTATCAGTGGTAACTGTACAACTTCTTTCTGAAACTTTCTACCCTATAATCTCTCCAGATTTGCTATATTTTAGGGCATTTGGGCACGACAATTTTGCATGCACTTTTTATTCCGTCTTTTGCACATCATTGACTGTATGAACAAGAACTTAGTAGTAAAGAACCGTAGAATATCAGTTTGGGATATTACAGTGGTATCAGAGCATGCTCATTGCCAGCTATGGGCTTGAACATCAAAAGTAAATGAATCCTAAAGAAGATACTTGTGTAACCTATAGGAGAAGGAAAAGTAGGTACTACAAGGAGCAGGAATTTGAAGATATCCAAATAGAGGATACCAACTCAAACATGGACCCAACAGGTATACACTCTGACAGAGGAAAAGGAACGGGAGAAGAGGAAGACAGGTTGGAATTTCACAGCTTGGTAAATGCATTGAATGACCTAGGTAAAGGGAAGAAGAAAGTATTGCATGCAATAAGCAGATTGGCTCTGAAGCCAAAACTCAGTCATAGCAGTATACCTCTTTCACCAGTAGATAGAGGATCTACCAGCAGTGGTGGGAAGCATGCATACACTAATATGCTAAACACACCTCATATATATAACAAACCTTCCAGCATACCTACTATGCCTCACTTCCTAGAGAATGCAGTAGCAGAACCAGTCATGCAAACATTACCTAGTGAACCATTTGGAGCTTACTTACAGGAGTACAGGGATTTGGGAGATGAGTTCCATGTAGCAATGTCATTCTCTGACTTTTGCAATATGAAAAGCAGTAACTGACCAAGGAATTTTAATAGAGTATTTACCCAGAATTATGAATTGCATAAAAACCTTGGGCAGATTGACCATCCCTAACTTTGATGGGACTCGCGAGGGTTCAGAGAGAATATGGGTCCAGAAGTTGGATACTTACTTCTAACTCAACCCTTTGAGGGAGACAAATGCCATTAAATTGGCTATCTTACATCTGGACGAAGAGGCTCATGAGTAGTGGTACCATGGGCTAGTGACCTTGGGTCACAACACCATCAGTTCCTACAATGACTTCACACAGAGGCTCATGGAGCGGTTTGACAAAAGGGACCCGAAGATACACTCTAGAGAGTTATCTCAACTCAAACAGACAGGTAGTGCCGAGGCCTTCATCTCAGAGTTTCGTAGAATAGCGGTTATGGTAACAAGATGTGTTCGAGAGCAGGTTGATTATGTTATTTTCAGAGGCTTTGACGGAACCTTTACGAGGGTGGGTGAAAGCCTACAAACCCTCCACTCTACAGGATGCGATCAACAGATCCAGAGATCTACAAGACTCAGTTCCTAAGAACAGGTTTCCACTTAAAACAAACTTCCCAGTAAAGGACAAAGACAAAAAACATTTTCAACAAGAATGGCCAAAGAAAACTTGGTTGGACGATGACACGAGGAAATATTTGAGAAGGAAAAAATTATGTTTTACTTGTTAAGAACCATGGGTTCCAGGCCACAGGTGCGCAGGGAAGGCAAAGGCCCACTATATAGAAGTCTACTCCGACAGTGAAGGGGAGGAATACGAACAAGAAATAGCTGAGGAATTGATGGCAATAGAGGAGGAGTCACTTCAGGGAGAAACACCGATAGGAGTTATTGCTACATTATCCGGAGTACCCAGGTTTCATACTCTCAGGGTCAGGGGAGTGGTACAGGGCCACAGGGTAGGTGTGTTAATTGATGGGGGAGCAACCCACAACTTCATTGATGCAGCATGGGTGGCTAAGCGAGGTATTCAAACAGAGAAATTTGAGGGATTTGCCGTAGCGGTAGCAGGTAATAATAGCATGAAGTGCAACCATTGGATTCCCAAACTGAATGTCACATTAAGGAACTACAATATGACCGACTCATTCTATGTGGTGAATGTAGCTGACACAAATGTAGTATTAGGGATTCAATGGCTCTACTCAATAGGAAAATATTCTACGGATTACAGAGCAATGGAAATGGAATTCCAGGGACAAGATGGAAAACGGGTAGTCTTGAGGGGCATGAACACTTATCCCCCCAAACCAGTATCATCACAAAGAATGGAGGTTGAACTTAGACAGGGAGACATAGAATGGGCAGCTGAGTGCCTTATCACTTTTAGAAAACTTCCCGATAACAACACCTAACATTCAACAGATATTCAGGCACAATTATAGAAACATGAGAGGGTATTTAGAGATCTTCCAACAAGCTGACCACCAAATAGGGGATTTGAGCACATTACTTAGTTAGAGGACGAGACACAGGCAGTCATCACCACTCCGTACAAACATCCCAAAAGGTACAAGGATGAGATCAAGAAAACGATCAAGGAATTACTGGAACTAGGATATATTCGGTCGAGTTCTAGTCCATTTGCATCGTCGGTAGTTTTGGTTAAAAAGAAAGATGGCAACTTACGGATGTGTATTGATTACAGAGCACTCAACAAGAAGACCATCAAAAACAGGTATCCCATCCCCAGGATTGATGAATTAATGGATGAGTTACATGAGGCAAAATACTTTTCAAAGACTGATCTTCGATCAGGGTACCATCAGATCCAAGTAAGGGATCAGGACATTTCAAAGACAGCTTTCCATTGCCACTATGGTCACTATGAGTTCCTAGTCATGCCTTTTGGACTCACCAACCCCCCAGCAACTTTCCAATCTTGCATGAACCACACCTTCAAGGCTCAGTTACTGAAATATTTACTGGTATTCTTTGATGATATTTTGATTTACAGTAAAACGTGGGAGGAACATTTGAAACACTTGGATGAGGTAATGGAAATTCTAGAAGAACAGTCGCTTTATGCGAAAATGTCTAAGTGTGAGTTTGGTATAGGTTCGCATGGAAAAGATTAGAGCTATCTTGGATTGGCCTACACCAAAGACAGTGACAGAACTGAAGGGATTCTTAGGCCTTTGCACATATTACAGGAGATACGTAAAAGGGTTCTCTCAATTTACCGCACCACTCACTGATCTTACAAAGAAAGGGGCATTCACATGGATAGAAAGGGCACAGCAAACCTTTTAGACGATGAAAATAATCATGAGTTCTTGTCCAGTTTTGCCACTACCAGATTTCTCTCAATCGTTCATAGTTGAGTGTGATGCTTCAGGAGAGGGACTAAGGGCGATATTGATGCAAAACCATCACCTGATTGCATTCGAAAGCCGGAAACTTAAAGACTATGAATGCCACTACTCTATATATGATAAGGAGATGCAAGCCATCCTACATGCCTTGACAAAATTCAGACAGTATTTGGTGGGAAGCAAGTTTATAATCAAGACAGATCACAACAGCCTCAAATACTTCTTGGAGCAGAAAGAATTGAATGAACGCCAACAGAAATGGGTCAGCAAGGTACAGGCATATGACTTTGAAATAGAGTATGTTAAGGGAAAGAACAATGTTGTAGCTGATGCTTTATCCAGACGACCAACCTCATTATCACTCGTGAGCATATCTACGAATTGGAGGTCTCTTCTCTTGGTAGAATATTCCAAAAACAAACTTGCTTATGAATTACTAGATGGACAGACACAGGATAACAGGTCCAAGGTAATTGACGACATCATCTATTACAAGAGTAGGATATACCTCGTCCCAGAGTCGGCTTTAAAGAAAAAGATCATACATGCATCGCATGACTCGCCATTATCAGGGCATCAGGGGTTCTTCAAGACTTACAGACAGAGAGAGGTTCACATGGAAATGCCTCAAGGAGGAGGTAATAAAGCACGCTCGGGAATGTAGTATCTGCCAACAAAACAAAATCGAACACTCACCCGGCAGGGTTACTTCAGCCATTACTGATACCGGAGTAGAAATCGAAAAGCATCTCGATGGACTTCATTATAGGTTTACCCAAGGTACAGGGACAAGACTGCTTATATGTGGTAGTAGATCGATTGACAAAATTTGCTCACTTCTTTGCTATTTCTTCCGACTATTCAGCATCACAGGTAGCCAACTTATTTTTCAGAGAGGTTTTCAGACTCCATGGGCTACCCAAAACCATTGTCAGTGATCGTGACAGTAAATTCACCAGTGCTTTCTGGCAGGAGTTGTTCAGATTAGTAGGGACAGAACTTGCTACAAGCACAAGTTATCATCCTTAGAGCGACGGGCAGACGGAGATTGTCAACAAATGGATTGAGGGGTATCTGATCAGTTATGTAGCAGGACAACAGACGACATGGATTAAATGGCTACACCTAAGGGAGTACTACTACAATACTACCCACCATATGTCTATTAAGATGACACCTTTTAAGGCTGCTTATGGCTATGAGGCATTGAATTTTGCAGAGTTGGATTTTGGAGACAGCAAAGCACCAAAGGCAAAAGATTGGGTACAGGACAGTCAAGATATTCTTAAGGTCCTAAAAAGAGAATCTGCAGGCAGCTCAGAATCAGCAGAAGCTATATGCATACAGACACAAGATTGAGTGGAGATTTGAGGTAGAAGATCTGGTATATTTACGGCTACAACCTTACAGGCAGTCTTCACTCAAGAAAAAAGGAGCAAAAAAGCTAAAACCTCGCTTCTATGGTCCTTACAGGGTAGTCAAGAAGGTTGGAGAGGTGGATTATGAACTAGACCTGCAAGAGGAAAGCAAAATTCACAATGTATTTCATGTATCCAACCTCAAGAAAACAGTAGTGCAACACATTGCTCCATCCACCGAGTTGCCTCCCTTAGATGATGAAGGGCTTTTGGTACTGATTCCAGAGAGAATCATACAGGTTCGAGAAAGAAAACTCCGAAACAAGGTGATTCGAGAATACTTGGTAAAATGGAAAGAATTACCTACGGAGGATGCCACATGGGAGGGAGAGCATGTATTACAGCATCCTAGTTTGCAGTTGCTTGAGGACAAACAATCTAAAGCGGGGAGGGTTGTAATGTCCTCTTCTAATTAAGCACCAAAACACCGCTAACCTACTTAATTCCCATAGGTTCAAGTGGGTACTGCATAAAAGAGAATTGACTAAGGACATTTGATACTTAGAACAGAATGGGACACTTTCAGTATTGAAGTCATCAGTATGATAAAGAAAGCCTTATTTCTTTAGACTTAAAGTCAACATGAAATTAGAATTGCATGCATACAAAAGTGAAGCGTAAACCCTAAAAGTGACATGCAAACCCTAAAAGTGCATGCTAATCTATTTAAGAAGAGTTATTGGACCAAAGGAGGCATCTATGATTATTATTGTTGATTTGGAGTTTTTGAGCAGTAGCAGCAAGTGCAACAGCAGCAGTTGGGGTTGAAGACGGCGTCTTCAGCTAACAAGGGTTTTGGCAGTGAAATCATCTTCCCTAATCTCTTTCGGGGTAGGTCATCCAGGTCTACTATCGGCATTCACCGTATCCTTTCGTATGCAGTGATCTAGCACCAACATAACATCTATTTGCAGGTTCACGTTTTATAGCTGGGGAATAGCTAGAAAACCCCAGAAGGATTCGTTGGGACCCTTCAGCCCAGTCTTTCCTCTGCATGTGATCACCATTTCTCTCGGCAGGCTTAGCCCTTCACACAGAGTGATCATCAGTTCATTACCATCACATCCAGGGCATCCAGCAGCAAATTCACAAGGGAAGAGGAGACGTCGCCCTCTCCAGCAAAACAATTCGCTAGGGGTCTTGGAGGAGTCAGATTCTCTGCGTGTACCAGCCTATCTCTTCGGGAAGGAGAGATTATCATCTCCACAAAGTTTCAACAGCAACAGACTCTTCCTTCATCAAAAACGTCAACTTCATCAGGGAGAGAGCCTCCTTGTAGCTAGTCGTCAAAAGCAGAAAAGGAGCACTATTATCTCACCTATTTAGCACCACATGCATGCAACATATCTCTGGAATACTATCAGCTTATTTATCAGTGGTAAGTGTACAACTTCTTTCTGAAACTTTCTACCCTATAATCTCTCCAGATTTGCTATATTTTAGGGCATTTGGGCACAACAATTTTGCATGCACTTTTTATTCCGTCTTTTGCACATCATTGAGTGTATGAACAACAACCTAGTAGTAAAGAACCGTAGAATATTAGTTTGGGATATTACAGAGATCTATGGTGAATACAGCATAAGAGCAGATATCATTCTAGTATATATATCAGTGTTACCAACATCGACTGAGAAATCGCCGATATCCGAGAAATCGCGAGTTTTTCAGCTCGGCGATTTTTTCTCAAAAAATCGCCGAAAAAATCGAGGCGATTTTTTCCCGAGATTTTCCCGATTTTTTTCTGATTTATCCCGAGATATTGCCGATTTTTTCAAGGTGATCTTTTCCAGTGATTTTCCCGATTTTTTCCCGATTTATCCCGAGATATTGCTGAATTTTTCCCGATTTTTTCTAAAGGTGAAATTGAATATTTTTGTATTTTTTTATGTTTGTCGATTTATTGCCGATGTTTGTCGATATATTGTCGAGATATCCCGAAACGATGTTTCCTGGACCTTGCCGATTTTTTCGCCGCGCCGATGTTTGCAACACTGATATATATTCATTCTCTGGCTTTGCGGGATCTTCAACATGATGCTTCCTAATTGTCTTCCTTTGCAAAGTAATGTAGTTGCCTTCAGGAGTGGAGATTGTAGCGTAAGAGAGGCCCATCTGCAAGTTGCTCCCCAAATCTGCTCCAAATTTTCTTGATAAGAGCATTCCCCATGATTCTGGTAGATCGATCGCTACTATGTCCATTTTTATCATTATGCTAGGATGGACGCTAATCGCACTGGGACATCAACCACCACACCACAAACCTTCACTTCTCTGGAATCCATAGCACAAATGTTCCTGTAAAGCCTTGAAACCTTCAACCCTAACCTTTTCGTCACAGTTAGGGGCATAACATTAGTAGACACAGCGGAATCAAACATACAATTATGTAGAACAAGGTTACCAATGCACAAAGAAATAAGAAAGGTTTGTGTCCAGGATTCTTATTCTCAGTTGGCAAAATATTTAACAATATGATTGAGGGATCCTCGCACTCTTCGGTTTGATTTATTCCTGTTTGCTTTTCTTGGACCTTTCCTTAAAGACGAAATAATTCAATAACTTGCTCACTTACCGAGGGAATCTTGACTAATTCTATTAGAAGCACTAGAACCTTCATGGAACCTAGATTATCTGTAATATCAATATTCAAAGGTCTGTTAGTAACCAAATCAATCGAAATCTTACCGGAACTTACCGGTGGTGGAAGAGGAGCCTTTGTCTTTTATGTATTTGTTGATGAGAGCTTCCTTTGTCTTTGATAAACATTATCGAGAGTCCTATTTCCATACCACTTTCTAGTTTGTTCTTGTTTAGGTATTTCCCCAAGAAGCTTGTTCACCTTTTCTGCATCAATTGAATTCTTCCCTATTTCCTGCATATCTTCGTTAGACAAACTAAATTGCCTCTTTTCAAATAACTTACATACCTCGAAGTCATCTTCCTTGAATGGGATGTTTTTTCTGATGTATTCCGTATAGAAGGAATAAGTTCGTTCATCATGGAAATTGTGACATGCTTTGAAATAATATGGAAACTCACTTACCGCATTGGTTGGTTCCAAGAGGGGCGAGGTCTCTGTTGTTGTGTAGGAGCTTTATTGAAGTTCTTCAAAGGAAATCTGGACTAGCTAGGTTGTTGATTTCACTCCAACTGAACGATTATGTTCTGCATGCTGGTATTTTGTTGAGACATATCAACTCTCAACTGCCTCATTTCTTCAATCAGAATATTCATTGGATCTGGACCTTCATTGGAGGAGGAATCCTTGTCCTTATTCTTTGGTTCTATTTTAGCCCTTGAATGTCCAGATGCATCAAGTCTTCCCACTACTTTCCAACTCTCATCAAGAACTCTCACCTTCTTAGCGGATGGAAGATCAGCTAGTCTATCTAGACTTAGGTGGAAATGAAGTCACCTGAGACCTAGGGCAACATGAAACATGAAACCTCCTAGGGTAGAGCCCTAATGCAAGTCTGCATAGACACTTAAACACCAAATACTATCTTCTCTTGAAAAGGGTTAGTGACTAGTGCCTTAATGGGGTCTGTTGTCCACCGATTGCACACCAGCAGCAAAAATATTCCGAAACCTGTCTCCTCACTTAGGAAAGTGGGAGAGGTGTGACCTTGGGGGCAAGCACAGAGCCAGGTACTGTCACCTACTCCTAGCTCCTCCATTTAGGCTAACTCCTAACGAAGCCAAGGGGGGTAGTCCCTAACAAAGAGTTTTCTATGGCTCAATGTTTAAGTTAATTTTTAGATGTTTTGGATGCGGATGGGTGTTGTTTAGGAGTTATTGTGATTTAAAATGATTTAATATTAAGGGGATGATGATTAATCAAAGCAATCCACGTTGCTAACAAGAGATCACACAAATAAGCAAAGATTCCAAACTTTTAATTAAGCATTCAAATATAATCAATTGAAATGAACCATAGACAGTTGATCAAGATAGAAAATTAATCAAATATAACAAAGGATCAGTGCCTTATGGAGTCAAATAAGCGCGTGAAATAAAGTCTAGGAATTAAGCTAGTGAGTATTAGGTTTTACAAGTGCTCTTGTTAGATTTTAAGAATTTTAAATGCTCTTGATTAGGGTGTCAACGAAGGTTTGTCAAAGACGGGAGACTCTTCTAAGTTCCCTCCGTTGAAGACATGTCGGGCCCGCCCAGTATCCCAAGCTGGTATCGCAAAGATTGACCAGCTAGCTGAGAATCTAAGACAGCGGGAGGTTCTGACGCCTCTACTAGGAAGTACTTTGGAAGAATCCCTACAACGTCGGTGCGTTGGTTACAGGTATTTAAGTATTATTAAGTTACTCTTATAGGGTTTAAAGATCCAATGCCGTTTCTGGGTATTTCGATCTGGGATCGGTCAGAGCATACTCCGGCAAGGAGGGAAAGGAGTTAATTAATTAAAGGGGTGTGTGTGTTGAAGGTTTTATTGAGTTAATTAATTAGACTCTCCGACAGAGAGCGCTATTGACCTTGTCTTATGACGAAGGTTCACGAGTCTTATCTAATCTAAATGAGACTAATGCAAGGGTGATGCAAACGCTAAAGATGCTCTCCGATAGAGAGTGCTCTTGACTTGTGTTTTTGCAAGTTCAAGAGTCTTACTTAAGAGTTAATTGATTAAACAAATGTGAACAAAAAGCAAAGATGAGTTATTAAACTCTCCGACAGAGAGCACTCTTGATCCACCTTATGATGTAATTTGAGAGATTTAAGCAGTTGATTTACTTAGAAAGATAAACAATTTAAAATAGAGTAATCAACTTAATTAATGAATTAGATGTGATGGATTAACAATTATTCTAAGAATAAGATGCAAATAATGATGAAGACAAGCAAATATAATCTAAGCATACACAAGTAAACACAACACAAGACTCCCCAAATGGGGGAGGATGAGAGTGGGGACTTAAAAACCCCACTCAAACAAAAGTACTTTATTGAAATTATTACAATTTGCTTTTAGGAATTTAATCCTTGAAAGGTCTTTTCAAATAAAAGCATACAACTCTACTATCATTAAAATTTGCTTTAAAAAGGAGAGTGATTTACTTTTTACTTAAAACTTTTCTCGAACTTTGCAAAAAACAAAAAAAAATTGAATGAGAACAAAAGAGTATGGCAAAGAAGGCTGAAAGTAAAAAGAAAAGGATAGGAAGAAGGAAGGAAAACAAAGAGAAGGTCAAAGACAAGAAAATGGAACAATAGGGCAGCCAACTATGAGTCCAAAGGAGTATAAAAAATGATGAAAACGGGGCAGCGATGAAGAAGGAAGATGGCTGTCATAAAAATCAAAAAACAGGACAACGAACAAAAAAGAGAAGAAAAGGCCAAAAACAAGATGGAAGAAGGCCCAAAAACTAGGGCAAAACGAGGCAAAAAAGGGGCATAAACTAGGGCACACTAGGGCTGTCCAAAAAGAAGAAAATGAGTGGTAAAAAGAGTAAAACGGGGCAGCGATGAAGAAAAGATAAAAAAGGGAAAAACCAAGCAAGGAAACAAAAGAAGTCAATGAGCAAAAGGAGAACTAGAGGAAGGAAGTTCGGTAACCAAGAAAGTATTTAAATTTATGGATGGAACCCAAGAGAGAGAGTTAGACTCCCAGCTTTCTTTTTGTATTTTGAAGAAGAAGATCTCTGTAGGTCCTGCAATGAAAGTGTTAGATCAAAAAGGTTGCTTGAAGCCTGGGATAAAAGCAGCAGAGCTCACACCCTTCTTCAACCTGTGAAGCCTGAAAACACACTACAACTTAACACAAAACGTGAGATCAAAATATATGCTCGTATGCTAGGAAAATTGAATTATGATCAACATTACGTATATACTGATTACTCATGTCCATCAAAATTACTAATCTACTTCGCATAAACAATCAAGTTGAACTACAAATGATTGTTCTACTATGCCAACAATGGCCCTCTTGAGCAAACAAATAAACAATTTAATCTCACATAAGCATTAAGGAAATAGGGGTTAGAGACAATATCACTTCAACCAATTGCAAAGAACTACTACATCCAAAAGCTCATGGACCTCCAAAGTCTGATCTTTATTAACAAATTAAAGCAAATGCCTGATACAATTTTCTCAGAGTAACTCTGCTACAAAAGTCCCTCCTAATAGAGCTCAAAGAGCCTCTATTTATACAAAGAGAGAAGGCTAAAACCCTAAAACCAAACTAAGAGTAACACCGAAGTAATTGAATGAGCTCGGCATGATCATTTGGAGTTGAACTGAGCTGTAACTAAGTGCTGGAGTAATGAGGGGGGGTGAGGTGGCTCATCCTCCCTCGTAATGATCACCCAACCAATAGATAACCCACACTTCAACCAAAAACGTATTTGACCAAAGAGGGCAAATTTTTTACTGATAGTTCAACTGCTACACGCCGATACTTGATCTGAAACTGACCGATATTGATTGGAATCATCATAAATGCTCTGTGCCATGTCATTTAGCCTTTTATTTCGCTGAATTTGGATTAATTTGGAGAGATTTGGATTTTCTCCAAAATAATCATTTTTATTAATTAATCAATATTTTCTCCAAAACTAACTTTTTTGAGAATATATGAGTTATGTGGCCGAATGATGATCTGAAAGTTGGATCCGGCTGGCTGGCTGGCTGATCAAGAATGATTTTTGGCTTAAAGTTAGAGCCTTCAATCATTGAATTCGGGTTCTTGATGACTAACTTATTACAAATTGAATTTTTCCATTTAAATTATGGAAAAATTTAATTAAAAAACTTAGGAAAAATTAAAAAATTAAAAAATTAAAAATAAAAATTTTGACGCATCCGGTAAAAAAATTTCGGAATTTTTTCTGAGGGTCCTAGTGACTTAGGACATGACCATAGTCTATTCTAATAATGTCTAGTAGGTTTATATATACTCAGTTGGGCTCTAATAACCCCCCAAGGCCCATAATTCAAAATCGGGCATTCCAGGTTTGGAGGAAGCGGGAGAAAATCTCGTCAATTATACTCGGCTATAGGCAAAGCATAATTGTCAAGGGAAAAAACTCCCTGGAATACCTTATTTGAAATTATACGTTTTAGGAGACCAAACCACTCAAAACACCCTACTAGCACATTTTATTACAAACCCCGCGGGGCCATGGTCATAATTATTCAAACAAAAAACTGACTAGCCAAAACTGGCTAGACATAAAGGCGGATCATCTAATACACTGGAATCAAACATTTGTCATGTTTGTCAACTGGCGGTTCCTCAGGTAATCCAACTATGGTACAAATAAGTGGTTTACAAGGTCAATTCAAGAAATGAAGAAAATATACTCTGTATGAGGAATAGCCTTGTATACTATATGTGAATCCAATAAGTGAAGTAAAGAGGCATCAACAACAAGAGTCAAGACTAATCCAATACCTTGGACATCACAGCTTCATTCACATGTAAGCATTAAGTCTGATATGAAATAAAGAGTATAGTTACCACTAGTACAGCAGTAAGCAATAATATAGCAGGCCTATTATCCGTGCATCCATTTAATAGTATTAACACCGAGCATTCATCCTATTATGAGTATTAATCATTAGTGTTTACTGTTAGTATGTGAATTTATGCACCAGGAGAATGGTAGTTTCAAGCTGTAATAGGCTGGGTCTGTTGCAGCATGTCAAGGAGGCCACCTGAGGACACCCTAACAGTCACCACAGTCCACCTTAGGGTTGTTTGGGAGAGAACCCAAACCCTAGATGGACAGACCAAGGGAGTTTAGAGGTTGGTTGTGGATGGAAGAAGGCAACCGAGGGAAGGGTGAAGGGTTTGTGGTGGAGGTCGAGGTGGGATGTAATATACTGCCTTAAATCTGATCTCAATTACTGGCCACTTTGTGTGTGTCAAGAACTTCAAATATCCACTGCTGATTTGACTGCTGATTTGTTGAGTTTATAATTTATGGTTTTCTCATGGCTTTGCAAGATAGGCAGCAATATATTATATCAAGTACACTAATCAGGAATTCAAGGTGTTAAACTTGTCTACCTTTGTCCAACAATACACAGTGTGTTGTAGGATTCTACCCTTCTCTTCCAATCAGATTATTTACTGTGTGATTAATTATTGTGTAGGAGTTTCATAGTGGTTTCATTACTCATTAATTGCCATCAATTATTCCAACACCAATAAAATATCCGATGTAAGTAACATTCATAAACTCAGGGAAAGTGCTGTAGATATATTATTTGTAGACAACGATTAATATGAACAATATTAAGGTCCAATAACACATGAATTTCTGACCTGATTTTTGTGGTTACATACAGCCTACACTTTGCCCAGATGGACAGTGAAAGGACTCATTTTTCTCCAATGTTGAGCCCTCCTCTATGACTGGTTTGACCACCTTTACAACAGCAGTGACAATACCAATCGACCCAAGGATAAATTCTGTAGCAGCGATATGGGTAGATCTGGTATATTTCCTGTAGGTGGCTGATCTCTGAGGTATGGAGTTTCCCTTCTTCTGAACCCACAGTTTAATGAAGGAATCAGTCCCGGAATTTAGCAAACACAACCAACAAGGTAGAGGATCTGCTCATTAACGAATAAACACAATATTTGAACCAGCAGGAGAGGAATGACGCCCACAATTTTCCCTTGTGACTCTCTTCAATAATGCATCCTCTCTTCACCCAACAGCTGTATATCTACTGGCAAATATTTTACTTTATATGCTATGATATCAGTGTGCTACCTATCTAGAGATGACAAGGAACAATTTAGATGACCATGACCTTCAACATGGAGGAACAGGGCTTAAGTATGAAGTACGAAATCTGTACAGATCTGTACGGAATAGTACAGAAGGGTACTATTTGGTATGGAACTGTCCTCTACAGCCTGCCACGAGTTGGTCTACTTGCCCCTTCTCTGTCCAACACAAAAAGTGATGATATTCTTCTCAAACGGGCATGAAATCTCTGTCACAATAATCCTTAATGAAGATGATTCACCCAGCTATGAAATAAATTGATTCGCTGCCCTAACACTCCACAAACTTCTCCTCATTGAAGCACAAATGATAGATCCGAGTAATGTATCCTTGAACTTAGCTAGGATGGATATATTTCACCATCGAAACCAAGATTTGTCAAGGGTTTACGTCCTCAACACCAATAGCTCACCAAGCTCTCCAAACCTGTCTCTGAAAAGATGAATAATAACAATCATACCCTTTTGGTTCAACTAACCTTCTGATATACCTTTTAGGGATTGCATGCATCTCACTTTTAGGGTTTGCATTCATGTCATTTTTAGGAACATTACATCGGAAGGGGACCTAGGAAAGGGAGGGAGGTCAAGATGAGGTGGCCAAACTCCCTAGGATGGAGGCCGAGGCTTGTTGCAGCCCTAGCTGCAAGTCCGAGGGTGTTTGAGGAGAGGTCGAGGTAGGATATGGCAGCTATTAGGGCTGTGGAGAAGAAAGGAGGAAGGTCGCAGCCTTAGGAAAGTGAGGGGAAAAGATAGGTTGTACAAGGAGAAAGAGAGAAGGAAAGGACTGGGATTAGGTTTAGGGAAAGGTTCTTAGGTTACCAAATCCCTAGGGCGTCTAAGGAAGATGATAGGCCTCCTATGAGAAGAAAAAACCTAGGTTTGCAACTATCTTAGACACCTAAGGTCAAAACCCTATGAGGACTCCTACTAGAGGATGTACTCCTTGCTAAGGTGACTAAAGGATGAAAAATGACCTAGCCTAGATGAAATGCAACTCTAAAGGCTACCATTTAATCAATGAACATGCATCATTCATCAACATTTAACAAAGAGAGATCAAGCAAAACCCTAGATACCTCACCATGCAAGTGTTTAACCAACAAAGCATCACCTTCAGCAAGAGCATTGAACCAAAGAACTTCAAGAAATTGCTTGCAAACCAGAAAAATGTCTTCCTCAAGAAGAACGCATCATTTCCAAAGAGCCCTAGTTTGGATAAAAGAGTAACATAGCATTTGATCCCACTTGTCTTATGTTAAAATGAAGTAAGAAAGGGCTTATAAATAGCTTCTCACACTCACTTTACAAATATATCTAGGCCTACATGCCTTAAAATGTCAATTTAAAATTATTAAATGTCAACTTAAAATTATAACAAAAATAATATAAAAATGGCTTAAATTAGGCTTATAGTAGGCCACCTGGGGTATTTTTCCCCTAAGTGCCAAAAACTGCTAAAATAAGCGAATCAATCCGAACGAAAGGCTGGAGTGAGCTGGAGGGAGGGCGCCATACCTCATCTAACCCCGAAATGCAGAAAATCCCTAAACACCCCCCCTCAAACAAGCGATAAGGCCTGGTATGGAAGATGACATCATCAAAAGAAAGAAGCCCAGGGAGAGAAGGTGCCAATATGCAGAGTGACCAAGAGGGTACATAAGGTGACTATGAAGAGAGACCAAGGTCTCACAGCTAAAAGACAAGTCACTGATACAAGGAAACAAGTGTGGGATCATATAACCCAGTGATCAACCCTTAGGAGCCCCGAACACCAACCCCAAGTTTAAAAACTCCAACAAACAGCAACCAGCAGTGCTATTAATCCATAGTACTCCTAAAGGAAGAACCAAAGGGCCCTGGAAGAACCAAAGGGCCCTGCCATGACCACCACTACTGAAGAACACCTCTCCCAGTCAGAAAAAGGCATTTCTCTCCATGGGGTACATCTGAAGGTGCCTTGGGTACAAGTGCAACGTAATAGAATTAAAGTGTTTTATTTTCATTTAATGTGGCATTAATGAGAAATTAATGTGGGCCCTAAATCTCATCTAATCAACTTTTAATCATAGCCATTGATTTAATGGAGGCGGTTACCTCAAACAAAACTAGGGAAAAGGCATGAGAAGACATTCATTGTTACCCATGAGTTTTGGAGAGCAAGGAGAAAGAAGAGAAAACAAGGGTTTGAGAGAAGTGGATTCCTTGGGGAAGCGAGAAGAAATTCTTGCACAAATTCCAAGAAGCTAAAAGTGGCACAAATTCCAAGGCTGGAACAGTAAGAAGTACAGCACGTAAATTGAGAAGAGTGCACAGAAATCGAGGAAGATTTCTACATTTAATGTTGTAGGTGCTGGCACAAAAATCAAGGCCAACATGTGGAGGCCGTATAGCTTGTGTGGGCACAATTTTTGAGCCTGATTGGGTGAATTTAATGTTATGAACAGAAATCAAGGCAATGACTAGGACAATTTAATGTTGAGTTTGCACAAAAATCGAGGTCGCACATGCGAGGTTGTACAGTTTTTTTTAGGGCACCAACTTCAAGATAAATTCTGCAAATTTTCAGCAAGTCGTACAATGATTGTGTGGCACACATTTCGAGAAGAAATTGGTTGAGATAAGTACTACTGTAAATTTGTCTAATTTTGCCTGAAATAATAAAATTTATCTCTAAACAAGTTTTCCCTTCAGGGTTTATCCTGGACCAATTTGGTCAAAAATCACTTAGTAAATTTTATGTGCATGTGGTTGTCATAAATTTCTGAGTTTGAATGTGTGGCTGTCATAAATTTCTAAAAAGTTGAAAATTTTCCATGTGTTTCGAGAAAAAATCATTTTTCATGTATGTAATGTGGTTTTACAATGATGGGGTTTAGGCATTAAACTTCACATGAAAAAACAAACTTGAAACTAGGTTGGGAAAATAAAATTTTCATGGTATCAGAGCTAAAGTAAAGGGCTGAAACAAAACACAAAGTGAAATTTTAGACTTGGTGAATAAGGGAAAACAATTGTTTTGTGAAGAAAATAGGTTCTTACACTGATTTTCGGGTTATGGCTACCAGACTTAGGATAGAATAAAAGTTGGATGGGGTGGTTACTTTTAGCCCATGAAAGGCTAGAATAGTGTCAATATTGCAGGAGAATGAACTATGGGATATAGTAAACAGTATAACTACTAATCTGGTCACAATTCCTACAGTTGCAGTTGATAAGGCCGTGTTTGACAAGAAAGATATAAAAGCAAAAAGAATCATTCTTGATGCCATAAAAGATCATATGATTCCACACATCTCAAGTAAATACTATGCTCATCAAATGTGGACAGCTTTGACAAACCTATACCAAATTTCGAACGAAACCGAAAAAATGGTGTTAAGGGAGAAGTTGAAGGGTATTCCAATGAACAAAGGAGAGAATATGGTCTCCTACCTTACCAGGATTATACAAGTTCGAGATGAACTTGGAGCAATAGGGGAGGCTGTACAGGGTGTCGAGTTCGTATGTACAACTTTAAATGGTGTGATGAAGCCATGGGTTGTATTTGTGGAGTCTGTAGTTGCTTGTGAGAACCTGCCTTCATGGGATCGTATCTAGGACGATTTTATTCAGGAGGAAACCTAGAGAGGGTATGTACAGGGGAGTACATCTCACAGCAAAGATGATGAGAAGAATGTGGCTTTGTAGCGAAGGGTAAAAAGAAGAAATCCAAGAAGGATCCTAAGGATGGGACCAAGTAGCAGGCCAGTGAGCAAAAGGACATGAGAAAAGTTAAATGCTTTGCTTGCCAGAAGTTTGGACACTATGTTGGACAATGTCCAAACAAGAAGAAGAAACAGTAGACAACAGCAGCAGCTGAGATTGATGATTATGTTGCTAGATTCGAGAGAAAGTTTTCTCTCATTGTTGGTTGTACAGAGAGAGCATCTATCACCAGCAGTGATATGGAGGACCAGATGAAGCATTCCCTGATTGTTGGGCATTCCCTAAGTGCGTCCACCACTCCTTCCACTTGGTACATTGACAGTGGGGCTTCGAGCCATATGACAGGTGTACGTGACATGTTCATTGATATGACAAAGACAGGCTTGGATCTGGAGGTGGTGTTGGGTGATGATACAGTGGTTCACTTAGGCGTGGGACTGTCAACTTTCAGAGGGAGTCCATGCCACATGGAGCCCATGACTCCGAAGGATTACTTGTAGGTCCCTGGGCTGAAGAAGAACCTTGTTTCAGTTTCCACTATTGAGGACAAAGGCTTTGGACTATATGTCCTAGATGGGAAAGTGCATGTCTTTCCCAAAGCGGCAGGACCATCTGATTCATATGCCATTAGAGCTAGATGTGAGAAACAGTACAAGCTTCTCTTCCAGTCTCACCATGCATTGGTGCACACTAGCAACAGCATTGAGATGTGTGAGTTGTAGCACAAGAGGATGGCCCATCTCCATCATTCATCTTTGAGGATGTTGAGGGATATGACTACAAGTATATCAGAATTCAGCACAAGGAAGAGTGGTGTGTGCAAAGGGTGTACTTTGGGAAAGTACACCAAGACTGCTTTTTCGAGCAGTGATAGCAGATCAGAGATAGTGCTTGACTTGATACATTCAAACTTGTGTGGTCTCATGTCATCTGCCTCTTTGACAGGATTTGGGTACTACGTCACTTTCATTGATGACTATTCCAGAAGGACCTAGATCTACTTCCTGAGGAGCAAGAAGTCAGAATAAGTCTTGAAGAGGTTCCAAGAGTTCAAATCTCTTGTGGAGAACGAAGAAGTTCCAAGAGTTCAAAGCTCTTGTGGATAACCAAACAAGGAGGAGGATCAAAGTACTCAAATCAGACAATGGGGGTGAGTATACCTCCAAGGAGTTTGATGAGTATTGCAGACAGGAAGGGATAAAGAGGCAGCTGACAGTTCCATATACTCCACTACAGAATGGAGTTGCTAAAAGGAAGAACCGAGCGATAGTGGGAGCAGCTAGAGCCATGCTGCATGACCTGAGTCTTCCTTTCTTTCTATGGGTTGAGACCTAAAGTATTGTTGTTTTTATACATAACAGGAGTCCACACCATGCCTTCGAGTGTAAGACTCCTGAGGAGATGTTCGTTGGGAAGAAGCCTGAGATAGGCCACTTCCGTATTTTTGGATGCCTTACATATTCACATGTCCCTTCTGAGAAGAGGACAAAGTTGGAGGCTACTGCAGAGAAAGGCATCTTTGTTGGCTATGATGAGACTTCAAAGTCTTTACGCATATACCTTCCTACACAGAGGAAAGTTGTAGTGAGGAGAGACGTGAGATTTGAGGAGGAGCAGGCCTTTAGAAAGTCTCGAGAGTCGGAGATGGAGGAGCAATAGGTTACTACTCCACGGGTGACAGCATCTCAGAGTTCAGCTAGTCAGGGAACAAGGTCAGAGGTCTCAGGTTTGACTGGTCCACAGGATGCAGGTTCTTCAGGTAGAGGGACTCAATCTATAGGGAATTTTGGTAGAGGGGCAGGTTCTCAAAGTACAGGTGCACAGGATTCACCTTCACGTGATTCGAGTTCACTTGGTTCAGTTTCAGGTTCACCAGGTACAAGATCTCAGACCTCGGGTACTTCTTCAGGGAGACAGTAGTCAAATGAGGAGGTTCAGGAGGAGGGTCTGCCACAGGACGCTACTTCCAAGAAGAGAAGGCCAAGTTGGCTTAAGGAGCTTGTGAAAGAAGTCTATGGGGCCACCCAAGAGGGGGAGGTCAAAGAGAGAAAGGCACCAGAAAGATTTTCCAGTTACATGGTGTTGATGCCTTCCACCTTTGAGGAGGCATCCACACATCATGTTTGGAGAGATGCCATGATGGAAGAGTACAATTCCATCATGAAGAATGATATGTGGGAGGTTGTTTTGAGACCAGAGAGGAAGTCAGTTGTGACTTCCAAGTGGTTGTACAAGATTAAACATGTTGCGGATGGCAGGATTGAGAAGTACAAAGCTCGCTTTGAGGCGCATGGGTTCTTACAGGTAGAGTGAGTTGACTATGGTGAGACCTTTGCGTCAGTTGCTCGGTATTCCTCAATCAAGGAAGTGATTTCCATAGTTGCAAAGATGGGTTGGAAATTCCACCAGATGGATGTGAACACCATATTTCTCAATAGTCTTCTTCAGGAGGAGGTGTATCTGGAGCAACCACATGGATTTGAGGTTCATGGGAGAGATTCTCATGTGTGCAGGTTGAAAAACGCCTTGTATGGACTGAAGCAAGCACCTCGAGCTTGGTATTCAAGGAATGACTCATACTTGTTGTCAATTGGGTTTCAAGAGAGTAAGGTTGATCTCAACCTGTATTTCATTATGGTTGGAGGTGATCTACTCATTCTTTTGTTATATGTTGATGACTTATTTATCACAAGGGGGGGCAACTAATTGCAGCTTGTAAGAGATATCTTGCTTCAGAATTCAAGATGACTGAACTTGGGTTGATGCACTATTATTTGGGGATGGAGGTTTGGTAGGAGGATGGACATGTTTTCTTGGGGCAAGGAAAATATGCAGCTAATGTTCTGAAGAGATTTCAGATGGAGGGTTGCAGACCGATGTCCACACCTATGATCACCAACTGGAAGAAGATTCATGCTTCTGAGGGAGAGTTGGTTGATCCTACCTTATACCGTCAGCTCATAGGGTCTTTGATGTAGTTTGTTAATACCATACCATATTAGTATTTTGCGGTGAACACTCTAAGCCAATTCATGATGGAGCCTAGAAGAGTGCACTGGATAGCCGAAAAACATGTGCTGAGATACCTTGTTGGGACAGTAGACTATGGTCTGACTACAGGAGGTCAAATGGAGTGGATTTGATTGGCTTCATAGATTCAGATTGGGCAGGCAGTGCATCGGATTAGAAGAGCACTTCCAGATGTTGCTTTAGTTTGGGCTCGACAATTGTGTCGTGGTTTAGTAGAAAGCAAAAGTTTGTAGCTTTGAGTTCTGCAGAGGTTGAGCATATGGCAGCCAGTCAGGCTAGTTGCGAGGCACTGTGGCTTCGCAAGCTGTTAGTGGACTTATTTGATCAGGAGTTGAGGCCTACGGTAATATACTGCGACAATCAGAGTTGCATCAGGCTCTCTGAGAATCCAATATTCCATGACAAGTCTAAGCATATAGAGATCAGATATCACTTCTTCGAAGACTATGGTCAGAGGGGTGTTGTTGAGCTACAATACATATCTACTGAGAAGCAGGTCGCTGACATCCTAACGAAGTTTTTGGGAAGAGGAAAGCATACTCACTTCAAAGACAAGTTAGGGGTGGTGAACAACACTTTCCTCGATAAGAGGAAGTGTTGAAAAAGGACCAAGGAAATGTTGTTCACCTTCTGATGCATTGGGGTGAACACAGAGATTAAAAAGTGGTCCTTAGTACTTTATAAAGTAGGATGTACTTTATTTTTAATAAAGTCAATTTATAAATTGGTTTGAAGTTATTAAATTAAATTGAATAAATGAGACTTTAGGTGAGAATTTAATTAAAAAGGGCACTTCCGTATTTGAATGAAAAAGTGTTTTATTTTCATTTAATGTGGCATTAATGAGAAATTAATGTGGGCCTTAGATCTCATCTAATCAACTTTTAATCATAGACATTGATTTGATGGAGATGGTTACCTCAAACAAAACCAGGGAAAAGACATGAGAAGGCATTCAGTGTTACCCATGAGATTTGGTGAGCAAGGAGAAAGAAGAGAAAACAAGGGTTTGAGAGAAGTCAATTCCTTGAGGAAGAGAGAAGAAATTCTTGCATGTTAGTTTTTGTACCTAGGCAGATGTTCCCTAGGTGACTTTAATTTTTGCCTAAAGTCACTTTAAGAGGGAAAAAGGTGACCCTCACATTAAAAGTCACTTAATGAGACTTTATAACAATAAAGTCACTTTTTGATAAATTTAAGTGGGTGAGTGATTTTATTTATGAGAAATAAATAAAAGGGATTTTCACTCACATTCAATCTCATCCATTGGATTGATTCTTTTTCCACCATTGGATTAAGAAACTCACTTAGGTCAAACAAAAAGGCTGAGGGAGGCAAAAGGGCATTCACTTTTCATGTTTTCAGGAGAAGAGAAGAGCTGAGAGAGAGGAGGTCGAGTTTGCTGAAGGAGGTAGAGTTTCTGAGAGAAATTTATGCACTGAAATCGAGGAGTACAGGAGATTTAAATCTGCACAGAAATTGAGAGGAGAGTACGGCTCATTTATTACTGTACGGCTGCTTTAACTTGCACAGAAATCGAGGTGTACGACTGCCATTAATGCTGTACGATTTGCATTAAATTCTCAGCACAGAAACCGAGGTTTTGTGGGTCTGTACGGACAGCATTAAATTTCAGCACAGAAATCGAGGTACGGCCTGTGTGTACGGTTTGCAATTTTTTGGCACAAAATTCGAGGAAGAAGTACGGCCTGTTTTGCTACTGTACGGCTGCATTTATTGGCACAGTTTTCTAGGAGATGTACGGCCTGTTATTGCTGGACATTTGCATGTGATTTTTTGCACAGAGAAAAGAAGAAGGGTGTACGGCTGAGTTTGCTGAGCACATTTCCAGACTTTGAGAAAAAGTTTGCCGGTGGAGATAAGTTGTATTTTTCACCATTTTTTTGTCCTGTACTTTGCTGAAGAATAATAAAAATCTCTCCTCTCTCTGACTGGTTTTCCCCGTGGGGGTTTTTCCAGGGCTGATTAGCCAAAAATCTGTGAGTCAAATTTATGGTGTGCATGTTTATTTGTTTCAGCCTGTTAGTAATTTGATTTTACTGTGTGTTTAAAATTGTTCGGCAAAAATTTTAAGTAGCTTCAAGCCTATGCAAAACCGGCTGAAGTGAAAAACACAAATTGTTCATTTAAACCAGCAAGCAGTAAAACTCAGTTTTTCAACATTGCACAAATTCCAAGACACTGAAAGTGGCACAAATTCCAAGGCTAGAATAGTAAGAAGTACAACACGTAAATCGAGAAGAGGAGTGCACAGAAATCGAGGAAGATTTTTGCATTTAATGTTGTAGGTGCTGGGTGCTGGCACAAAAATCGAGGCACACGTGTGGAGGCCATACAGCCTATGTGGGCACGATTTTCAAGGTCGTACAGCCTATGATGTTGTTATGCACAAAAATCGAGGAAATGACTAGGACAAAATTTAATGTTGAGTTTGCACAAAAATTGAGGCCATACAGTTGTTGTTGTGGGAACAAACTTCGAGGTAAATTCTGGAAATTTTCAGCATGTCGTACATTGATTGTGTGACACATATTTCGAGAAGAAATTGGTTGAGACAAGTACTACTGTAAATTTGTCTAGTTTTGCCTGAAATAATAAAATTCCTCTCTGAACAAGTTTTCCCTTCGAGATTTTATCCTTGACCAATTTGGTCAAAAATAACTGAGTAAATTTCATGTGTGGGGCTGTCATAAATTTCTGGGTTTGAATGTATGGCTCTCATAAATTTCTAAGTTGTTAAAAGGTTGAAAAAAATTTATGTGTTTCAAGAAAAAGTCATTTTCATGTATGTAATGTGATTTTACAATGATGGTGTTTGGCATTAAACTTCGCATGAAAAACCAAACTTGAAACCGGGTTGGGAATATGAAATTTTCAAGCCCTAGACTCCTCCCAAATCTCTTCCTAGATGGAATCATCCCAAAGTCTCTCCCAAGTGGGGAGATTCTCCTAAGCATAGAGTGCAATGATTCCCAAGGCTTGGTGAATCCATTCAATGCCTCACTGACAAGGTCTGCATCAGCTACTTTCCCTCCAACAACTACAAGTTGATCACGTATTTGAGTGATCCTCATAAGATAGTTGGTAACATTGTTAGATCTTGACATCTGAACATCCCTAAGATTGTTTCTCAAGATCAACTTCCTGCTCATGTTGTCACTCTGGAACAATCCACTAGAGCTTTATACATTGCATGGGAAGTTGTCTTCTCAGCTACATGAGGAATCAGGCAATCCTTCACAACATCTAGGATCACTCTCTAGGATATCCTTCTTCTCATGAGCCACCAACTATGTTGGATCTGTTGGTAAAGTAATTTCCTTCCTCATAATGTCCCAAAGTTCATGTTCCTTCAAAAGCAATGTAACCCTCGTTTTCCACTACATGAAGTTAGATGCCCCATCTAACATGTCTTCAAATCTAAGACTGGCCGTTGGCATAACTAAATCTGCATAAAATAATTGTCATGTGCTTATTCCCTCAAGTACCCACCAAGATCTACTATTGTAAGCCCCAAATTCATTTCCTTCTCAGAGTGCAAGCTCTGATACCATGTTAATTTTTCTAACCCCAACACTAGATAAACAATTCCCAGTGATTTTCCTTGCTAAAAATTAAATTTCAACTCACTAATTTATTTATACTTGTTGAGATCTATTAACATAAATTTAAATAGTGGAAGCAATACCAAAAAAAACAAATCTACTAAATAAAAACAGACCCAAAATTTATGCCCTTCAAATCAGCTTTTCATTCAGTGATTTCCAAGCTTACAAGGGCCCCCTTACTAGGAAAATGGCCCTGAGAAAATACAACAGCAAAACCTGGCAAAATGCCCTCCACAAAAATATCCTCCAACAGCAAAACTGCCCAACAAACCCCCACTGCCCGTTACTCTGTCGTCCGACCTCTATGGCCTTGTACGACGCTACTATATGGTTTGTACAAACTGTACTAACGCATATGCCCTTGCAGATCTGCCCGAAAAGGCACACCCAGCTGCACTGTGCACTCATGGCTCTGTCTATAACCACAACCTGCTTAGGGTGCTCCCGTGACTCTGCATGTACAGCCATGGCTTGTTGTACGATACTCTTGCGGCTGATATGGCTTTGTACGAATGGTTGTCTGCCTGGAACCTCTGCCTGGCTAGTACGGTCCCCTGGAAGATCTCTAACTGCTGCAATCTCTCTCTCTCTACCAAATCTGACAAGTGGAAGTCCTTCTCCACTTTCTCTTGTGTCTTTTTCCTCTCACCTTGGCTACCTTTAGGCTTTTATCCTATTGAGATGAACCAAAACCCTAACTAACTCCAATGGTTGAGATTAAATCTCACTCATTTGAGATCAATGGCTAAAATTCAATTAATAAACTTAAATCGTTGATGTCAAAAACTTAGGCATTTCTCCAAATTATATCTAAAAAGACATTCACTTTAATAATTGACTTTAATAAAGTGAATTTCCAAGGTTCCTGAGAGGTATTAATGATGATTCCCATAAGTAAGACACACACTCATGGAAAAACTTGTCTGAGCTACAAACATCAACAAGGCTCACACTTGGAAGTGAATTCTTCAGTGCCCAAAGAGATCTTTATTATCTCTGATTGTTGAAATTACAATGAAAGATGAAGCTTGATAGTTGGCCCAAGAGGCTTGAGTTTACTCAAACGAATATGAATAGATAAGCTTCAAGTTGTTGTACAAATTTGCTCATGAAAATATGTTGAATCCCCTACTAGTTATGACTACATGTTGCCTTGTGTTTAAATGACTGCCTTCGAAATGTTAAAGAGAGCACTCTGTTTAAAAAAATATTGTTCATGCCTTTATTGTCTATGTGAACATCTCATTATATTCACACATAATTGCTTTAATCTAGTCATAGATTCTTTGAATGCCCTGTCGATAAGATAAGATAAGATAATTTTATTAATGTCCGACAAATGACCACAAAAGTAGGCTAATGGGATTGTTGAGTACAATGATGTATTTACAAAGCTGGAGCAACAAAAGGTCTCCTATAAAAGGCAAGATGCAGAAAGTAAAGTAAAGCAAAATAAAATAGAGCATGGACTCTGTGTTGGAACATAAAAAACGCTCGACCTTGACCCTCGGAAGTCAAGCAGGAGTGGGCATGTACAGAAGGAAGAGATCCTGAAACGAGAACCCAAAAGTAATAAAGTGGACCTGTCACAGTATAAACCCATCTCTCCTAACATTCGAGGTTGAATGAAGGAAACTGAAAATAGAATGGTGTCCAGAGGATGAACTGATTGATGGTTTAGACTACCTACTGCATCGTTGTCTGAAGGGCGAAGCGCACCTCAGTTTCCTTTATTCGAGGTCGAATGAAGGAAACTGAAAATAGAATGGTGTCCAGAGGATGAGCTGATGGATGGTCTAAACTGCATACTGCATTGCTGTCTGAAGGGCGAAGCGCACCAATGAGACCTAGGGGATCTCATCTACCTCTGATAAAGGGATCTGGTCTAGTCATGCCACTAGGATCTCGAGGGTGGGGGAAAGTCCCACGAGTCCGCACTGATCTGGAGGCTAATGTTGTGTTGATATCAATCTGTCTCTTAGTGCCCCTCCTCGAGGATAGCACCATGAAAAAGGAAGTGATCAACTAGATAGGATCTGGTCTGGTAGGAGCCTGAAGAAAATGGGCCCAAAGCCTAAGAGTCTCCTGCATGTATAAGTCAAGGCATTTCTAATCAGGGTATCTAAAGAAGTTGGTGAGGGTTTAGGTCCCCCTGAATAGGCAATAGAACCGCCCATGGATCTCATAGTAGATGGGGCAATGGAAAATTAAATGCTCCTCGGTCTCTATCTCCTGAAGATGACACAACTAGCAATCAACCCATGCACTCTATACTAACTAACATCATCACTATACTAACTAACATCATAACATGCTTATAATCATGACAAGAGAAAATAATAACTATAACATGAATTTAAATCAATAACTCACTGAAACGTACCTGTTTAAATGTTGAATTTCCAAGAATGTAGTAGTATTCCAACAACTACAAACTTCTATCTTCGCCTCCTTCGATGCTCAAAATGGAATTAACCTCCCTACCAACTAGGATCCTTGCTGACTTTCTAGCTCTAAGAAACCTTTCAATTTCTTGGCCCTCCGTCCATGACTCTAAGAACAGTAATGCACAATATCTCTACGAACTTGTTCCATGATAATATTTCTTCCAAGAATTCCTCCATGGATTCTTCCACCTCTCAACAAACTCAACGTCTCCACAACTACAAAATAAATAAATTAAAAAGAATTACCCCAACTCCTCTTTACTCTCTATTTATCAATTTCTCATGCACATCTCCCCAAGTCTCCTCAACCGCCCTCATTTATGGGCAATCAACCACCCCTTCTAGATTTTAGGAAAAATATCTAAAATTAAAATAAAGAATTAAAAAACAATAAATATATAATAAAATGTCTTTATTTTCATGCTAGCTTATTAATGAATTTGACATTTTCTTTCAAAACTTATTACACCCCACCATACCTATTCAATTCATTACATCAACAATTAATGAAAGTCAACAAGGGTTTTTAATGCTACTAGAAATTATATGTACTCCAAATACTCCTTACAATCAATAACCATTCATTCAATAAGTAATACATAAATTAATCATATTTGTTTACATGTGCAATCATCAATGTAGGTATACGTAGCTAGTCTATACATACCTGTGCGTGCACTAATTATAAACAATCATTCTTCTAATGCATAGCTCCTATATGTTCTCATTTTCATCCAAGTATGCAAGATAACATATATAAATCTCAACATCTAACAATCACACTAATATACAATAATTCAATACAGATGACACAACTTAATTGTTAGATTTTACACCCTTATCACAAGAGCTCTGACCTTATCTCTAATATAATACTCAATAGGTTCCCAAATACATACATAGAAAATAAATTTCAGGTATGATCTATAAGTAGCTATAATAATCTCATTAATTGTCGATCATGCGCAGCGGAACTGGAAATCAAACACACATAAACACAATGATTTACCCTAGAAACCCCAATGGGGAAAACCAACATCTAAGGCTTTCTATAATCTAAGCGAGAGAAATATGAAAGAGATTACAATCAACTTTATCAATTACACAGAAGAACTTGTTGCCTTGGAAAAGCGTGCTAGATCTCTTGGAGATTACTTTAGCAGATGAACTGTCTCTGATGGAATGTGCCCCTCAGGCACACGTGTGACCAATCTGGCAAGTGCGCCCATTGCCTGCTCTGATCTATTATGTAATCAGCTCTGTACCTCTGTCTAAGGAAGTGCGCCCCCTTCTAGTCTCTAAAAGATGTGCCTTAGTCTTCCTCATCTATCTCGGCCATGAAAGAATGTGCCCCCTCTCTCTGAAATGCGCCCCTCTTACTGTCTCTTTGTATGCTCAATAGAAATGCTCTCTCACTGTCACTCAATCTCAGAATGATCAAGGCATCCTGTCCTTAGTCTCTGAAGAATATGCCTCATAGCTCTTATCCCTCTCATCCTCAAGAATGTGCCCTCCTCATGCAAATCAGTCACTCTCCTGAAGCCTCTCGCTATCTGCACCTAAGCCACACAAGAGTGCCTTGTCATTTACCCTCTGCATCATTTTAATAGCTTTGGTGACTGATTAGGATTCCAAACCCTAATTTACTTTTCATGCGCATGCATCACCTACTTTTCATGCAAATAGTAAAAGTCTCATAAACCTATGCGTGTTTCCAACATTAGATCTGTGACAACTGATAGAGTGTTTCTCACACCCTACATCCATGCCTACTCCGCGAATATCCCTTCATGCTAAGCATGACTACATGAAGGGCATCCCGAGATACAAATCTCAACATGAATCATATCCTCACACATGAGTAAAGCGAGACTTTTAGAACACAAAAGTAATAATGTTGTTAAATAACTCACTCACAACAGCTTTCTAATTTGCTTCAACCCACCCTTCCTCCCTAACCTACTTCCATCTTCCACATCCTATCCTTTCCTCTACTGGAATATATTGGAGCATCAACTATATTGACCTAACCCCAGATAGAACTTGTAAGTGTGCGTGGAAGTGTCGACTATATCGACCAAGCCTCCCCAACAGGCAACTGGCAGTCATCATCACACAACTTGGGGAGCATGTCTCCACACATCATTCCCATGACTCAAGGTTTTGAAGGATACATGGTAGGCAATTTCTCTAGCCCTCCTAATATAACAAGGGTCGACACCCTATACTGAGCCATATTGTGCAATTATTGTTCTTATAGTCACGTCATCGAACAACCATTCTAGGCAAGTTGTGCACCTTATCAAAACCACACTTGCCCACAGATCATAGAAATATTGGAATTCACAATTAATCATAAGAAAATTGATTGCACTTAAGTATCCTCTCAATGTCTCAAACATCTTGTGCCCCTTGACACTTTTAGGAATCTAACTATCTCATAGCCAGTCAACATGTGGGTTAGTTCACCACTAACATAAACCTCATGTATAAACAATGAACATACCCATCTCTTTCAAGTGACAAACCATATCACTTAAACGACATCTAAATATAATCATGTAAGCACTTTTGCAACATATATATTGTACTTGTTCTATATCCAAGGTGTTACCGTTCAAACTAGCAGTCCTAGATTTACAACACAATGTGGTTCATTTGCTAGTAAATGGTAAGCATGCGGGAGAGAACCAGGCCCCAATGTCACCTCAACCTAGTCTCCCAACTACTTTGGGTAACTCCCAAACCCAAGGGAGAGCCCTTTCAAGGTACCTACAAACATCAATCAAGAAAATACCTTTCTACAACCTTTATAGCAGAGATCAATGCCTAATATGGAGTCAAATAATGAATTGAAAAGACAGCTTGATCTATCTAGGGAGTTAGTTTAATAGTTTATCATGAATATCATCAATCACCTTTCCAATTTAGACCATTTCACATATTCCAATGCAATTTCACTTATCCCAATGCAACCCCTCAAAAAAGTGTGCCCTGAGAGAAAGAGGGACAATGATACTAGGGCGAAGCCCTAGGTGAAGTCGGAAACACAACGCAATCAAGGGTAAGAGACATCTAGGGTTTTCACCCTTCTCAAGATAATGGCTTCAATCAAGATGTGTTTCAAGATCTATGGATAAATCCACTAGGGAGAAATTGATGGTTGCACCAGTTATTCAAAATTGCAAATATTCTTAGGTTTTTGAATTTATTTGAATTTTTAGGGCTTTTTTGACAATATATGATTTTTAGGTCTTTCAAGAAGGTAAAAGAGGACGCCCTCAAAGATCTATGGATAAATCCACTAGGGAGAATTTGTAGAGTGGACCAAAGTTACAAACTCACAACTATTTTTGGAGTTATGAATTTATTTAAATTTTTAGGGTTTTTAGGAATTTACAGATTTTTAGGGTTTTATGCATAAAATTGCAACAAAATAATGTACAAGTAAAATGATATTAAAAAAGGGTAACTAAATGACAAGCAAGGAGATATGATTTTTGTCTCAATTCCCAAGGCATTGAGAGATCAGTGATCAATATTCCTCTCTTGAAATGTCTTTCAACACATGCAAGCTAGGGCTTCACCTAACAACCTCTAGGGTTCGGTAGGTGAGGCTAGGAAAAATGAAGAAGTCCAAGGCCCTAATAAGCAATAGAGAACCCCTAAGAAGGATGTTCTCTTCATACAAAGTTGACTAAATGTTGGCAAAAAGCCATAACAAATCAATAAGATGCACCATAAAAGCACCATTCAACCTAGCTAGGAGCATAATTTACCAACATTTAACAAGGAGTGAGCAAGGAGAAAGACCTTAGGTCACACTTGTAAATGAGTTCTTCCAACTATTCTAGCATCAACATTTAGCATGTGCAAAAAAGAAACCCCAAAACATTATTTCATCCACCTTCAAGCAAGAAAGAGCATCCCAAGAGAAGTGCACATCACATTAGAGCCTCATAGAGTAGGAGAAAACGAAAAAGAATCATATTAGAACCCTTGTCTTATGATTTTACAATGAGGTGAGGATCTCTATTTATAGTTTTTCATCCTCGACCTTCTAATTTTTTAGCCTACAAGTTTAAAATAAAAATAAATTGAAATTAGACTAATTTTAGGGTAAATTCCCCACAAGTTGAGAAACAACCCTAAAATAGACAAAAAATAGCAAAATAGACTAAAATAAGGCTTTGCTTGATAAAATAGTGAGCCAAAGGGGGATGTCATGCCCCAACTAACCCCAAAATGTTGTTTGTCTCTCAATGCCCCCTTTTCCAAGCTTGTAGGCTCAACTATGGAAGGATGACATCATAGGCCAAAGAGCTAGAGGGATTTCTTTGTGTAGGAATGAATTCCAAGTGGGTGAAGGAGGTGTGCTAAATAGGGGACACAACCCGTTACAAGACACAATCACCTCTGCATAGCAGAACCAAGGTGGCCATGTGCCTCAATGGCTCACCCCTAGAAGCCCCGGACACCAACCCATGGGCTTAAAGCCGTGCATGGTGGGGACATCCACACATCGAAGGGGCAGTCAATTAGTTGTGCCACAAAGCCAAGTACTTCTAAGAGTGAAACCAAGGGAGCCTGCCATGACCAATCTAGGGTGACAACAACCCCTAATCCAAATATCCCTACAATATAACCCACTTTGGCATTTACAAAAAAAAAAATTAACCCCTTGCTCTAGGGTTTGGCCCTGTTGGAACGTTGCAAAGCTCTAAAGCGTAACAACTGGCTCCAGCTGCGGGACATGCACTCTTCCCAGGAGTATGAGAACCCCCTAGGATCTTCTGGGTACTTGTAGACCTCCACACAAATCTAACAACAAAGATATCAAATGCATAGAAGGCAAGCACTTCCGTCCTGGCTTGTTCAACATGAAAAATGCAAATAACTCAAAATGAAATAACAAGTGCAATGCATGGTCAACGATAAATGTTGAACTCAAATGCAACTATGCCTACCTATCCTAATTAAGATAACAGAGGTAGGATCAAGTGAAATCATACCACCAGTGTAGCCATCTGAGTATATGATTTGTACCTGATCTTCTTCCTTTGTTCTTGGAAACAATCCAAGACAAAATCACATCAATGACGAGTTGTGTACGTACCAGTATCTTTGTCGAAATGGAGATGGAATGATGCATGCACCTGGAAACCTGGAAGCCTTGAAATTCCTACCGCAGAGAATGATTACTTTCACATGCTTTATTTATCCATGCCTGTACCGGGCTCACATATATGTTGTCCCCATCATATATTTGTTCTGTGAAATTCGTCTGCAAGGAATTGGCTAGTTGATTTTGAACTTGGGAAATCACTTGCAAAGATGAACCCTGGAAATTCTCTAGAGAATCTTTCAAGGCTAACTAAAATATATCCATGTACCTATTCAAGCTTTCTTTTGGACATGCAAACATGTTCATCTTTGTAATAATCATGTTAGTATCACCAATAATCTTTATAAATTTAAAATTATCAGCCACAAAATTCATACCTTCAAGTTTTAAGTGAAAAGATAAATAACAAATATCATGGCAAGGAGAAGTAAATACTATACCTGCCAACATACATGTTTTGGCTCTGTCGAAATGTAACACTGAAAATTTGCTTGTACTGGATAGAAGGGGTTGCTCAACTTCTATAATGCTTCCTGAGAGATATCCTTGCGAATGATAATCATGGACCACCCTAAGAGAGGATAAACCCATTTGCTCAGTACCTATAAAGGAACTCTCTGTATGGCACCCTATATTGTCCTCGATGTTGGGCAGCCACGGCTGAGCTAAGCCGAAAGAAAACTCATCAGCGTTGTGGCTTCCAAAATCTTCCAACTCTTTATCATAACAGAATAGTTGTATATGGTGATCGTCTGTAATAGCAACAAGATCGACGCCCTAAGTTGTTTCATCATCAAATGTAATTGCAAAAGGATTGATCCAATTCTCGTCATTGATGCCACAAGGAGAAGGAACAATCATATCTTCGCCAACTATGCTTTCAGCACTCTTGTGAATTCAAAATAGTACTTGAAGAGCTTCCTCATTCAATTTTGGATGTGTAATAAAAACCTGCTCTAACTAAAAAGGATCATGGACCTGCTCTTCAGAATCTAAGACCCCAAAGCTCAAATTTAATGTTGCTTGGCCTAGAAGAATCATAGTTAGGTAGGCCCAAAACTCCCAATAGTCATCACTTTGCTCATTGTACAGAGGAACTATATTGCCTTTTTCCAAGAGTCTCAAAATATCACAAGGCTCCCCAAGAAAAGGAGGACTCAACATTTCTTCATGTTCCTCGATTAAGGTCTCTTTGTCTTTATATTCTTCAAGGGTACCTTCATCTTCAAACATAAGGCCGAGAATGTTATCGACAAGATCTTGAACAACGTTTTCTTCAAGCAAGCCTTCCAAGGACTGATCGTCATCGTGGATTTGTTCAACAATGTCTCCTTCATGGGAGTTGTCAATGGATTGATCTTCGTTATGGCACCTTTTTGCAGCAATATTGAACGAATTGTAAAGTTTTTGCATCTCTTGAATCCCAGGTACCCATTGGTCCATATCGTTGAGACACCAATGTTTACAGAATATTTCCATAAAGTCTACATAAGATGAAATTGTCCCTGCATCAAGAGACTCATACCACTTCCTGGCATGGGCCTTAAAACTGAAAGATAAAAATTCCATCATGTCATCTTCATAAAGGATGCCTTTATCATTTGTGAATTGTATAAAATGCCATCAAATATGGTGTGCCTGAATCTTCATTGCCATTAAATTTTGGGACTTCACCAGGATCTACATCTTACTAGTTTATGGGAAGGAGCCCAAATATCTAAAAAAATCTAAGGACCATCCATATAAACATTCATCACATTGCATGAAATTCTTTAATGGCTTATTTTCAACAGCTGAGGGTTTATGTCCTACTCTCACATTTCTTTCATTTTTTCTTCAGAGGAGTCGCTAGATAGGACCTGCAAGATTAGTCATTAACAAAATCTCATCAAAGGACAAAGCAAAGCTTACCTCTTAGCCTTGTCCTTGTAGAGTACCTCTTTTCATCTTCTTAAATGGAAATCACCAGGAGAGACCTGTCAAGTTAGATCAAAACAAATCTCACCAAATTACAAAACAATAACGCACCTGAGCCATAAGAAAATGTTGGGTGTATCTAAAAGAATAATGGATTCAACTTGAGGATCCTCTGTCAATTGAAGTAATTTTTTTATTGGAGTCGCTAGATAGGATCTGCAGGGTTAGTCCTTAACAACAATATATGTCAAAAACCAAGTAAGGACTTACCTCAATTTCTTAACAAATGTTGTTCTTGCCAAGGATATGAAAAGATGTTATCATTCAAACTAGCAGTCCTAGATTTGCAGCGCAATGTAGTTTGTTTGCTAGTGAATGGTAAGCACGTGGGAGAGAACTAGGCCCCAATGTCCCCTCATCCTAGTCTATCAACTCTTTGGGTAGCTCCCAAACCCAGGGAAGAGCCTTTCCAAGGTACTTGCAAACATCAATCAAGCAAATACCTTTCTACAACCTTTATAGCAGAGATCAATGCCTCATATGGAGTCAATTAATGAATTGAAAAGACAACTTGATCTATCTAGGGAGTTAGTTTAATAGTTTATCATGTATATCAGTAATCACCTTTCCAATTTAGACCATTTCACATATTCCAATGCAATTTCACTTATCCCAATGCAACGCCTCAAAAAAGTGTGCCTTGAGAGAAAGAGAGGGACAAGGAGACTAGGGAGAAGCCCTGGGTGAAGTCAAAAGCACAACGCAATCAAGGGTAAGAGAGATCTAGGGTATTCACGCTTCCCATGATAATGGCTTCAATCAAGGCCCTTCAAAATCTATGGATAAATCCACTAGGGCAAAATTTATAGCATGACCAAAATTTCAAAATTGCGAATATTCTTAGGTTTTTGAATTTATTTGAATTTTTAGGGCTTTTTTGACAATATATGATTTTTAGGTTTTTCACTAAAGTAAAAGAGGACGCCCTCAAATATCTCTGGATAAATCCACTAGGGCAAATTTGTAGGGTGGACCAGAATTACAAACTCATGGCTATTTTTGGAGTTAAGAATTTATTTAGATTTTTAGGGTTTTTAGGAATTTACATATTTTTAGGGTTTTATGCATAAAATTGCAACAAAATAATGTACAAGTATAATGATAAAAAAGGTAATTAAATGACAAGAAAGGGGCTATGATTTTTTGTCTCAATCCCTAGGGCATTGAGAGATCAATGATCAACGTCCCTCTTTTGAAATATCTTTCAACGCATGCCAACTAGGGCATCTCCTATCAACCTCTAGGGTTCAGTATGTGAGCCTAACTAGGGAAAATGAAGAAGTCCAAGGCCTTAATAAGCAATAGAGTACCCCTAAGAAGGACGTACACTTCATACATAGTTCACAAAATGTTGACAAAATCCCTAACAAATCTGCAAAATGCACCATAAAGGCACCATTCAACCTAACTAGGAGCATAACTTACCAACATTTAACAAAGAGTGAGCAAGGAGAAAGACCTTACGTCACACTTGTGCATTAGTTCTTCCAACTATTCTAGCATTAACCTTTAACATGTGCAAAAAAAAAACCCCAAAACATTACTTCATCCACCTTCAAGCAAGAAAGAGCATCCCAAGAGAAGTGCACATCACATTAGAGCCTCACAGAGTAGGAGAAAAAAAAAAGAATCATATTAGAACCCTTTTCTTATGATTTTACAATGAAGTGAGTATCTCTATTTATAGTTTTTCATCCTCAACCTTTTAATTTTGAGCCTACAAGTTCAAAATGAGATTAGACAAATTTTAGGGTAAATTGCCCACAAGTTGGGAAATAAGCCCTAAAATAGACATAAAATAGCAAAATAGACTAAAATAAGGTTCACTTGACAAAATAGTGAGCCAAAGGGGGGAGTCATGCCCCAACTAACACCAAAATGTTGTTTGTCCCTCAACACCCTCCTTTCCAAGCTTGTAGGTTCAACTGTGGAAGGATGGCGTCATAGGCCAAAGAGCTAGAGGAGGGATTTCTCTATGCTGGAATGAGGTCCAAGTAGGTTAAGTAGGTGTGCTAAATAGGGGACAATAGCCCTTTACAAGACGCAATCACCTCTACATAACAAAACCAAGGGGTCATGTGCCCCAATGGTCACCCCTAGAAACCTTGGACACCAACCCATGGGCTTAAACCCTGCATGGTGGGTACATCCACACACTGAAGGGGCAGTCAATTGTGCCACAAAGCCAAGTACTTCTAAGAGTGAAACCAAGGGAGCCTGCCATGACCAATCCTTGGGAACAATAGCCCCTGACCCAAATACCCATACAATATAACCAACTATGATCTTTACAAAAAAAAATTAACCCCTTGCTCTATGTTTGGCCCTATTGGAACACTATAATGTTAAAGTTAGTGCAACTGCAAGACCCATTCTCAGGGAGGATGGTACCCTAGTCAGTTAACTAGGGCAGAGTAAGACCCTAGAAGGTACCCTAGTTAGTTAACTAGGGCAGAGTAAGACCTTAGAAGGTGACCTAGGGCCCCCAATAGTCTCCTGGGGTTCTTGGTCTAGGACCAAACAGGTTGATGCCAAGGCAGAGTCCCTAACATATGTTTAGGGGCCCTATATGTCTCTAGGGTATTCTGGTCTGGGACCAAACAGTTTCTTGGACACGATGTCCAAGCATATTTTGCAGGTTGAGACAAAGACTTCCTGGTCTTGGACCAAGCAGATTCTTGGTCTAGAACCAAGCAGTTCTTACAGGAGCACTCCTGATCAGTTAACCAGGTGAATCTTGGTCAAAGTAGACCAAGATAATGATGTGTGATGTCCTCTCTCCTAATCAATTATTGCTAAGTTGTTTCTTAAGGGAGTGGCCACCCCTTGATGATGTCACTAGCACCTAACCCTTACGTGTAGTATTGAGGACCAAAGGATCACATCATCCAGTTTGGATCTTCCCCTTATACAATGATGACGAAAACATATGAAACAATGTACCTTGAGAGAGAGAAAATATTAAAGTCCTTGGTCTTGTTGGTCCTTTAGGTAAAAAGGGGTTTGTTTGTCCACCTTTATGGATCACCTTGGACTTGTGGGTATGAGGGTTGTCTTACCTTCTTATTATGACCCCTTTGGTTGACTTATGCTCATTTATCTTACCTGGTCCTAGCACTCTTATTGTGTGTACCTTTGGTATGATGACTTCTACTTTATGGTTTTTATTTTGGACCATTGGCACACTATCCTAAGTCAACTCTTATTTTTTATGGTTTTATTTTTTATAAGACCATTGGACCATTTTATTTTTTATTAATAGACCATTGGACCACTTTATTTTATGGTTTTATTTTATAAGACCTTTAGGACCTTTGGTACCTATTCTAAGTCAACCTAATTGTATTTTATGTTTTATTGGTTAATGCCCTATAAGCTAGACCCCTATAAAAGCAAGTTTTATCCTTCAATGTGTTCATCCAACAAGATGTGTCTCACTTACTTGGGTTTGGCATCAAGGATTGTTTTACTGTTGCTAACCGTGACATCTTCTGCCCAGCAGTGTGACTCTGTGTCTCTTGTGCAGCGTGACTGTGTCTCTGCCCAGCAGCGTGACTGTGTCTTCAGCATGACTGTGTCTCTTCCCAATAGCGTGACTGTGTGTCTTCAGTGTGACTGTGTGTCTCTGCCCAGCGTGACTGTGTCTCTTGTGCAGCATGACTAAGTGTCTTCAGCGTGACTAAATCTCTCTACTGGTGTGTTGCCAAAGCCTAAGTAATTGATTGAAGTTTCTCTTCCTGTTGACTAAGAATCTGAGGTCTGTATCCTTACTGTTTTAACCCTCTTAAGCTCTCTCTCAAGGTATGTCATTTGTTCATCTAGGTGACTTGTCCCTTCGATGCGTGACTGTGTGTCTTTAGTGTAACAGTGTCTCTTGTGCAGCATGACTGTGTCTCTTGTGCAGCGTGACTATGTGTCTTCAGCGTGACTGAGTCTCTCTGTTGGTGTGCTACCAAAGCCTGAGTAATTGATTGAAGTTTCTCTTCCTATTGATTAAAAATCTGAGGTCAGTATCCTTACTGTTTTAACCCTCTTAAGCTCTCTCTCAAGGTACATCATTTGTTCATCTAGGTGACTTGTCCCTTCGATGCGTGACTGTGTCTCTTGTGCAGCGTGACTATGTGTCTTCAGCGTGACTGAGTCTCTCTGCTGGTGTGCTACCAAAACCTAAGTAATTGATTGAAGCTTCTCTTCCTATTAACTAAGAATATGAGGTCTGTATCCTTACTGTTTGAACCCTCTTAAGCTCTTTCTCAAGGTATGTCATTTGTTCATCTAGGTGACTTGTCCCTTCGGTGACAAGATCAAAACCTAAAGGTATTTGAGTATAAGGCTGATTCAACGTAATTCTAGATTAGTATTGTTACATCTGTTTACTATTGTTATCTTCTGTACATTATTTTTATAATTTTGTTACTGTACATGGCATTTGATAAATCATCTCAAGGACCAACTTTAACGCAGTGACCAATGGAGTATTAAAGTTGAAAGAGATGAAAATTATGTTTGATTTTATTGCAATTTAAATTTATTGAAGCGATACTATTATGAATCTAACCCTGTTTCATAATTATGTTTACAGTTTATGCATTAAAGTATATTTTTATGTTAAAACCTAACCTAACCCTAAACTTTAACATGGTATCAGAGCTTAGGCTGTAACTAATTTTGTCTTGCAGCTAACAGAAACTACATAGATCCTAAGGTAAGGGTTGTACCTTACTCAACTTGATTATAGGACAAACTCTTCAAGTTGACAAGTAGGGTCTGAAGATGACTACTCCTTCAGTCAAATCAGAAGATAGACTTGAGGGAGCCTCAAATTTCAATGCATGGAAGGATAGGGTTCTAAATATCCTAGAAGAGAGTGATCTAGATGAATTGGTTACTAGAGTTGTTGAAAAGCCCACTACAGCCCAAGGAAGAGCAGCATTCAAGAAGAAGCAAGCCAAGGCAAAGAGAGTTATCTTTCACTTAGTTAAAGACAACTTGATGCCTGTAATAGCTCCCTTAAGAACAACTAAAGAATGCTTTGATGCTCTACCTAACCTCTATGAAAAGAAAGCCCCTACTCAGAGAAGGGCTTGGAAGAAGCAACTTCATTCACTAAAGATGGAGAAGAATGAAATAGTTGCTACCTTCTTCTCCGAGATCTCTCAAATAAGAGATCAGCTCATGGCCATTCAAGATAAAGTAGAAGATGATGATCTCGTGCAGACAGTATTCGATGGTCTTCCTGCATCTTGGGAGACATTCCTGGCCTTAGTAAATGGAAGAGAGGTTCAGCCAAACTTCGAAAGGTTGTGGCATGATTGTTTAGAAGAAGGAAGAATCCAGAGTAGATACAGGCCTCCAACTGAAAAGGATCATGCATTAGATGCCAAAGCAATGAAAAGAAAGAACATTCCCCAGCACAAGGATAACGGTAAGGAACCACAAGGTAAGTACTTTCATAAAACTAAGGTTAGATGTTATAATTGTGGTAAGATTGGTCATTATGCAAGGGATTGTAAGAAACCACTTAACAAGAATTGGCATAGGAAGAAACATCATGCCTCAACTGCTACAGAAAAAGAACAGCCTCAGCCAAAGAAGTCAAGGGGTGACACTAAGGACTCGGATCAAGAAATGGAATATTTATTGGCTTTAGCACTCACAAGTACCATCCCCAACCTATCAAATTCCTGGTGAATAGATAATGGAGCCACCAGACATATGACTAGATTCAAAAAGGCCCTTGCAGTCTTTGAGGCCAAGAAGTTCCATAAGAAAGTGGAACTTGGAAATGGAAGGACCTATGGCCTTAAAGGAGTTGGTTCAACTGCCTTACAACTTGATTTAGTTACGTTGATTAATATTGGGGAAATTTTATATGTTCCTAGTCGAAAGACGAATGTTATTTCAGTGGCAATTTTAGAAGACAAGGAGTTCTCTGTAACCTTATCAGAAGGAAAGGTTTTGATATGGCCCAAAGGTGAAAGTATAAGCTGAGCCATCGTGATTGGAGTCCGTGAAGGTGACCTCTATAAGGTCTCAGGATATGTTGCTAAAGCTCTATACCCTAGTCAAGTTTCAAAGATCAAGTAAGAGCCAATAGTGCCCTTCAGTCCCCAACAAAGTGGGGTTGCAGAAAAAGAAAGTATAGATGTGATCTTCCATCAGTCCTCAAGTGACTCAAAGATGGAAGTCTACAAGACTTCTCGTTTAGAGAAGCAGCGGGAGAAGGTCAAGAAACCTTCATTTCATCTCATTAAGAAGACTATTGAAAAGCTTCAAGCTTGCTCCAATGAGAGCCATGTCACTGATTCAATCTACTCTCATTATGGGGATTCAGCCAAACAACAGGTTTGGAGAGATGATATGTGGGAAGTGATTCTCAGCTATCAGAGGAAGTTAGCTATAACTTCCAAGTGGATCTATGAGATCATGCTTCGTGCTGAGATGGGAGTTGTTTGAAGCTCTCAGAAAATCATGTATTTGATGATAGGTTGGAACACATCAAGATGAGTTATCAGCATGTAATGGTGCAGTATGTTATCGATGTGCTGAGAATGCCCCTCTTGCTGAGAGGGAGTGTTAAAGTTAGTGCAGTTGCGAGACCCATTCTCAAGGAGGATGGTACTCTAGTCAGTTAACGAGGGCAGAGTAAGACCCGAGAAGGTACCCTAGGGCCCCCAGTAGTCACTTGGGGTTCTTGGTTTGGGAGCAAGCAGGTTGATGCCATGGCAAAGTCCCTAACATATGGTTAGGGCCCCTATATGTCTCTAGGGTTGTCTAGTTTGGGACCAGACAGTTTCTTGGACACAGTGTCCAAGCATATTCTGTAGGTTGAGACAGAGACTTACTAGTCTGGGACTAGGCAGATTCTTGGTCTAGAACCAAGCAATTCCTATAGGAGCACTCCTGGTCAATTAACGAGGCGAATCTTGGTCAAGTAGACCAAGATGATGATGCGTGATGTCCTCTCTCCTAATTGGTTATTGCTAGGTTGTTTCTTAAGGGAGTGGCCACCCCTTGATGATGTCACTAGCACCTAACCCTTAGGAGCAGTATTGAGGACCAAAGGATCACGTCGTCCAATTTGGATCTTTCCCTTATATAGTGATGACAAAAATCTATGAAACAATGTACCTTGAGAGAGAGAAAATATTAAAGTCCTCAGTCTTGTTGGTCCTTTGGGTAAAAAGGGGTTTGTTTGTCCACCTTTATGGTACACCTTGGACTTGTGGGTATGAGGGTTGTCTTACCTTATTATTATGACCCCTATGGTTGACTTATTGACCATTGGTACACTATCCAAAGTCGGTTTTATTTTTTATAAGACCATTGGACCATTTTATTTTTTATTAATAAACCATTGGACCACTTTATTTTAGGGTTTATTTTATAAGACCTTTAGGACCTTTGGTACCTATTCTAAGTCAACCTAATTGTATTTTATGCTTTATTGGTTAATACCCTATAAGCTAGGACCCCTATAAAAGCAAGTTTTATCCTTCAATGTGTTCATCCAACAAGACGTATCTCACTTACCTAGGTTTGGCGTCAAGGTTTGTTTTACTGCTGCTAACCGTGACCTCTTCTGCCAGCATGATCGTGTCTCTTTCCTATCAACGTGACTATGTTCTCATGCTCTGCGTGACTGTGTGTCCATGCTTCAACGTGACTGTGTTCTCATGCTCTGTGTGACTGTGTACCCAACATGACTGTATGTCCATGCTTCAGCATGATTGTGTTCTCATGGTCTGTGTGACTGTGTGCCCAGCATGATTCTGTGTCCATGCTTCAGCGTGACTGTGTGCCCGGCGTGACTGTGTGCCCAGTGGGACTGTGTGCCCAGCGTGACTGTGTGCCCAAATTTTATTTTCTATGGTTTTATTTTTTATAAGACCATTGGACCATTTTATTTTTTATTATTAGACCATTGGACAACTTTATTTTATGGTTTTATTTTATAAGACCTTTAGGACCTTTGGTACCTATTCTAAGTCAACCTAATTGTATTTTATGTTTTATTGGTTAACGCCCCATAAGCTAGGACCCTTATAAAAGCAAGTTTTATCCTTCAATGTGTTCATCCAACAAGACGTATCTCACTTGCTTGGGTTTGGCATCAAGGATTGTTTTACTGCTACTAACGTGACCTCTTCTGCCAGCATGATCGCGTCTCTTTCCTGTCAGCGTGACTGTGTTCTCATGCTCCGCGTGATTGTGTGCCCAGCGTGACTGTGTGTCCATGCTTCAGCATGACAGTGTGCCCAGCGTGACTGTGTGTCCATGCTTCAGCGTGACTGTGTTCTCATGCTCCGCGTGACTGTGTGTCCAACCTGACTGTGTCCATGCTTCAACGTGACTGTGTGCCCAGCATGATTGTGTTCTCATATTCAATGTGACTGTGTGTCCATGCTTCAACGTTACTCTAATTCGCTGCTCAACATGACTCTTCTTCGCTGCTCAACGTGACTGTGTCCTCTGCTCAGTGTGACTGTGCTTCCCTGCTCAGCGTGACCGTGTATCTCTCTGCTCAGTGTGACTGTGTGTCGATGCTCAACATGACTGTATACCTGCCAAGTTCCAACGTGACAGTGCTCTCTTGCCCGCTTGACTGTTGCTTTGCTCAATGTGACCCTGCCCAGCAACGTGACTGTGTGTCTCTGCCCAGCAACGTGACTGTGTGTCTTTAGTGTGACTGTGTGTCTCTACCCAGCGTGACTGTGTGTCTCTTGTGCAACGTGAGTGTGTGTCTTTAGTGTGACTGTGTGTCTTTGCCCAGCGTGACTGTGTGTCTCTTGTGCAGCATGACTGTGTGTCTTCAGCATTATTGAGTCTCTCTGCTGGTGTGTTGCCAAAGCCTGAGTAATTGATTGAAGTTTCTCTTCCTATTGACTAAGAATCTGAGGTCTGTATCCTTACTGTTTTAACCCTCTTAAGCTCTCTCTCAAGGTACGTCAATTGTTCATCTAGGTGACTTGTCCCTTTAGTGACAAGATCAAAACCTAAAGGTATCTGAGTATAAGGCTGATTCAAAATAATTCTAGATTAGTATTGTTACAGTTCTTTACTACTGTTATCTTTTGTACATTATTTTATAATATTGTTATTGTACATGGTATTTGGTAAATCATCTCAATGACCAACTTTAACGCAGTGACCAATGGAATGTTAAAGTTGCAAGAGATAAAAATTATGTTTGATTTTATTGCAGTTTAAATTTATTGAAGCAGTACTATTCTGAATATAGCCTTGTTTCATAATTTTGTTTATGCATTAAAGTATATTTTTATGCTAAAACCTAACCTAACCCTAAACTTTAACATATAATAGCTCTAACGCATAACACAAGATACAAACTAAATTGGTATCACATACCAATATTCCACATTCAATTTGCATGTTCAAACGAATTAACATCTTCATCACCATTAATAAAATCAAACGGTAAAATTATATTCACTATCCACAAAAAGAGAGTCCATATGTTCACATAACAACAATGTTAATCAACCTAACTGAGTACAACATATAACAAGAAAAGGAAAATGCTAAGCTAATTCACGTTAGAGTTTCAATTACTGAGTGTCCAAATATGGGGCATTACAGTGATTCAAAGACTTGCAATAAAGCTACATAGGAGATCTCTGTCCCCTTAAAAGATTCAAGGAAAAAGCACTGTCAATGTCAGATGTAAACTCAAAATAGAAACTACCATTCAAATTTTCTCTAGATCTGGCTGATCAATAAGGCTCTTGAAATCTTGCAGAAGTGTAATATTACATCATTGCACTAGCTAAAAATCTAGAATCTTGTTCTGTTTCCCAAAATTAGACATAGATACTTCCATTGAACTGGGCATTACTTGTAGTTGTGTCATGAATTGTTGCAGACTATACAATTGAAATAGTAGATATGTGTGCCTGTATGAATGTTTTAAAACTCAGAATCGGTCGAGTATCAACTTGGAATCAGAATCGGCCGAGTGTCAAATCGGAATCGCCGAGTGTCAAATCGGACTCAAACATGACTTGGACAGGTTTGAACTTAATGACTCAGTTTACTAAAAAATACATAAAAATTTTAATGGAAAAAAATTATATTGAAGAATCCAAACAATTAGAAACAAAATATGCAAAGCCTAGTCAAGTATATACCACGTAAGGGTGAATATATCAAAAAGGCACCAAGTGCAATACATATGTGAAACAAAATACATATTCAACAAAGCTTTTTCTTTTCAGCAGAAAAACCACCTTCCTGTTATTCCAAAGGAATCAAGGAAAGCTCACACGCACGGGAAATCTCAACAAACTTCCCCACATTTCGTAGGTCGGTAGGTCGAGCAAACCGTCTGCCGGACATCCAAGCCAGAATATGTCTCAACGGAATTGAACCCGGGTGGATGGAATGAAATCCATCTAGCCCCACCAACAGACCACCCTATCCTTGACATATTCAACAAAGCTTTAAATGGCCTTTCGAGCCCAAAAGTTAAAACACAACGTGCCATAAGCCTACAAGGTACTAACCTACTACATATTACTGATCAATCATGAAACCTATGGAAATGGGATCCTCGGCATGAACTATAGGACCATCCTTTGGCATGTTCATTTTTTAACAGGTCTATATTTCGCTGGTGGCATGTAGTCAAAGAGTAGGGTGACATTTGGTTTTTAGTGGACTTGTCTTCAATTTGGTGCAGTTCAGTTGATTGGAATTCTAAAAACTACTGACTCTGCTGAATTTTGGATGGGATATGAAATTCTAATTTCATCATATAAGGTTCGATGAGGTTAGAACCCCTCTCAAACATCCTGAATTTTTACTTCAAGAATTCTATAATGCCTTTCCAGGTTAGCTTGTGTCATTGTCAACCAAGTTGTTTCTTACCTCAAACAGTCCTATAATCTATAGGGATCCTATTAAGCAGGTTGACTAGACAATGAAGTAGATTTAGACTCTTAGCGTTTAGGTTTCTAAGTCAATTTTTTTTTAAATTGAATTTTAGTGTCATGTGACTAACCTGTGCAGTCATACATTGACTAGGCCGAGTCGTTACGGACTCGGCCAAGTTGACCGGTTTGGTTCCAAACCAGTCACCGAACTGGTTCAAAGACTGAGTCGGCCCGGTTGGGGTTCAACTCGGTCGACTCATCTAAGTCCATGTCCAAGTCGACCAAGTTTTAAAACACTTCCCTGTATAGATTTTCAGACTGCAGATTATAATAAATATGTTCTTAAATAACAAGAACTAAGTAATCTCACAGAGAAGAATAACAAGTTTTTTAGGATCAATATGCATCCCTGTGAGAGTGTTCATTTTAGCTAGCTTTTCATTGAAAACCACAAGTTAGGAAACAACAGAAAGGGGAAGGGGAGAAAACAGTTATGTAAAAGAGCTAGACTGAGAGGGAATGGAAATGCTCATTTTATCTGACCTCCACTGTAGGATTGCTTCAAATTTAGACACAATTAGCGTTAGAAAAGGTGAATTTTATTACATATGCCTACAAAGAAAACAAATACAAATCGTAACGAAAACAATGCAATAGGCATAAGCATACTGCATAGTTTAAATAAGTAATAACAGAAACAAATGCAAAGAGCAAATCACCAATAGATATGAAGAGGAATATTCAATAAACAGTCCAGATTGAAAAAGCTTACATACTTCACTTTTGCCCACATCTATCCCATAGCAGTCAAAGACCCAAGAGAGGCATTTTGATAAACCGGATCTTTCCACTACTTAATCATCTCTTCCCACAATGAAATACCATCCAGTTGTCATAGGTAGTCAACAGAAGCTTCTACATTGGGTAGTACACAAAATATACTTAACGACACCCTTGCCAATCCTACCTGTTTGAATTCTAAAATATGCCCATTTAACTATCCCTGATCATCAAAGTTAATTTCACATGTATACTTACAAATATCTTGGAAGCTTTCTGGTAAGCCATCCATGGACTTTGTAACTTCAGGTCAAAATTCTTGCTTTCTTGAAGTTTTCCAGCTGAACTGGTAAAAATAATCACCACTGTTCCCTGGGTCTATCATTAGAAGTTACACTTGAAAGCTCCTTCTTCTCCGGAGATGGTGAAATTCTTATGTAAGAATCTTTCCGTACAGCCTTCAATAGGAATCTTGCTTTATCCTGAGGAGAGGATCTGACCTTAGCATGTGGTTTGCTCTCTTCCTCATCATCAGGAGAGGATCTAACCTTAGCATGTGGTTTTCTCTCTTCCTCGTCATCTAAATCACTCCATTCATCATCATTGCCATCACTGCCTTCTGCATCAGACCAATCTTCTTCGTCCCCGTCTTCTTCTGAGAAATCGCCATCTTCTTCACCTGCTTCCTGAGCTTGCCCTATAGTTCTAGACCGTCTTTGAAAGCGACTAATAGAAACAAGGGCTTGAAGTCTTTCCTTAGCAATGATGAGTGGGTCCTTCTCAATCAACTCTGAGTCTTGGTAAGCATCTCTGAGAAAAACAGAATCTCTGTCTCCCTTCAGAGAAACGTAGAACATCTCTGGGTGCCTGATAAGCATTGCCCTTATCCTCTGAGAAAATTTATAATCATATCTGAAATGGGTAAGATGGTCTACAAGAGTTCTCTTTTCTATTGTTAGGCTCAGAAGCTCATAAACCACAGCACATGCATGCTTCTCTGCCTCCATTGAAGATGGATTCAAGTCCTTGGAATCAGCATAAGGGGAAATAAATGGCATTTCCTTGAAGGCTTGTAGCCTTACCCGGTCTTTCTTCGTGAGGTTAAGCCCTTTTGGCAAGGTTACCCTCTTGAACTTTAGAGGCCTGTCAATTATCAAATTTTTCTCTGCAATCTCTCTTTCACGAGCTTCTTCCTCGGCCAACTCTGCAGCGGACACAGCAAGATCAGGATCCCAAGAAGTCAGTTCTAATGCAAGGCCTCGAGGAGAATCTACAACCTTAAAATACTGAGGGTAACTTTTGCACATATTGGTCTTGAAGTCATCTGGAAGGCCAAGGTCTGTCCTAAGATGCCCAATTCTCTCCAAAGGGACCCTTTTATCAATAGACATCATCACTATTTTTCGCAACTTATTCACCAAAAGAGCCTCCGTATTCTGCCTTATACTCAGCTCCTCCAAATATATTTTTTCTGCTTCTGGGGTCAGTCTGAAATACAGGGAATACACACCTTCTTGCAGTATTTCGAACACTCCGGGATATCTCTTTAATAATGCAATTACTCTTCGCTTTCGACCGAGCCCAAGATCTCTTCTGTGCTTACCAAGTTCTCTAAGAGACATCGTCCTATTCGGCTGTTTGACCAGAATATCCCGAATCTTGGACACTAGTTTCAGCTTCTTTTGGCGCTGTATAACATTGTCGAATGGCATTTCCTTTCTCCTTTTCACGATTGCAACTATTAGAGGACGACCCCGAGTAGATTTTTGGCAAGAACCCACTTGCAATGGGTTAAATACAAAGTTGCTACTGTGTCCCATGAAGGAGGACTTAGCTTGTTTTAAAGCAATGCACGTTTGGCCTGATGTCGATGCTGCTTTTCTCAATGAAAGAGAAGAGGAGTGACAAGAACTTCTTGACACAGACGAAGTCACAATGGGAGTGGAAACCCAGTTGCACTGAATGGAAACAGATTTAAACGTTTTCAGCTCCATTTCCACCCTCCCGAATGCAGATATGGATGTGTTGGCCACAATCAAATAAAAAACAAGCTGTAGATGGACTCGGTTTTATCCAGTTATGTAACCAGCAGAACCAAAGAGAAGGATGTGGAATGAAACTTAAAACCCAAAAAACACAGTCCCCTGTTCAGAGTATCTAAAACTTGAACTTCAATGCAAGACTAATCTCTTGAAGCCTAAACCCTTCACAGAATAAACTGAGAAATGGGAGAATCTATGCGTCACCTGAAACTCTGTTTAAATATCAGCAAAACATGCGAGTTCAGCAGAGACAGGTTTTCTACGCCTCCCAACAACAGTCACTTCCGGAAATTGTTAAAACACCCAACGAGAGCCGCTGAAGATATCAACATAGATTTGCAAGAATCAAATAATCCTGGAGATTGGCATTGCACCTTCACGTATAGAATGAATCACATATGGCTTAAGCGTATGGCCTCGAAGCACGGTGATAACTTCATCTACGAGAAGACTATAACCCAAGGCAAAACAGACAGAGTTTACAATATTTCAGCCAAAAACCAAAGATGGCAGATGAGATATTAAGATAAGAGGAGTTTTGAAATCCTACGGAAAACCGGAATTGTGGAAATATCTTTGCACGTCGAGACAGATATTTTTCAAAGACCAAAAGATACAGATCGCATTTCTATAGGAATCACACATAGATTTTCTCGCTTGGCTCCTTGAGACGATGCAGTCGTATTTTTATTTTTCAAAACTTTGAGAGGATGATTTACAAGTCACACAAATGTGGTATAAGTAAATAGGAAAGTTTACACTTGATTATGATCTTGATAAAAGAGGAAAGTTGAACTAGAACATGAAGACTAAAAGATATACACACTACATTTCTATCTTGTGAAGATAGGATTCGCATTTTTTTTTTTTTTGTTTAGTTGGGATTGTTTGTGTTTATTTGGTTTTTTTTGGATGAGTCAATCATATTTTATTTTTTTCAAAATTTAGAAGATGATTTATAAGTTAGGTAAATGTGGTATAAAGAAAGATGGAAGAATGTTGACACTCCATTATGGTCATTTGGAAAAACAAGGGTTCAAGACCTTTGTTTGAGGATAAAAAGGAAGGTCGGAGTTCACCATGTGGATGGGAGGTGATTATAAGTTATTTGTAGAGATATTCAAATGACCATGTGGATGGGAGGTGATTATAAGTTATTTGTAAAGATATTCAAATTTGGAGGGGAGGTGATTACAAGTTATTTGTGGAGAGATTATGAATTGGATGAAGTAGAGTCTACGTGCAATGAGGAATTCAAGTAGCATGTATTAATATAAAGAGTAAATGTAAATGGAAAAAGCAACATAGATAATGAATGATGTGTCTTTGAGGAGGTTATATGCCATTGCTAGTGAGTGGCATTGAGAGCATAAGAGAGTGAGAAAGAAAGAAGAGGAAACAATGTGAGCTTGTTGTAAGTGTTCATAGATGTATTCTTGAAACTCGAACATAAAGAAATGATTGCAAACTGATCTGTATGCCCTACGAGGGCTTAGTGGACCTCACGATTAAGAACATGTGTGTCCTCCTTGGAGGTCACAAGTCCAAATTCTATGTACAACTATGTAAAGAGAGCAAACAAATTGTTGTATGGAGGGGGTCCATTGTCCCACAAACAATGGGGTCTCATACATCAATTTGGCAAGGTAATGAACTTAAAATTAAATTATTATCATTGTTATTATTATATTACTTTAAAATGTATGTTCATTGTGTTAATGGTTTTACATTATTAAATTATGAGAATATTACCTAGTATTGTTACACTTTTAGGTTATGCATTGTTCCCATAATTCATTGTGCGTTGTGAGATTATGTATGTCAATGCTCTGCATCAAGTGGTATCAAAGCAAGAAGACCCTAATGTGAGGATAGCTCCAACCAAGAGATCATTGGGTAGAGTTGTCAAAGGAGAAAGATGGCTCTAGTATTGACACTAAGTAGACATTGTCCATATCTACAAAGTAAGATACAAAAGGAAATATTGGAACACACCACATAGAGGAAGCATATGTGTGAGAAGTGGTCTACGAAGACCACCTAGAAATTAGAATGAATATATTGCAACAATGTTGAGGATAATGACAACAACATTGGATGGTGTGGAAGTAGTGTAGGGAAGAGTAACTATTGTATATAAGAGTGAAGATGACTCGGAAAATTAGGTCCCTAAAGAAAAGCCATGGGAGGAGGAGATGGCAGAAGTTGACATGAGTATGGGAGGAAAGCGATAGTGAAATACTATTATGTATTTTGGGAGTTTCAATCCCAATGAGTTATGGACTAGATTGGGGCTATACAATAATACTTTGAGAGCAATCAGGTTGAGGACTCAAAGTAAGTGAATTTTGCATGCACAAGATTCAAAGGACATGCATCAATATGGTGGGAAGATTTGCCACTATACAAGAGAAGAACGGGAAAGTATAAGGTCAAGATATGGAACAAGATGGTTGCTAAATTAGGAGGTAAGAATATGACTTTGGATTGTGTGTGGAATGTTGTAAGGATCAAAACAAAAGAGAATGTTGTTGAATTTTGTAGAGTGGCCTTTAGGATTTGTTTGGTAAAGATTAATGAAGAGAGAGTTGTTAGATTTGTGAAGGGACTTGGTTTGTCAATTAAAAAAGAAGTTAGTGTGATGGAGATTCATTCTATGAGTGATGCTTACAGCTTAGACTTAAAGATGAAAGGAATTTGTTAAGAATACAACATAATGTTAAAGAGAGAGGAGTAGGAGGTGAAGAGCAATGATGTGAAAGACAAGATTATGACAATAGTTAGATGGAAATAAATTCAACAAAAGAAGGTCCCTAAATTGATGCAGAGGAAGCCAAATATGAGGTGGGAGAAGTTGTGATTGACTATTTGAAGGAGGGGTACATGTTTAAGTGCATTATAGAGGAGCTAGAGGAAACAAATGAGAATAGTATAGCCTAATGTGTGCTCAAAAAAAAATTCATCCCTTTTAGAGGAAAATTTTGATCTACATGTTAATTTTGGTAAGGACTTGTCTCTTAGTGGTGATATTGTTAGGCTAAGCTCTATGGAGGGTGCATTCCACTTAATGGCTTATCCAAAATGCTTAAGTCTTGAAGCACACTTTCATAGGGTTTACATTTTGAGCCAAAGCATGAAGGAGCTTCCAAATAATAAGGAAAGTAATGGAGGCAAAAATCCAATATGAGGTATGGAGTCTCGAGGAGCAAGTCCTAAGACAATGTCACATAAGTGTACTATGGTGCAGGTTGAGAAAGCAAAGTTGGTGGTAGGTGTGGATTTATTCATATCTAATGTCGAGGAGTTAATAAAAAAAGGCCTTAATTGGGTGCTTCATGAGAAAAATATTTAAAGATGAAACCCTAAATCTATGGATGAATGAGGTATGGAGGTTCATCCTTGGTTATATTCTAGATTTTCATATCTTAGTTCATGGTTGGATACGTTTTATGGTAAAGAACAAGATTGATGTAGAGAAGCTCATAAGTTTAGATTGGTTATGCAGTCCCTTTGACTTATGCTTGAAAAGGTTGAAACCAAGGTTTGATATGAGGAAGGAACCAACTTATATATAGTAAATTTGGGTGCTTCTACTAGCTCTTCCATTAGAACATAAAAATATTGGAAGGAATGGGGAGCATTGGTTCAATTTATTGTAATTTTTAAACATGTGAAGTGAAACAATGCAGAAAAAATCTTAAGAAAAACATAGATTAAACAATAACACACACATGGTACACATAAATTTACCCTAAAAACACTCACAAAACACTTAACTAGGAAAATCAACAAAACTTAGAGTTGTACCTCTCACTTTTTCATTGTATTTTCTTAAGCATTCATAATAGAATATTTAGGTATTCCATAACATCCAAAACCCTAATCCGTTAACCTAGATTAGATTACAACCCCAATCCCTTTATTTAAAACCAAAATGATTAATATTTTTTGTATTAAAACAACTAAATAGAATCATCCTAAAATCAAATGCCATAAGAAAGTTCAAGAAGCTCTAATTGATACATAGATACATCACAAAACTTATCTTCCTTATAACTTCTAATAATTTTGACTATGAGCTTCACAAAAAATTGACCATTATATTCTCGAATAAACTAACCTAGCAACTTAATACAAATGAAAAACATTGGTGCTACACAAAATTAGAAAAAGACATGGCCACTGTGGCTTTCTTCCTATTGTTGCTCACATTTACTAATGTTACTAGATATCTCCATGACTCCAACAATTGGTTGATGAATATTGACCTCTTCTACCATTATGCAACCAACAAAGTGGACATTTTGGGACCGAGCCCCCTGAGACAAGCCCATAATTAAGTTAAAGTGAATCTCCATATCATTAATAAGTATGGTGATTTTATCACCGTGCTCCTTCACCATTATTTTTACACCTTCATGTCCATCATACAGATTAGCAATTCAAGAGTTAAGCCCTTCTAACGGCCCTTGTAGACCATCCATCTATGAATCCAATTATCTAATCATTTGCTTTATTTATCTTATGTCATTATTATTGTCACCCCCTTTTGTCGCCTAGCTTGAAGAGATAGCCATGCCAAAATGCAGAAAACAATGGGGTAGGGAAAGAAATCTCACACAGGGAAAAGAAACACCATCAATAACTAACCGAGGAACCCACCAATCAAAACCTAATAGAGGGAGACCCAAACTAACCTTATTATTTCCATCCTTACCCAACGATAAACACAAGATGGAAAAATCCTTACCATAAATAGTAGAACCAAATCCGATCTACTATTCAATGTCCTTGAACTATATAAACCCCACTCCTCTGCAACCCACACTGCACACACAAAGCTATAGCCATCATGAACCTTTAGGGAACCAAGCCTTGAGGTGGCTTTGGATTAAAATATTGGAGACATCCCACCATTTTTTTTTAACAGAAACTATAAAAGGGGTAGTATTAAACAGGATGTGCACAGCCATACATTACAAACAAAGCGGTAACGGAGAGTTCTTGGCCCAGAAGGGAGACCAAAGAACTCCACACAGAGTTTTTACATAGATTCTAAGGACTGAGGTAGTATATACCCTAATAAACTGTTGATTAAGGAATAGACAAAAAAACATTAACTAAGAAAACCGTTTAAAATTTGCCTCGGTGCTTCATTGGCTGAACTACCAACTCCTCCTCCATAGGATGGGCTGCTGCTGCAGGAGTTTCGTGAGCCTGACTGCCTTGCTTCATGCTTACCAAACGCTGGAGGTCTTCTTGGATTCTGTCCACCTTGCCCATGATTTCCTTGAGGTTCATCTCTGTGTCATCAATCCTGGATTCGTGGTTGCTTATCTGATAAGAGGTGTAACTGACCACCTCCCCCATATTCTCTACCTCTTGGGCAACTTCCTTGTTATCCATGATACCAATAGCCATCATTTCATACAAACGCCTAAGATTTTTTTTCAGGTCTGCAATCCTTGCATTCTCATTTGTTGGGTCCATTTTGCCTTGTCTAGAATTGTGAAAGTCAAGAGCTATTCTAGAGAAGCTGTTATGAAGATCTTGAACTGCACCTTCAAAATCTTGAGCCTGAACTCCACAATAAAAATCACCGAGAACTGAGTTGAGAATGCTAATTTCCCACAGGAGAGAGTCACGATCTTTCTTGCTTCTACAAGAGAGAGTGTCGACCGCTCCTTCCTTCCACCCAGAGCAATTACATCCAAGAACCGAGTTACTGCCAGCTATAAAAAATTGATCATCAATAGGAAGACTGAGGCCAAAACCAGAGTTCAAATGCCACAGAGGACCGTCAGCATGGGGAGAGCAGAAGCAGGAGAAGAAAGTGGTGAGAGCCAACCTTTCTTTAACAAAAACCCTAGTAAGAGGCAGAGACTCCCACCGAATCTCCTACAAAACACCCTTGTCTACACCTGTGATAACATCCAGCAGAGTCCTCTCCGGTGAAAATGTAGAGCGAGCGATCAAACCACTATTCAAAGAAACTTGAGGATGAGGAAGGCTTCGGGAGGAAGATATATTGCAAGGTTTGAAAGGACCTGGAGCATGTGAACTGGGGCAGCATTTACGCTGAGGGAGATGGGATTTAAGGGTGTCGAGGATCGAGGAGCGGCCAGTGGGGAGCGGGAACCACACGGCATCAGCATGGGAGACGATAGGATGACACATTAAATCACTGGAGCCTTCACTTAAGACCATGGCGAGGGGATCAATGCGATGTGGGTTAAGGCTTTTTTGCCATAAGTTCATTAGGGAATGGGCTTGAGAGGGGTGTCTAACCCATTAAGTTGGAAATGACCTTGGGGTAGAGAGGCCCCCACATTTTCCAAGGCATCAGCTGCAACATTGTTTGAGCGTAGGATATGATATAATTCATAGTGTGTAGATAGGAGAGGAATGATTTTATCATACAACCGACGACACTTTATAGAGCCAGTGGTGTATCCATTGAGCATTTTATATATGACATGTCTAGAGTCTCCAAATATCGCTACCCTACAGATATCAGTGTTAGCTAGAGTTTTCATTCCCTGAAGGAGAGCCATCCATTCAGCCTCATTATTGGTCCTATAGCCAAGACCCCAAGCGAAGGTTTGTTCAATTTGTCCTTTAGGATCCAAAAGGATCCCTCCCGCACCTGCCACCCCCGACATCCCACCATTGCAAGTAGAGAAGCATTGTAATCCCATAAAAGTAGCAACCCACAAGAGGGAAAACAAGCTTGAGAGGGAGCAAAAGGAAAGGGGAGTAGATTTAGTTCCCTTGCTTGCCATAAGTTTTGATTTATGCCTCACATGTGTGGAAAGTATTTAGTTGTTTGGCATGCTTCCCTTTGTAGTAAATAACACCTTGTGCCTTAGGAAATGATATTTACCACTCATCATAAAAACATAGTAGGGGAGCCATCATCATTCTAGTTAGCCTATATTTTGGTTGAAGACCCATTTTCCCAGTTTAGTCCCTACATTTTGCAAGTATCAACAATGGAATTGTTTATCCAACGGATGTGGAAGGTGTGTATTTCTTGAATCTGTTTAAGGCGCCACTCAATCCTTTCAAATGTTCTATAAAGGTTTGTGCCTTCTTTAAAACTTGCATTTTCCTTACCTACTTAATCACCAAAAGAGGGTCATATAGTACTAAAACATTTTGAATATGAAGTTGATGCACTACTTTCAAACCCATATGCAATGCATTCAATTCAGCTTGATTATTTTTTGTTCTATCGATTCCTCGGTAGAAGGTCATTACTATTTTTCATTGGATCTCAAAAGGACTTGCCCCACACCTATTTCCCTAGGATTCCCTTTGAGGCACCACACAAAAATAACTTGTGCTAGTTCTCCTATTTCAACCAATCTCAATATTACAACATGTTGAGCTCCAATTGCTAGTGGGGGGGACCAACTAAACTACAATGAAGAACTTTGGACTGAAGGACACTCCCATTAAGAAAACAATTAATCTATTGCATTTCCTTAACTATCAAAGATTCACTGGACAACCCAAAGATGCCATGAGATATTAAGGATTCTAGCAACGACAATCAAGCTATAATGGTTGTTCTAGCTAGACGAGTGTAATCTGTTTTTAAAAATGCCTTTGTTCCTAGATGTCCACATATTCCAACACAAAAATTTTGGGACCTCCATCCATATTTTGCTCAACAATACTTTGTGTGACAATGAAACAAGGAATATATGCTTCCAATTTAGAAAAATATTCTTCCAATAAGAAGGAAGAACTAGACCTAAATTTAAACTTGAAAGAGATTCATCCCATACCAGCTTTGTATAATCACACTCCAAAAAAAGATGTTTCATTGTTTCCTTTTATTTGAAATAAAGCACACATCCTGAGGGGCGACCAATTTGTCTTTTTCTCTAGTTACCAACAATGAGTGTTTTCTCATGGGCAAGGACCCAATGTTTTCTTATGGGCAAGGACCCAATACAAAGCATTGATTTTGGGCAGACTAACTTAGAGCTAGATTTTACTTCACATTCTAGAGGACAAAGGAAGAGGAAGTGAGTTAATGATTTTTTCATATCCTTGTTTTATAGTGTAGTTTCCATTCACACCCCACCCTATGGACACTCTAACTAAGCTTTATATGGGGGTATTCCCTTGAAGCAACATAAGAAGGTCCTCGAAGGAATATTGTAGGTCTCTTGGTATGTTCAACTACTTCCAACTATGCCATCTTTCATCATTATCCCAATCAAAGATATCATACAATGTTTTAATACCCATTAATGAACATCCAACCTTTAAGATCCCTTAAGCCTTCTTTATGTGTTAGAGGGGACCTTTGGATAGGTGTATCACTTCAAATATGGATTTTACCCCATTGCCTAGGATCATATAAATACCATCCTGAATTGAATTATGTCTTGCCTTGCATAGATGCCATGTTTTGGGCTCATTACCCTCTTAATTACAATTACTCAGGCCTTGTGACCTTGGGCCTCCAAGATATTTCTTCTGCATATATCTTTTCACCATGTTGAATCATCAAAGATCAAACCTCATAGTTCTTTAGCTATGAGGGAAACATTCATTAGTTGAGGATCTCTTATTCATATGCCTCCATGAGAGATGGGGGCTCTCATTTGTCTCCTAATTGATTAAATGAAATTTCTTATTGTTTGACTTCCCTCACAACAAAAACCTTTGAATCTCTTTGCTAATACTATGCATAACACCAACAAGTGCAAGTAATGAGGAGTATTGAAAGATTGGAAGAGAAGAGAGAAAGAACCTTATAGAAATTATTTCATCTACGGGGTTTAGCCATTGACCCCCCAATCTTAAATTTTGGTTTTAATTTTATGTACCCAATCTAATGCTCTTGCATTCATGAGGGAGATCTTGATGCCCAAGTATTTAAAGGATGTCCATTTTTACTCTCCAACAAACCCAAAAATGTGAGAGATTCATTGTAAGAGCTTAGGTGATATATTCCAACTATGTATCATTCTCTTATTATCATTGATCATTCCTCTTGTAGCTTTAGTGAATGAATCTAATACAACTTTAAATATTTGGGCATTAATAGATGAAGCACCTCCAATAAAATGGTGTTGTACACAAACTAAGAATGGTTGACTAATTTGATCCCATGGGAAATAAGAATTCCAAAGAGATTCTTCAATTCTCTTCAGCCTTTATCCCATGAAAAGCTTGGAAGAAGGGTGAAGGTCGACCACTAATCAAAGGAGTGATCCAGGGACAACTAATGTAGGCCCTGATCCACTTAATGAGCATGGGCGAGAAACCAAATTTATCTAGCATTGCATATATTAAAGTGTGTTGAACCTTGTCAAAGGCATTGACTAAATAAATTTTGATTGCCATGCCTTGGCCACCCCTTTTGAAACTTGTGCATATGGCTTCTTCGATGAGAATGATGTTGTCCAATATTTGATTTTTATATTTAAATCCCCCTTGGTTTTCCAATATAATTTTGGGGAGAAAAATCTTGATACGATATGCAAGAATTTTAGTTAGAATGTTAAAGACCACATTACACAAACAGATGGCTTGAAAACAATCCAGAGAGGGGAGATTAAATTTATTTGGGACAAGTGTGATGAAAGAGGAGTTAGTCGCTCCTACTTTTTCTTTACCTCTGGTAAAATAAACAATTTTTCATACATTTGATTTTATAGTCTCTTAGCATGCTCTGTAGAAGCTAATGGTAAATCCATAAAGACCAGGGGCCTTATCTTATTCTAAACTAAAAATTTCTTCATTAACTTCTATCTCTGAAATTAACCCTTCTAAGAAAACATTTTCTTCGACGTTGGTCATTTTTTGAATGTTGTACAAAATCTCCACTTTGACATTCATATATAATCTCCCTACCTCCATGTGTAGTTTTTAAAGTGGTTGTGTGCTTCTTCTTTAATAGCTTCAATGTTATTAAACTATTTCCCCTCGTAGTCATGTATTCCCCTGATCATATTCCTATTCAATATGTCTTTAGCTTGCTTATGAAAAAAGAAAATTTTCTTGTCTGCGACCTTAAGCCCTAAGCTTTTGGATTTAAGGCACTAAGTCTCCTCTTCCCGCTTGCTAGCAATATGAATAAAAATATTCAAATATTTTTCCTTTTATAAAATTTCCTTATTTATTTATGCCTTCTCCATTTCCAACAGAAGTTGTTACAATTGTGTTCATAACTCCATGTGCTTTTTCACTCGGGGATTGATACTTACACCACTTAGCCCAGATTTTAAAATCCCATTTGATATGTCTTAGATTGATTCCCAAATAAGGAAAGGAGATCCTTTTGTATGAATTTTCCATGGTTCCCATATTATATGCATTACTTCCTCCTCCTTCAACCATAAATGATTAAATTTAAGGGGGGGGGGGACCCTAATCTTTTAAGACATCTAAATAGAGGGCGATAATATTATGGTCTAAAGTGGTTAAAGGAATGTGTTTTGACTGGCATACAAACACTTTTATGAAAAAATAACTATGAATCAAGAAACAATCTAAGTTGGTAGCGATATGGCCAGGGCCAACCCTTTTATTCAATCAAGTGAACACTCCTTGCTTTGGTGGATTATCCACAAGGTTCTGGTCGAATATTAAATCCTCCAAGTATTGCCCAAAGGGGTCTCATACAAGGATTCCTCGTATTTTCTTATGGGTGACAATGGTATTGAAATATCCAACAACAATCACATTCCGACCTATCCCTTTTTTCGTCAAAGATCCCATCTATTAAATTTTTTTTACCTTTTTCTTGTAAAGAATATGCCCATAAACATTACATATTTGAAGGACTTCCAAGGTTTCTAAATCTTTTAATTCAGCCATAAACCAATGTTGAGATTCTGTTTGGCCTATTTTCCTAAACCACTTTGTATCTTAGGTGGTAGTAATACCTCTCGATGCGCCTCTTACACTAACTACACTACTATCGCACCTTTTCCAAACGTTTGTTAGAAGATGCGAAGAATTCACTGCTTCAATTTTGGTCTCTTAGATAAGAACGAGAGAGGGGTTTTCTCTAAATGTCAAATCCCTTATTGCTTCAATCTTTCTCTTTCCTCCCATGCCTCTACAATTCTAGGATATTAGTTTCATTCCTTAGAGGGGCTCATGGCAGTAGATAAATTCCAAGATTTCTCGATTGATGGTTTCTTATATAAAGCCTTTTCTTTGGTTGTTATTTCCTCCCTTTATTCTTTAGCTGATTTATTTCTTGGCCTTTTTTGTTGAGGTCGGCTTTCCTCTGTTTCCTCCGTAGTTCCCCCATGGGTCTACTTATCCTTGGTTCTTGTTAACACCGGGCATGATGAATCCTTGCTTTGCAATCCTAAAATTTCTCAACACAAAGTGTGGATGTATCTCTCCTTAACACCAATCCTTTATATAATGTATTGTTAAGGCATCAATTTATGCTTAATCGCCATTGTATATTTTTCAGCCGGTAGTTCCTCCCAAGGGGATTCCTCGCCCTCTATTGACAAAGCCTAGATTTTTTTCGAGGAAGAGGGGATGAAATATTCTGTTAATGGCCTAGTGGCTATGATCAAAGTTTTCTATCCCAATTCCCCAAAGGATGCTCCCATGGGGTTTTCCTTCCTTTTTTAACCTATTTCCAACCTAGCTCTACTTCAATGCTACTCGACATTAGAGGAGCCTTAGGTAAATTACGAGCAAAGTCCCCATCTTCACAAAACACATTACATATGAAAGGAAGTTGTTCATAATCCAATTTATGCAAATGGGTCTTACCATCCATGGAGTGTTTGATCACTTCAAATAACTGGTGGTCTTTGTTATTATAACAAAATTGTTGTAATCCCATAGATTTTTACTTTGATTTTTAAGCCTAAAGGACATGATAGTTTGATCAAGTGCTATGAAAAGTGATTGCAAGCATAACCTATAAATTGAACTAACTAAGGAAACTAATAACCCATAAATATTATCACCTTAAGTTTTGTTTATCGCATATGCATATAATAAGCTAATACTACTCTAGCTCGATCATTTAGAAGGAATCAAGTCTATGAAACTTATGTTTTGCATATTTACATTAGTAATAAAACAAATGCTTGGTGATGGGTATAAATGCAAGGCATACAAGTATGAGCTTATTATTGGTCATGATGTGATATAATCATGAAATTACAGAAAAAATAGTATCTTGTAACTGTTACATCAAGACTGTGAAACTACTACAAAAACTATAATAGAAATGGAATGAGTACATGAAATTACTACATGTACTGAAAAATTTAATCAATGCATGCATGAATAAATAAAGGAGTGTTGAAATGTAACGGTTCCATTAAAGACCTTGAGTGTGCCCTTGCTCAAGGCTTCTTAAGGAGCATAGAATCAGATTACTGCGTGTAGTTCAACTAGACTTTTTATTTATGTTGGTAGGCGGATTGGATGTGCATGGTGCGATAGCGACAAGGGTCAAAGTAAACTGTGCAAGAGGAAGATGTCGACAAATGGTCGGCTTGGTTGCATTTTTTGTAGTTTTGGTCCGAGTTAGTTAGGAAGTTAGTTATATGTGAACCTTTTTGTAAAGGCGCAAGCCTATAAATAGAATCATGCCATAGAAGATAGATTATTCTAGGATTAGAGATAGCTTGTCATTTGAGATCATTCGATGTATGTGCTTTTGAGCGAGTCTTATTTTTTATCTGTCTTGCGAAATGTTTTATGGTTTTTGGTCTGAGGTTATCGACCAGGAGATGTATGCTTATCTGTGAAGTAATATGACACATATGTTGCTGGAAACTCTATGCTTCTTTTGTCTGTGATGTGATATTAGATCTTGTGATTGTTGTCTCCGTGGTTAATTACTGTGATTTTAATGGTTAAATGTTGCGATCTACTGTCTTAATGTTTTGCTTATATGAATGATGATAAGTCTTTGCATGGTGAATGAGTTCGTATTTGTTGATCTCTTTTCTGAATAATAAAATGGTTCGATCATAGATATGATGTGAAATAGTTGAATGAATAGTTTAAACCCTGTTCTGGCTCTCTGAGTGGTATTGCAATAGAGAGAGATCTAGTGTGAAAGTCCTCTTCCCTTCTACGGAAATGCAGTTCCTACAGCCCTCCCTCAAGCATCTCGAGTGAGACTGCATCTGCTTTGTAGGTGTTGCTAGATAGGGTAAAACCTGTCAGGGCTGGTGTTTAGGGAGATCGCGTTGAAGGGTGTCGAAAGTGTGTGAACCCTTGTCGACTGAACTGTGTCAACAAATGGTTATGTTTCTCGGACCATAGCACGAGAACAAAGATGACATGTTGTGGCACCCGACGAGACCGGAGATCCAAGACTGGTTCGATCAGAAGACTTTATAATTCACAGCAAAAGAAGACTAGAGTTCGAGACTGATGATAGAAGAGTGGTTGGGAAGACATATCTACTCTGATATCCATGAATATTTCTTCGTCGAGTTCTCAATTATTTTGTATAAGTGGTTAGCGCAACTTACCTACCAGAAAAGGAACTTCGAAGGAGGTGAACCTACTTGTTGGACCCCTAAACTGATCCAACGAGTAAAAAGGTTCAACAACAGGGCGTCAAGGGTTCTTGAAGTGTGGATTGACAACATTTTGGAGGGATATATCACTGAGTTTGTTGTCGACATAGTCAAGTCCTATAGTGAAGAAAAAAGGGAATTCTTCTAAGGACCAAGAGGTAGGTTTCTAATCTTTGCAATTGTGGATTAATATGCTTATCTATGAAAAGGGTATATTGAAGATGAACTCAAACGATTATATCTCTAGTGTGTGGAGGTGTTTGGTACTGCAAAGATGAGGGTTGAATGGAATGCTACGGGGTAGATGGATGGGAGTTACAAAAAAACTGTGAGGGAAGTCGAGGAAGAGTGTGGTCTTCTGCGAAGTGGCGTGAGGTTTTGGAAAGAGAAGAGGCAGAGGACTGAGGAGAGCCCTAGTGCGACCAGAACAAGAAACTATGAGAGAAGATCACAAGGGACTAAGTGACCCTACAATGACGAAGGAGACAACCAGGCTACACCCGATCCCGAGGAAAGACCAACCCAAAGCAACAACGTACATACACCTCCATGCACTGCGCCACATTCAAGAAGAAACACCAGATCATCACAAGACTGCGCGATGTGTCATCATCAAAGCAACAATAGCGAATCAACGAGTACCAGAAGAAGGCCTAGAATGGCAGGTGACGACGTAAAATTACCTTTGTTTCATGGGAACAGGATGGAAGATCTTGAGCAATATTGGTTTCTATGTGAAGCGGTATGGACTGTGAAGCAAGTCCAAGATGAAGACATTAAGAAGGGACAACTTGCGATAACTTTTCAAGGTCGCACATTAGATTGGTATATGAAGTTCGTACAAGTGCTGATGGGGTATCAGCAGAAGACTCTAGCACAGATCAAGATCGGGTTGATTCAGGAATTTCAGAAACCCAAGTCTGATTTCGAGTACATTACCAAATTGAAGGAAATCAAGCAATATCCAAACGTGTCGGTCTGGGACTTCAATCAACGATTTAAGACGCTGATGGTGAAAGTTGGTTTTGGAATGAGCAACGTGCAACATAAAGAATGGTTCATCGCAACATTAGTACCACATATTTGAATGCCATTAATGCAACAGAAGATTGTGACATAAACTGAGTCGCCGGAAATTATGATGAAGTTGGAGGCTTCACTAGTTGGCAAAACAGGGGTTGGGATGAATCAAATCCAATCACAATTGGCAAACCTGATGATTCATTTGCAAGCTATCAAGAAAGGGAAAGACATCCATGAAGAGGTATGGTGTACTCAATGTCACAGAAAAGGACATCATAAGGATCAATGTCCAGATTTCTGTGATTACTTACAGTCTGGCGCTCCTAATCCATTAAGTTAAGGAGGTTTACCATGGTGTCGAATTTGTCAAACCCGAGGACATCGACACGAGGAATGCGTATATCTCTAAAAGGTAGTATCGAAACTTGTAAATTTGTTTTGTAATTTTTGTTGCTTTGTTAATCATGAAGAGAAGGATTGTAGAGCACATTACTTGCTCCAAGAAAGGACAATGGATACGCATTACATGAAGGGAGAAGAGCACCGACCAGTGGGGAGGCCGCAACCGCAATAACCATCACAGTTTGTGCAATAGAAACCATAGTTTGCTTTGTCGCAGTCGCAGTATAATCAAATGCAGTAGAATTAGCTGCAGTATACCCATCCATAGTATAAACCACAGTATATTCAACCACAACCGAATCAACAGCTGCAACAGTTTAATCAATCATAGTACCAACCATAAGGAGGATTTCGAGGAGGTCAGAATGCAGGTTTCGATCGAAGAGGAGGATGAGGTCATGGACCTATGCAGTGCTATAATTACGGTGTATTGGTGCATTATCAACGAGATTTCCCAAACCTTCAGTCGTAATGTACCTATTGTACCGCTATTGATCATACTGTTGAAGATTGTCCGCAGCTAATCATAAAATGGCAAGCGAAGAATGTTCCACCACCACAGAACCAGAATCAGAATGTGAACCAGAATGCGAACCAGGTTGTGTACCAACCTCAGAATCAGAATCAAGGGCCAACCGTAGGAAATTTTTTAGCAGAACCCAGGACACAACCCGCATATGTTGGAGTCATAACTCGAGGAGGCATGACAACAAGAGATGATGGTCCAATCCCATGGATCTGATTGGAATCTCGAAAGAAGGTGCAATTCGATGTCGACACCGAGAAAGAGACATTCTTCGATGCAAGAGATATCATAAAAAGGGATACGGGTAAGTTCCCTATCTATGAAATGCCACCTGCTTTTGATTCAACACTTGTAGCAGGACCATCGCGGAAGGGTGGAACGTTGTAGAGTTTTTTAGAAAGTTGTTTGTCATTAGCAAAATATCCTGATGCGCTAGCTAAGATAGCAAGTCTGCTATACCAACAAAATAAAGGATGACAAGACTACGCTGTGAACTCCTTGCACAAGAAGAAAACTGGGAGGGAAATAAAAATGAATGTCCAAATTAGTGATTATGGCATGGACTCATTCATCTTGGATCTAGGCTTAGATGTCAACAATTTGACAAAGAAAATATGGGAAAGGATGGGGAAACCTCAATTGGTTTGGTCCCCTCTACAACTGCGACTGGCAAATCAGGCCAGGGTATCGCCAATTGGACGAGTATCTCATATACTCGTCGAAGTGGAGGGCCTGAAGACTTATGCAGACTTCGATGTTATTTAAATCATCGACGAAAGCAACTCATATCTCGCATTGTGGGGGATTTTTTGGGCTAATGACATGCTAAAGATAACCTAGCGGTTATCAACTTCAAGAAGCGAGTAATGACTTTTGAGAATTGCAACATGTGAGTCATAGCCCCATTAGATTTGAGCGAAGGGAGAAGATATGTCGAACTAGTAAAGGAAGAAGTCATGGGAGGATGGGACCATGCATAAAATATTTCGGAGGACTACATCCATCCCATTGTGGATGGGGAGTTGGGCTGGTGAGGTTCTAGCTCCGCATCATCGAATTTTGATGATGCGTTGAAAAATTGGAAAAATCGGCTACATGAGGTATCACTCCAGAAGTGTGGGCAAGTCACTCAGTCGTTGCGTTGGGCCGCGACAGAGGTTATTGAGCTACCAATATATGAAGGGCTACCCAATTTGACTAAGTTCTTCGACGATTTTGAAGACAAAGCATCAGAACCTCAACAATTACTGGCATTGGAGGAAGCACTGAAGGCCACTCCAATAAGATGGTGGGCGACGCATAAGAAATCGATCGACGATTGGCCGATATGTCGCAGACTGATGGAAGTTCGATTTGGCAAAATAGAGAACTATCAAGGCGAGAAGTATGATGGAAGGAATGATCCCAATGATCATCTAGCTGCACGTTAGACCGCGTGGGTGTCAAGGTCGAAGGATGAATGGGTACATGATTTTGTACATATGCTGGATGAGATACCACAACAATGGTACGTATCTGCAAAACTCGAAAGGGATATTACAACATGGGAGGAATTGATGGTCTGCTTCAACTACACTTTCAGCTTTACGGACGTTGATCCAGTGATTCATAATGCACTTCAACACATCCGATTCACATTTCCCATAGAATCGCACGAGACGCCAGTAATGAGTTGCTGACATAATGCTACAATGTGACAGGAGAACCTAACGATGGGGACAACCAAAGGAATATTAATATCGTAGAATCTGAAGGAAGTTGGGATATTGCAACACCAAAGATGCCGACCGAGAATGTCCAACGACCTCTTAAGATTCGGAAGGTCAATATTGGGACGACGGGAGGATCCGAAGTTCACCAATGTAGAAGACTATTGGGATGCAACTATTATGGCGAAGATTACTGATTTACTGCATGAGTTCCAGGATTTATTTCCAACGAAATTTTATGAAATCAAACGGATTATAGGGGACTTGGGGAGAAATGAAAATTCCACTAAAGCTTGACGCGAATTAGGTAAGCAACGCCCATATTGATTAAATCCACGATACAAGGAACAAGCGAAGCTTGAGCTCGATAGGATGTTGGATGCTGGCATCATCGAACTTATGGAAGATTCAAAATGGATCATCCCGGTCATTTTTCAAGATAAGAAGATGGGATAAATCCGGATCCGCGTAGATCTCCAGAAGCTAAATGATGCATGTCTTCATGATCCATTCCCAACACCATTTACTAACGAAGTACTGGAAGGAGTCGATAGCCAAGAGGTCTATTCATTCACACATGGTTTTTTAGGCTATCATCAGATAAAGATTGCAAAGGAAGATCGACACAAGACAACTTTTGTGACGGAATGGGGGTGTTTTCAGTACATAGTGATGTCGTTTGGTCTCAAGAATGCACCCGGTATCTTCTCTGGGATAATAGTTGTTGCATTTAAATATTTCATTCAGAAATTTTTGGTGGTGTATATAGATGATTGGACTATCTATGGGCTGGTGAAAGACCACATTGCCAACCTACGACTGATGTTGGAGAGATGTCGACAACATCAAATCACTCTCAATCTATGGAAGTGTATATTTTGTTCGTCGTTTGGGATTTTGTTGGGGCACATCGTCTATAAGGAAGGAATGTTGGTAGGTCTAGCTAAAATTGTGGTAATTGTTAATTTTCCCCCACCAACAACGATGAAAAAACTCAGGGTGACATTAGGTCATATGGGGTATTACAAAAGGTTCATAAGAGTATATTCAATGATCATAGCACCGATAGAGAAGTTGTTGAAGAAAGATGTGAAATTCAAATGGAGTTATGAGTGCCAAGGGAGTCTCGACACTCTAAAAAAGAAGATGGTCACAACGCCGATATTGGTCTTTCCGGACTGGACGAAGGAATTTCACTTCCATGTTGATCCATCGCCAGTCACATTAGGAGTAGTCTTGGCACAACCAGGTGAAGGAGCGATTGATCACCCAATCGCTTTTGCAAGCGGGAAATTGTCATCTACGGAAAGGAACTACACCATGATGGAGAGCGAAGGTTTGGCGATGGTGTATGCGCTACAAAAATTCCGTCATTGATCTATTGGGAGGACACTTCAAGATGGTTATCGATCATTCCGCATTAAAATACCTAGTCAACAAGCCTATGTTGGGGGGAAGATTTGCCGATGGTTGTTGCTCTTCCAAGAATTTGATTTCGATATCATTGTGAAGCTGGCTCGACTAAACCTGATCATTTCTCAAGGATTGAGACAGGCGAAGAACCAACTAGAATCGAGGATGGCTTACCTGGTGCGAAGTTGTTTAAATTCAGAATGGTTAATGACCATTATGAACAAATTATTTAGTTTTTGTCGACAGGGAAAGCACCGAATGATTTCACCACTAGTCAAAAGAAGCAATTGGTCGTTTGAGCTACAAATTTTCAGCTAATCGTTGGACAACTCTATAAGATGGGGTCAGATGAGATTTTACGCCGATATGTTCTACCACATGAGCAGGGAAGGATATTAGCTAAAGCGTATGACATAGTTGCAGGAGGAAATTATGGAGGTCACGCAACTTCCAGGAAGATACTCCGCGCTGGACTCTGGTGGCCAACTATGCACAATGATGTTGCAAATTATGTGAAAAGCTGTGATGTTTGTCAAAGAACATGAAAGGCATCATGACGGGATGAGATGCCATTAGTACCTCAGGTAACACTACAACTATCTGATAAATGGGTGGTGGACTTTGTGGGACCCATTAATCTTCCAGGAAAGAGGACAGGTGTGCTACACATTGTCACGGTGACAAAATATCTAATTAGGGTGGCAGAAGCAAGACCAATGATGGATTGTACCACTACAACTGCAACGAGGTTCTTATTCGACAACATCGTTAAATGGTTTGGTTGTCCAAAGATATTGATGAGCGACCAAGGGAGTCACTTCATCAATCACACCGTTAACGCGATGACGGAGGAATTCAATATTCGATACAACAAGAGCACTCCCTATCACCCGCAAGGGAATGAAACGGTGGAAGCATTCAACAAGGTGTTGGAGCATGCACTAACAAAGGTATGTAACGTAAACCGTGATGATTGGGATTTGAAAATTCCTGTGATATTATCAATCACACCATTAACGTGATGACGGAGGAATTCAATATTCGATACAACAAGAGCACTCCCTATCACCCGCAAGCGAATGAAACGATGGAAGCATTCAACAAGGTGTTGGAGCATGCGCTAACAAAGGTATGTAACGTAAACCGTGATGATTGGGATTTGAAAATTCCTGTGATATTATGGGCCTACTGGACAATGTGCAAGCGATTGACAGTGAAAACACCATTCAAGCTTGTCTATGGCCAAGAAGCGACAATGACAATGGAGTACATTGTCCTTAGCCTGCGCATTGCAGCAACGACATGTATGGATGATGAAGGAGCACTTGAAGAAAGATTGATGCAGTTGGTGTAGCTTGAGGAAGATCGGTTCATCGTCATATTTCAATAGCAAGTTGAAAAGGTTTTCCAGAAGGCATGGAACGATAGACATATCAAAAGCAAAGTACTTCAAGCGGGGAGATATGGTTCTCCTCTATGACAACAAGTTTACGAAGCACCCAGGTAAGTTACAAATGCATTGGTTAGGACCTTATGTAATTCCTTTCATCACCGATGGAGGTGATGTGCAGTTACAACAGTTAGATGGTGCATTGCTACCAAAGCTTGTAAATGGTAGTCGGATAAACCCCTCTTGGGATAGATAGGTGCGGTGCCATGCATAAGATGCATGCGTAGTATATAAACAAAAAGATGTAAGATATGACGAAGAGGAGGTCATCGCAGCAAGGAAGATCGTCGGTGAAGAAAAGATGCGCAAGTTGTAGTATAAAGGGAGCATGGTGACATTGGATGAAGTGCAATAGAGTTAAATCAGGAAATAAATGAAGCAATTAAACAAGATAGAAAATGACACAAGTGGACGAGACGCGCATTTATGGGGAATCAAACCGTTAGATTTGCAGAATCAATGATGGATTTGGTCGATCATTGGAGGATTTGGCCATGATGATTCAAAATTATTCACACAAGTGCTTTCAAGCTTGAATCAATAGAGGGAGAGTTGGATGCATGATTGTGATAGTTAAGCAGATCAGAGTGAAGAGAATTAGTAGAGTGTAGTTAAGAGTGAGAGAGTGATATAGTTGTAGTGATGGATCAAATAATTTCCAGTGGTGGTACGCATGAATGCCCACGCTCGAGAAGGTTGATCAAAGAAGAAAGACCATACCTTAAAGAAGAACTATCGAGGATAGTAAGGAAGAAAAGGGGTTGAAATCGCCCAAAGTCCCCATAGTGAAAGAAGAGGTCCACACGAAGTTCTACCAGGGCCGCCGAGCTTGAAGCAGAGGTTGAGCCCTTGACGAACGGTGGAGAGGATTCCACGGCCCGAAAGGGGGTGACCATTGATGATATCCTTGGATATTTACCACTGTGAAAGCCAGACACACAGTCAGTAAAATTGTCCAAGGACTAGCGACATCCGATCAAGATGCCTGCAACGCCGAAAGGAGTGCATGTCACAATGAATATCATGCCACATTTAATGAAGATGACCTACAATGACCATGATATGTTGGCATATCCAGAATGCACGACAGGACCTTATGAGACACAGGAGCATGGCGATGGAGGTCTGTTTGTTCACACGCCACATCAATGGGCTTTGGGATTGCAGCAGTCGAGTCTATTAAGCCTCACCCACATGCCGCATATTGGCCGATCAACAGAGGAAAATGAATGTGTGAAGCAATTGCTATATTGTTTCCACAGAGGGTATTGGATCGACACCAAGGAACTGGTCACAATCGAGTTGATATCGCAGATTACCGGGTTTCCCATGAAGGGTGTCGACCCGTCACAATACTTTAGAGGCAAGGACAACGATAAGAGGCTAGCTGTGAAGCTAAAGAAGAAGTACAACGTTGTCCGGGATAAACATGACTATGTTATCAAGACCATCAATGACAGAGGTAGCCAAAATGTTGGTTTTAAAGATGGTAAGGAAGAACATACCTAATCAGTGTACTTATGGAGTAATTGTGTGCATAGAGCACTGTGATGAAGGTGTCCAAATGAACTGGTCATTATTTTTACTGAATCAACTAATGGAGGACATGATGTCGCTTCAAGAAGGCAAGCGACCATTTACATATTCATGGTTGTTAATTTTAATTGCACTTGTGGGGTGGATGGAACCCATGCATTACCAGGGAATGGATGTAGAAGTCGCCCAAGCATGTAGGGGTGCACAATACCAGAACTTATGGTGGCTTGATGTGAAGGATCGACAAATTGACTGCAGAGTGCAGTTTTATTTATATGTGGATACGCTACGAGACAGAGCAGGTAAGATTTTGCATCTCACCGAGGAGGCAACAACAAAGTATAGATACATAGAGCGCTTCGCAATGGGACCCCATGTGATACATATTCAAGCGCGACACGATGGTGAGAAGTAATGGCTCACCACAATGTATAAACTTACACATGAAGAGCTAGATGCAATTATCAACGATTGGATTTTTGAATGGAAAGTACTGGTCAACGTGGAGGAGTTGTCAGACATAGAGGTGGGTCCACCACCTGATATGCCAAAAGAACAAGAGTAGGAAAAAGAGAGCGAAAAGGAGTCAGAAGAAGAGTCATCCAAGACTCTGACGGATTTTGAGGTAGAAAGGCAGTTCGAAGAAGGAAGGACCAAATAAGGTTCAAGCAAGGCGAGGGAAGCAGCGTCCCAAAGATGGTTGATGATCAGGTGAGTCACATACTAGCCACGATCACCACTGCGACTACCGAGAGTCAAGCGCAATTGAAACAACACTCGAGCGAGTTTTTCCACTAAGTCAAGGATTTATTGCAATCCCTGACTAATGCAATACTAGAGAATGTTCCCCAAGTTGACGTGCTGCAAACAGTAGCAGAGATCAGTACAAGCAAGAGGGTAAGGATTGTGCAAATTCCACTGCATGCGTTGGAGTCTGGCAGTGAAGATGTCAACACAACTATGCGACAATTTGACACAATCAGTCTTAACGTCAACGAGTTTTCCATGCATATGATTGCGCGGCTGCAGAAGGCATCCAGCCATGATATTATAGACCTCGAAGAGATTGTGCATGACAAGTTGGCGAAGTCACAAGAACAAGTGGTAGCAGCGAAGGAAGAGATTGAGAGGATGAGGAAAGGATAGGAAGCGGAGTTAATTTCAAAGGTAAAGGCCTTGGATGATCAAGAACGAGTAGATAAGGCCATCACAGTCGCATGCCGAGAAATTCCTGACATCGTGAAATAAATGTTTGCAGAAGCAAAGATACTATGGCTAGGAAAAATCATTGCTGATTTGAAAAGGGAAAACGAGGATCTGCAAGGGAGGGCAGTTTGGAGTACACCGCTGTAGTAGGTCACAGAGTGCAAAGGAAATATTGAGGATGCGACTGCCTAGATTGACGACTGTGAGAAAATGACGAAGATGTTGGCGGACGAAACCACATAATTTTGGATGAGTGTGGTTCAAGATGAACAACTACAACAACTAGGAGCACAACTTCATGAGGCAGAGGCGCAACTAATGGAAATGTGGGCATCCCTAAAAATGATGCCCTTAGTGGTGCAGGTTAGTAAGGCAACAGAGTTAAAGGCACTTCAACATCGAGCCAACAAAGCGCAAGAGAGGCATCAACGCCGAACAACCCAGCTGGATAAATTCCAGGACATTGACAAACAATTGGCGATGAAGGTTGTGAATGCGCTTGTAACTAGTCATGAGGGCCGCAGACAAGTGGTCGATAATATTGCAGAGCAGCTGATGGATGAGGACACAGAAGAGTGTGCAACAATTAGCACACTCACAAAGGAAGTAGTTGACGAAGTCAAGAAGGAATATGATGACTTCAAAGCTAGGATAAGCGCACACATGATTTCCAGCTGACGTGGCTTTAGGGAGAGCCACAATTTTGTGTTGGGGTCCTGTTGGCAGGTGGATTGGATGCACATGGTGGGATAACAATAAGGGTCAAAGTAATATGCGCAAGAGGAATATGTCAACAAATGGTCGGCTTGGTTGCATTTATGTAGTTTTGGTTGGAGTTAGTTATATGTGGACCTTTTTGTAAAGTCGTTTTTTACTACAAATAGGCTTGTGTCATAAAAGAGAGATTATTCTAGGAACGGAGATAGCTTGTCATATGAGATCATTCAATGTATGTGCTATAGAGAGAGTCTTATCTTTTATCCGTCTTACGAACTGTTTTCTGGGTTTTGGTCTGAGGCTATCGACTAGGAGATGTATTTTGTGAGATGTTTGTTGACCTGTGAAGTAATATGACACAGATGTTGCTAGAAACCCTATGCTTCTTTTGTCTGCAATGCGATATTTGATCTTGTGATTGTTGTCTCTCTGGTTAACTACTGTGATTTGAATGATTCGAATTGAATGGTTAAATGTTGCGATCTAATGTTTTAATGTTTTGCTTATATGAATGATGAGAGGTATTCACATGGTGAATGAGTTCATATTTGTTGATCTATTTTATGAATAATAAAATGGTGCGATCCTATATCTGATGTGAAATAGTTGAATGAATAGTTTAAACCCTATTCTGGATCTCTGAGTGGTATTGCGACCAAGATAAATCTAGTATGCAAGTCCTCTTCCCTTCCGCGGAAACGTGGTTCATGCAACCCTCCCTCAAGCATCTCGGGTGAGAGTGCATCTGCTTCGTAGGTGTTGTTGGATAGGGTAAAACCTGTCCAGGTCGGTGTTTAGGGAGATCGCGTTGAAGGGTGTCGACAGTGTGCAAACCCCTATCAGTGTGTCAAAAATTTCCTCAAAGAAATTGAGCAAGCCCTTGCTCAAGACTTCTAAGGAGCCTCATGAAATAAGATTACTACGCATAATTCAACTAGACTTCTTATTTCATAGCAAAAAGTTACATAAAGTGAATTCAATATTCAAGTGCTTTATCTCCAAAACTAGGAGTCAAAGTTGTTGTGGGGATTCTTCTAGCTTATCCCTCCCTTTTATACAAAAAGTGCATAAAATTATTATTAAGTTGAATGCTTAAATAAAGGAATCCATCTTCTCAATCCATGTAATCATGTTAATCACTTCAATTTAAGAGATTGCGTAGGGAGGTGGTGGCCTTTGATATTACAACAAGATTGTTGGAATCCCACAGGTTCTTACTTTAATTTATCAATCTAGAGAATATGCTAATTTGATGAGGTGCAAGCAAAGTATATGAAAGTATAACCTGTGAATTAAACTAACTAAATAAAGTAGTAAACAAGAAAATATTATCACTTCAACCTTAATCTCCTACTTCTGCGTCTAACAAGCTAGAAAGAGAATACTACTCTTATCACAATCATCAAGAGGGAATCAAGTAGAATATCATCTATTTTGCATATCCACATTAGTAAGGAAACAATCTATCTACTAATGGATATACAACCAAGCATATAAATATGAGCTTATTGTTGATCATCATTCAATAAAATAATAACATAATGGAAAGTAGAGAATCATGTAATTACTACTATAGAACTGTGAAACTACTATAATTATCGTAACATGAATTAAATTAGCACACAAAATTACTACAAGAACTTGAAATGCAATCAATGAATGCATAAATAAAACAAAGCATATTAAAACATAGTGGTTCCCTTATAGACCTTAAAGGGTCCCTTCCTCAAGGTTTTTTAAGGAGCCTCTTGTAATTATATCACTACAAGTACTTCAACCAACTCTTTATTTCATAATTAAAAAACACATAAGCATAGGTTCAATGTTCAAAATCCTTAATTCCAAAACTCATAAGTGAAGCTAGGGAGATACTTCTAGCATAGTCCTCCCTTTTATACAAAAAATGCATGAATCGGTAACTTAAGCTAAATGCTAAAATCAGGTAGTGTCATATACTTAATCTCTCTAATCACATGGATCGACTCCACTTAACAACTCCATTAGGTAGGCATTGATATTCATTTATTGAGTTCGATTGGAGTTTAGATAATCCACTATGTTTTAATATGCTTTGTGTATCACCTCCATTCCATCATACTCAAGTTAGCTCAAGCCAAGTTAATTTGTAACACATCAAAATATATAATAAAAAACAAACATATCACACACCTCATGACCTTCGAATACTTATTAATGGTAAAACATACAATTGGCTCAAAATATTTCAAGATCGTCAAAATATTAACCTTTGGATTAGTTTTAGACCTCTAGAAATGCAATCTGAGCCGTGTAGTTTGAAGAGATGGGCCTTGGAAATACTCAAAATGTTGTCCCTTTAGTATGTGTTGATCTTCAATGCTTAGTTTAGCTGGAATTTAAAAAAACATGATCCATGATTCTCGTAATCCTTAATGAGATGAGCATTACCTACATTCCATCACATTCAAGCCTGCTCTATTTAAGTTAATTGATTAAACATCAAAAGACATAATACAAACCAAACATATCACACACTTCATAACCTTAAATACTCATTAATGGCAAAACATACATTGGCTCAAAATATTTCAAGATAATTAAACATATTAATTTTCAACTAGGTTTTAGACTTCTAGAAATTTAAGGCAAGGCATATACACAAAATATTGACCCATAAGTAACCCTTTCTCTAAATCCACCTCCACACAAATTTGAGCATAGGTAAACATATGGGGTTTTGGATATGATTTATCTATATGGCACCCTAGTGAGTTCCCAACAACAGTGAGATCTTCACCACTTCAATACAACCCTGATCCCTTAACTGATATTAATTACACATTTAAAAAAAAATGGGACACTGCCCCAAATCCCACCACCCACATGCAAAGAATATAACACATACCACACATTATCCAACTTGTTGTTTTCTTTACAAAATTGTGGCCCATGTGGTCACAAGGTGACAAGTTCAAGGCATCAATGCCCACAAGTTCTCTACACCAAGAGAACTTCTCATAGCTAATAGACTTTTTCATTGAGTTCACAACATTCTTTGAGGTGCCAACCTTCTCCAACAACACCTTTTTGTCTTCAATCACATCTCTCACGAAGTGGTACTGCACATCCATGTTCTTCATTTTAAAATGAGAATTAGGTTTCTTTTCTAGAAATATTGCACTCTGAAAATCACAATCAAAACTTACAACTTTATGTACAAACCCAACACTTGAGCACAATCTATGGATAATTATGTCATATGCCTTGGATGCCTTATTTGACTCCATTATGTTGAGGTGTGCATAGAGTAGTCCTCTACATTTCTATTCCACATTTCTTATAGATTTCTTCGAACTCATTTCCCCATAACTCCCCAGCATCATCTATCCTCAACACTTTAATTTTCTTCTCTATTTGATTCTCTACAAAAGCCTTAAACTCTTTAAATTTATCAAATGCCTCATACTTCTTTTGAAGTAAATAAACCCATGTGTTCCTTGAGAAATCATCTATAAATTAAACATACTACATAAATTTACCCAATGATGGAACAAGGATGGAACAAGCACAAGTCCAAACACAACATTATGCATCAACATTAATATTCCCTTTTCTCTTGTAGCAACACATGTGAATCTTACCCTATTATGTTTACCATATATGCAATGTTCACATAAATTGAAATATAGTGTGCAATTAAATATACCTTCAACCATACTTTTACCATATAATGCTTGAAGGATCTTCTCTCCAATATGTCCCAATATTTGGTGCAATAACATTGCCTTTTCTCAGAGTATAGTAGGGGTTATTCCATCTTTATTTCCATACTCATGAACAGTGAAATTGTTACACCCATCAATGATAGTGCTTCCCAACAACTTGTACAAAGTTCCATTCCAAACTATGCTCATCAATATCATTGCTCCACAAACCATTTTGCATGTTTCTTTTCTAAACAAAGTATGTACATGTGTATCACTCATCTTACTAATGGATACCAAGTTTCTAGCTAGATTTGGAATATGCAAAATCTCTGGGAGAGTTCTAATTCCTCTATCCTTGAGTAGTAGTACAAAGTTCCATTCCAAACTATGCTCATCGAGATCATTGTTCCACAAACCATTTGCATGCTTCTTTTCTAAACAAAGTACATACATGTGCATCACTCATCTTACTAATGGATACCAAGTTTCTAGCTAGATCTTGAATATGTAAAATATATGGGAGAGTTCTAATCCTTCTATCCTTGAGTAGTAACTTAAATCTTATGACTAGGGTTATCGATTCATATCCTAAGAATATATCACCTCCATTGTACTTCTCATATTCACAAAACCACTTCCCATGAGGAGTCATCTGAAAAGAAGCACCCAAGTTAATTAACCATACACCATGACCTGAATGGGTACTTATAAAAGCAAATTACACATACCCTTATTTTTATGAGGAGGTATTCACCTCTATGGAAGGGGATTCATTGGATCCCTTCCATTTATCAATATTTTTAGATATGCATTCCTTCTTATAATGTCCATCTTCTCCATGTTTCCAACATTTCCTTCAGATATACCTTTAGATTTAGAATCCCCCTGGAGACTTACATTTATTTTTGTCTTGGGTATGACCTCTCATGAATAAGGGACCCTTGCTCTAATTATCCATGTTTTTTGCCTCATTTCCTCCAATAACAAAGATGTTATTATATCCAAACATTGATTTAGTTTGAGTAATACTACCAATTTCTACAATTAGATTATCATAAGAGTCTAACAAAGAACGTGACAAGGTAATACACTTATCTTCTCCCTCAATATTAATATCAATAGAGACATATTAACTTACCAAGTATTGAATACATTTAGATGATCCATCACTAAGTCACTACCATCCATCCTAAGATGATAGAACCTTTTTCGAACAAACAACTTGTTCACCATGGAATTTGGCTTATGTAAACCACATGTAAACTTTCTAACTAATCCCACAACTTATTTGCATTATCTTCTCCAAATACTTTCAACAACACTAAATCCATTAATCAAATTTGAATCATATTTCTCGCCTTTATTTCTATCTTCTCCTAGTCTTCTTTCGTCATAGTAGTAGGGTGTGTATCTAGATCCACAACAACCCAATGTTCTAAATCTACAAGAATATCTTCCATCTTGAGCTTCCATAGGATTGTTAAATTTATCAACCTTGATTTTAGAATTCCCACCATTCTCTTTCAACACACAAATCACATCCGTAAAGATCCCATTGGACCCAAGTTTATCATAGATCGAATATAAACTTTTTCTATCAAATGAGTTGAATCCTTAGCAACAAAGGAATCCCCCCTAAAGCCAATAATCAAACTCTAATACCACATGTAACTTTTAAACTTGTCAAGTGAAACATTGCATACATATTCTTAAGTAAAACAAAGATTAAGCAATGGAACACACACAATACATAGAGCTTTACCTTGAAAGCCCTTAACTGAGAAAATCAACAAAACTTGGAGTCACACCTCTCATTTTCTCATTGTATTTTCTTAGCCATTCACAATACAATATTTAGCTGTTCAGTAACATCTAAAACCCCGATCCGTTAGCTTGGATTATATTACAAAACCAATCCCTTAATAGGGATTAAATTACACATTTTTCAAAAACTCCCCCCCCCCCCGCAAAAAAAAAATGGGGCTCTACCCTGAACCTCGCTACCCACATGCAAATAATGTTGCCTTAGAGGCAAAATTATGGGAAAGGAAAGACATGAAAACTATAAGAATCATGGTGGAGTTTGACTTTGGAGGGGGATTACCAACATATATTGAAACTGTATAGCGATCATAGGCCTTTACTTATAAGTTGTATTATTGGAAAATTCCATTAATAAGTGGTTCTTTTAATAATGAAATTGGGCATCTATGGGATAAATGTAAAAACCATAAGGGAGGTTGTTCAAGAAAAATAAGATGTGAGCCAAGAATATGCATCCCTTTAGATTGATTCAAAAGTTTGTATCAGGAAATTGGAAGAGAAATAAGGGGTTGAACTTCAGGTATCAAAGCCTCCTTTATCTTCTACTTCAAATGAGGTTTACAATCCTTTAAAAAAATGGAATACATCCAAAGATCCAAAGAATCCCAATGTGAGAAAAAACCCTCTTCAACAAGACAAGATATGAAAAAATAATACCTTCCATTGTACCTTCAAGTGGTTCATAATGAATCCCCTTCTTTTACTGGGTGTTCAAGCTCTATCAGTTTAAACAACAATTGTTTATAGGGTAGCATCCCTATGGTCCAAACCATTCCTTCTTCAAAGTCAAGGGGTAATAACAAGGCTAACTGTCTCCTAAATTTTCTCCTTTTTAAGCAAAAACAATTATAGTTTATATTAAAGTGTTGTTTCCAATGAAATATTACAAAATTTTCAGGCTCTTGTCAAATATAACTGTTTTAAAATCCTTCCTAGAAAGATACAGTTTCTAACTTTCTAAACATAATGTCTTCCTTGTCTACAACCAACAATATACTATTTTTGCACTGTAAATATGCACATACTATCGTAGAAGCATAATGCAAAATGTACATCAAAAAACAAAATAGGCATGCTCATGGATGAACAAACAAAGTCTACCCATATCTTGTAGAGCAGTGTTCTTCCTTAACAAGCTAGGAACAAAGTCCTCATCCACGACCTTCATATCGACAAAATGGGAGTTTTGACAATGGCTTCAAAGATTCATTTTGAGTAATTTGTCCAAATCCACCCAAATTCCTTCGAGAGTTCCACCATGTTCGTGCAGGTTACTCTCAATATCTTCTATTATAGTTTCCATGTTATAAGTCAGATAATAAGACAACCTAAGGGCACTAAACATTCTTCCTATGTGGTCATGGAAAACCCATAACATGCCTTCAAAATCACTCAAATCAATCCATATACTACTAAATAATTCCCTCAAAGACAAATTTTCCTCAATAAATTGGTTAATCGTAAGAGAAGAAGCTTCAGTGATAGGGAAAGAGAAGTCAATTTATCCCTTGTTAGAAAAGTATGATTAGAGGGAGGGAGACTATGTACTCAAATTAATGCCAACACAATTCCCAACAATAGAAATCACCCCATTGGTACTTTTAACAAAGTTGTACAATCAATCCTCCTTTCCTTAATGAAAGCTCACATTCAAACTAACATCACCAGAAAGAGAGCATAGGTTATCCTCTTTTAGAATAATGGAATACGACACCTTCCTATTTCCCTCATTCACATCAGATGTATAACCATCCTCCTTTGTATCAAATGGCATAATTAGGAATTTCCCATCTAAATTCATAACATAAATCCCTTCCATTTCCCTCCTTTCTAAAATGCCTTAATTACTCACATGGTAGACTATCACGATGGGGGAGAGTAATATAACTTGCATGGGAGGAAGATTAATACCCAAACACTTAGAGGAATACCGTCATGGGCCACGTTCCCATCCTTACTTGACCATCCACTACCTATGGGACTATGATTGATTCTTGAGGATAATATTTCTATGCCTAGGAATCCCTTACTAATATTCCTTCCAAGATGCATTCCAATCTCAACCTTTGAATCCCTTGTAAACATGGAAGCGTTTTCCTTTGTGGCGGGTTCTAGTTAAACATAATCACACCTTGCTCTAACCTGACGCCTTGGTTTTCTTAGTATTTTTCCTTGTCATTATTGTTTCACTTTATATGGAAAAGAGATATAGAGTTGGGGATATTAAGAAGACTCAATATTCTCCTTTGCACCCCATTTTTGATATTGTTTTTTCATGTAATTTCGCAGTTTGTGAATGTAAACTAGGGAATCTCCAAAAATATGGATGTTCATTATATTTGAGGAGGCAATGATCTCTACTCCTTGGAGGAGCATTAAGCATTTTGCTTGATTGTTTTTCATGCATCCTAAACCCTAGAAAAATGTTTTTAGCACATCCCCCCCTCCCACACCTGCCTCCCCATGTTCACCTAAGTTATCTCATGCGGTATCATCATAAATCCTTACTTGGGGGAAAGGGGTTTTGATTCTAAAAAAGGAGTTTATGCATTTTGCTTTATCCATGAAATTTGGGTACATGGAGGCTCGAAGAATCTCACAAATGAGATGGATTCTTACTTCAACATTTTTAAGTCCCCATTGTTGGAGACATTTACCACCACACACACTGATTTTGGTCAATTTGGCCTAGTTAAAACACTATCCTAAGTTTTATTGACTTAATTGACATCAGAGGAGCACTGGATGACATCAGCATGAGCACACCCACGCCTACCTTCAGTGAAGGAGGTCAACTTAGCCTTCTTCTACATTTGGGGAGGCTAACTGGAGCACTCCAGGGGTGATCTGAGTGTCATTAATGCCCCATATTGCTAACTGATGGTTACAATCAGTTAAATAGATCAGTGAAGGCGCCTTCCTTCATTAAATTGATTATTTAATGATTATTTAATGAACTGGAGTCAATAGGGGCACCTCCAACCACTTATGATGGTCAGTTACACTTCAGTTAACCTCATCGGGGTTCATTGGAGTCATTGATGCACTACCACTTGTTGGTTGGCTTGTAGTGACATGTGTCTGGGCTACTTTTAGTTAGACTCAGTCATTTGTTACACTCCGACTTCAATTAGGGATCAGTTGAATCAATTAGGGTTTTGATCAGTGGTTAACTTGAGTATTGACTGTGGCTTACATTCAGTTAAGCTAGACTCACTCATTCAATTCGAATGACCTCCTTGAGAATTCGAATTGCTTTGTCATTCATGCTTGTAGCATGATCATTGTATTGTATTACTCATTCTTTATTGATTATACAGAGCGACTACTCATTTGGTAGCACTATTACACCATTTTCATGCCTTATTGTTATTAATCTCTTATGAGACTGTGTTTTAGTCCCTATATTACTGTGACAGATTAATATGGTATCAGAGCTCACGGCAGGACAAAGCTCAGATCTCTCAAAAACAAGGTTTTTGACAAATCTTGCATGAAAATTTGAGCAAAGCTCAAAAATTCCAGCACTGCACCAGAAGCCAAGGCTTACCACTTAATACCCCAAGTAAGGAAATTGTTGTCAAGCTTGCTTGATAGACTATGTTGGGTGTGATGAAAGCCTAAAATGTGCAGGTTGTCTGACCTTACGGTGCCCCTTTTGTTGTGATTTGTAGGTTTTAACAGGTACAACTTTGAATGGATTCGTCAGTCCCCCTTCTCACCCCATTCACAAGCTATTCATAATGGAAGTTGAAGATGATTGCATCTCTGAAGAGACGAGGTCTCTATGAGGTGTCTATTGGACTTGGCAAAGAGTCTTATCAGAATGAGAATGACTGGCTAAATGATGGTGATAGAGCTTTTGGAGCAATATGTCTAGCCCTTTCTCCTAGCTTGCGCTACCTTATTGGTTCTGCTGAATACCCAAAGGATCTCTGGACAAAATTGGACATAAACGTTGGCAAGCACAATGAGGATCATAATAGCACTTTGGAGATTACATCCATCACCAAAAGAGTTCTTTACTCAAAAGTCTCGGCCTCTACTCTCTCTGATGAAGTTGTTGAAGATGAAGAAGAAGCAAAATCTTCTACACAGTCAATTCGAATTGAAGAAAGTCTCCTTGCAGTGACTCCTTCTCCTGATGCTCCAGAAGTTTGTGAGATCTCCGATATCTCATCTCCTCATATGGATGAAACAAAAGAAGACATTTGAATCTCTGATATTGAAGATAAACACTGTTGCACTTCCATGCAAACACTCTCCAGTGATTTTCCTTTGAATTCTGTGCAAAATTTGCGAGTAATTGCTTCCGAAAGTTAAGAGAAATTTGATTTGTCTCCCTCTAATGTTGCTGCTGGTGTGCAAATATGTGATACCTTGGATATTTTGGAAGAAATATCAGATTACCAGAGTGATCCATTCGCTCCCCATGATCTGGATCTTCCAGCAAATTCCTGCAGGATTACATGCACCAAAATTCATAATTTTGAAGAAGAAGAAAGCTGTGCATCCACCGTCTTGGTTGACCATTTATTTGAATATGATATTAACCTTATTGGATCTGATATGGTCTTATTTAGATATAATCTGATATTTCTTGGTTTAATTTATCAAATTCATAATCTTTCAGTACTGCTTGTAGTTGTTCTCATCAACGGTGTGAAGAAACAAGTACCGCAAGTCTCCTACAAAACTGCTGCTAGGGATTTGATTTCATTTCATAGTTTTGGATCTATTGTGAACTTATTTAGATTTGATTTACTTTCTGATCTGATATTATTTGGTTCATATTTTAAAATCCAAAAGCTATCAGTCATGCTTGTAGCTGCTCTCACCAATTCTGGTGTGAAAAATCAAGTACCGCACTTTCTCTTCAAAACTGCTGACGGAGATTTGGTGTTAGTTTCCTCATATGAGGTTGCTGATATTTTATTATGTGATTCATTAGGTATTTCAGAAGCTATATCAGATTATGGAGCTCAAGCATTAGCTCTGCACAGTCCCAGGGCTTCTCTACCTTTGGTCACATGCTCATCTCCTCACATAACTAGTAAAGAGGAAGACATTCCGCATCTGCTTGGACACTTGCTCCTAAGATTTGGGGCTGATTTTACCACTCATGGTTTGTTGTTCAAGGCTGCAACATATCAGTTTCTTGAGTGTTCCACACATGGTTCGAATCCTCAAGAACCTTTGCTCTCTCTTCAGATGATTTTAGCTACTCTACATGGCTCCAATTTTCACCGTGCAGCTGTTTATATTTTTTATTCAATTGAGTGCATTGTTCTTCTTCCAAAGTGGAAGATTCCTCCAGACATATTCATTTAGTTTGGTTTTAGAGGTTCACATGCATAGTCTCATGATGGTGCTGCATAAAAGAACCAATTCTTGATTTACTGCTTAGTTTGAGGGGGTGTATTTTTCCCATGAGGTTTTCCCCGTTTCGTTGGTTATATTAAGTAGTTACTTTATTGTATAGGGACACCTATGGCCTTTGTTTCCAGGGCCCTAGAATTCTTATGCACTTTATGTTTTCTACTTCTCTCGAGTATAGCTTAAGGGGGGGTGTTGGAGACATTTACCACCATACACACTCATTTTGGTCAATTTGGCCTAGTTAAACCACTATCCTAAGTTTTATTGACTTAATTGACGTCAGAAGAGCACTGGATGACATTAGCATGAGCACACCCACGCCTACCTTCAGTCAAGGAGGTCAACTTAGCCTTCTCCTATATTCGCGGAGGTTAGCTTGAGCACTCCAGGGGTGATCTGAGTGTCATTAATGCCCCATATTGCTAACTGATGGTTACAATCAGTTAAACAGAGTAGTGAAGGCTCCTTCCTTCATTAAATTGATTATTTAATGAATTGGAGTCAACAGGGGCGCCTCCAACGACTTCTGATGGTCAGTTACACTTCAGTTAACCTCATCAGGGTTCATTGGAGTCATTGATGCGCTACCACTTGTTGGTTGGCTTGCAGTGACATGTGTCTGAGCTACTTTCAGTTAGACTCAGTCATTTATTGCACTCCAACTTCAGTTAGGGCTCAGTTGAGTCAATTAGGGTTTTGATCAGTGGTTAACTTGAGTGTTGACTGTGGCTTACATTTAGTTAAGCTAGACTCGCTCATTCAATTCGAATTACCTCCTTGGGAATTCGAATTGCTTTGTCATTCATGCTTGCAGCATGATCATTGTATTGTATTACTCATTCTTTATTGATTATACAGAGCAACTACTCATTTGGTAGCATTATTACACCATTTTCATGCCTTAATGTTATTAATCTCTTATGAGACTGTGTTTTAGTCCCTCGATTACTGTGACAGATTAATACCCTTATCTCTAAAGGTAAAACAAAAAACATTAAAAGGAATTAGGGGCTTTTGAAGGGGGTTTGGATCCTAATAAGGATTGTCCATCTACAATTCAGAGGAAATACCATATTTCCAAGGTAACATCTAAAGCTAAGTAATAGGTAAGAGATGGGCTTAAGTTAACTATTTTTGGGGTCCTTAGAGCATGGAAGACACAAATTTTGGTGTGTTAATGATTGCCATGTCTCTATATACTAGAGGGGTCAAGGGTTCCCACAAGAAACAAGCCCACATAAAAATGTGTATTGTTTACAAACCATATGCCTTGCTTTTCCAATAAGCTATGTGTGTTAGGTAAAACAAACAAGGACTTTGTCTTCCTTCTTAAAACATTGGAACTTTTGCATGGTAGATGTAGAGGGTTTGATTCGAATATGGGATGCTAATTTTAATGCCATCTCTTCAAATTTTATGCATGCATGCATAATGAATGAAGCTAGATACACAGAGTTGGGGAAAATGTACAAAATAATTAATTTGTATGGGCCCTATGTTGACATAAAGCCTTTCTCGGTGGGGGGGCCAGGAGACTCAAGTATACTAAATGGTGATAATGTTAATATTGGAGGGGATCTTAATATGCCTCTAAACTAGAGGGAGATATGGGGAGATGTGCTAAGGAGAAAATCCCTAACAAATTATGCCTCTCATTTTCTTGAGGTAAAAAATCTTATTGATGTGGAATCAGTCAAAATTGTCCCAACTTGAGGGGGTAAAGGCATATATCTATATAAGATCAATAAAAAATATACATCATGCACATACCTTAAGTCGTGATTCAAGTCTTCTCCAAGCTCCCTGCTCCTATCCTTCCTTGATATCAATCACATGCACAATGATCTCAATGAGAGCTTCAAGGATTCACTTTGGAATCTAACATCATAACAATACTCTCTTAAGTATTCTCTTTCTCCCTTGAATTTCTCTCATTATATAGATGGATGGATGAGGAGATGGGATGAATCTATACTCCCAGTGCTTGTCACATTTGAGTTGGGATTGTGAGTTCCCAATCCCATGACATGTGGATCCAACTAGTCACAACCATCTCTTCGAAAACTAACCAAATATGAAGGTTTCAAGGCTATCGTTCCCTGTTAGTAGTGCAAGGTGGTATAAGGTCACTCTCTACTTGTAGTGCAAGGAGTGATAGTGGAGGATTATCACTCCTTGCACAAGGTATATAGAGTGATAGTGCTCAAAATGATAATAATGCTCAAGGTCAAGGGTTAGAAAGGCAGTGTCTAGGCACAATAAGTGTGGTATGTCTCCTATAGACCCCAAGGGTGGAAAATAAGGGTATATTATGGTAAAAGACTAATCATCCAACCAAACCATTGGACAAGTATATGTTTCTATAAGAAACTACATTTCCCAAAGTATGGTACACTATTGCAATCTCACCGTCATAAATAAATAATGAAGGGAAAAGGGTGGACATTTTAATATTTGATATAATAATTAATGAAATGTTAAAATTCATAGAAAAAAATGCAAATGAAATCAAGTACTTCTTACAAATTGGAAAAAATTAATATGGATGGGGTGAAGGACACATGCTTTCTAAAAGGCATAGGCACGACTATAACCATGAATGATGATGTAGAAGCAACAACAACAAAGAGAAATAGAATGCTTGTAAACCTAATTTCAATTCAGCTCAAGAGTGGCCAAGCAACCAAAAAGCTACCAACAATACCTAGCCATTGAAATATTGCTACAAAATGAAATAACATATTAACTATTTAATGTTTTAGTTTCCCTATTATGTATTCCTTGACAGCATAGGACAACCTCCACTGCCATGACATTGGCACAATCCATATATTTTTATCCCAAGTGGACTGTTAAAATAATGGAATATTAAATCAAAGAACATCACTCGAAGGAAACACTTTGTGACTCATACACGAAGGGAGACAATGTGTGTTGTGAAAATGACTGTATATAGGGAAGATGTCCATTACAAGGATGGGAGGTAAGTGGTTAACAATATGTCCAATGACTTCCCCTAACCACTAACATCATAGTTAATTGATTCGATAGGAAACATGAAGAGAAAGATTGACTGTGGCATGGGCACATATAAGGATGAACACGTAGGTTTATTAGTGTAGGGTACGAATGATATGTGATGAAGTACAGGTATGGAACATGGCTTCGAAATATAGTGGTTGTGCTCAATCGGGGATATGAGCAACAAAATTCAAAAAAAAATCTCCCATCGAATTGAATAATCCATGGTTGTGTTGGATTTAACAAAGGGTATATGGTAGGGAAACATTGGACTTGATAGACGGTACACAAGGAAGTGAGGATCATCCTAGAGACTCATGGAATATGAACTGTTCCCCAAGTTTGTAATGCGTGTCTATGACTTCCATGGCAACCTGAATATAATTGTTTGAAAGTAGTGCTTGCCTGAGAAAACCGTGAACGATTATGGCCTGAAACTCTAAGGGACAATCGGGTCCAAGCCTAGGCCCCACAATTTTGGTTACATCGATTTCAACCCAAAATTCCAAACTTGCAAATGATTTTAGCTTGAAACTCCAACAGATGGTTGAACCCAAGCTTGAGCCATATAATTTTGGATGTCCCTATGGCATGGAAAGGTTTCATTCCCTCACAAATGTTGAAACATGGTGGATACCTACTGTAGAGGTAGATGACAAACCCTGCACAATGTCCAGAGTGGAAATCTCAAAGAAAAACACCTATCGACATAATTATTGTAATAAGAGTAACAAGGTGCTCTACAACCCAATATGGGGGAGACATTGTCGAATAATGTAATATAACAATATGTAATGTACATGATGAAAACAAAACAAAAATAAAGCTATTCCCAACACATGTTCACTCTATTTTAAATTTGACATAAAAATAAAACAAGCGAGAATGCTACAAGGGAGCTAACTCCCTACCAATATGAGAAACAATGAGTATTGTATGAACCATTTGATTGTAAATGTGGCAACATGTCGAGGCACAAAGCTATAGCTTACGTCATGCTAAAGCTTAAGCCACCGAATCCTACACTTATCACTTTCTATCAGAGGCTTATGCAATAGTGCTCTGAGCCTCTGACACTTATCCCTTTTTATCAAAGGCTTGTGTAATAGTCCCTTAACACCGTACCTCATTTCCCAATACAATTTTTAAGATATATTAGAGTTTTAATTTTTTGTCGTAGATTTTTTATATACATTCTTATTTTAATAATTGTCGATAATTTTTTTTCTAGGCTTGAACATGTTCCAAAATATCCATGAGTAACGTGCGACATGCGTCTATGTTGTTATGAGTGAACAATACAAGGAGAAGAAGCCGATCCTATGTTAAGGAATGACCACATGTTTGAAATAGGAGAGGTGGCTACATTTCTTTTCAACTTTGTGGCTCCCTAAATTCAGTGCACCATATGGTAGCTAACAAGAATGGTAGTCAACCTTCTCGCTATAAAATCCTATATGCTCATCTTTCGGCACTGTTGCAGAGCTAATAGACAATGTCATTATATATAATCATAGTTAGCAGGAGCAAAGTAAAGGTTGTTACAAACGATATTAGAGATTATGTGGAAATTATGTTGTTGAACATTTCCAAATATCGATATTGAACATGCTATACCTAAAGATATGAATGCAAGGTAAACTAACCCACCAATATAGTAATGATTTGATATGAAAGTATTTTATTGTGGCAGAACATATTCTGCGCCCCTTGCAAAACTAAAACTAATACTTGGAAGTCAGAGATTAGATGTAGCATTCTTATAGAGATCAAGACCGAGTTCAGTTGAATCAATTTGCCGAGCTTGAATCATAGACTGGACTCAATGAGAAAGGGTGTGTATGCTAGATCCACCAAAAACGTTATTGTCATTTGATGATTGATTATAAGTCCTCCCCTTCCCTTGCATTGAATTTTGGATGCATCATCCATAATTTGGACTGCTTTGGCTGCCACATTGATTCCAATTAGGCCGAGAAAGTAGAAAGTTGGGAAAAAATCGTTTTGAATGAGAGGGGTGACATGAAAACCCGCTCTGAAGGTACTACTCCACCCAAGAATAAAAGGCTTGATCTGTTATTCATTATTCATGGATCCTAAACAATAAGAGAAGACATTGTTAATGGAGGATCCAATATGGTGAACCAGTGATAGAGACCCTCTACCTAGACCAACTATGCCAGCCGAATAAGCAAAAAAATGACCTTGGTTATGACCGCATCCAAATGCAATTTGTGAAATGTATATCCTTGTTCGTAGAGTTGCTCTCAGGAGGTTGAACACTTCGTAACATAAAAATCTAGAGGTACGGGAATAATCTCCATACTGATAGGTGACTTATAGTAATAGATGTAATTTGCCTCGTTATCGCAATGATATGCACCCACCACCAAACACAAATAGTTAAAGTAAGAAGCATTCCTGTAAGACAGTGACTAAGCAGGATTATACATTAGATCATCATGTGGAATAGAATAATTATCACAAGGTTGGCACTGCATCCAAATCAAGTCACTGCCTGTGTCGACTACCACATGCACCTTTACTGGAATGGGGTATCCAATGCCTATTTCCATCACAAGTTTACCCTCCGATGTGCTAATGGGACTGTAGTAACTCTTGGGTCCGAGACTAGCATTTTGGAAAATATAATTTTGCACCCTTCACAACCTCTCGTGACTTCACTGAATAGCTCAATGGATTCATTCAACACTTGAAAGGATCCGAGTATTGACAGGTCAAGACTTATCAACATAAAAGTTGGGGATAACAGATCGAGTCCCACAAGGTGGAGAGATTTCCAAGTTGCCATGGAATGATACATGCAAATTCAAGGTGATCATAGGTGCCAACTTTATACAATGCCATGACATGGAAACCTTAACCCAAGGACCATGACCTGACAACCTTAGCACAACTTTATTGCAAATTTTGACACACAACATTAATTCCACACTTAAAGTAGTTACATGTGGTGTTTTAAGAAATTTTAGATTTATAAATGAATTTTATTTATTTTTAATTTTTGAAAATTTAAACTACTCCTACATGGATTTATGTCCCATCGAAAGTGTCATGGAACAATAAGAAAAATAAATTATTGTATTTAAAAAATTGTAACATTTATTTTATTTTTTTAAAATATTATGTTTAACAATGAAATTTTGCAAAACTTTAAAAACTTTGTAAAATGTTTTGTATGGAAAAACAAAATAATAAAGGTCAATGAGGTTTCACTAATAAATATATATATATATATATATATATATATATATATATNATCATGTCATTTACAAGACGGTAATAATCATTCCTCCCAATCATTAAAACTACATCCAATGAACATATAACATATGATATAATCCTATAGACTTTCATATATAAACATTTTTTTTTCACAAGAAAAAAACAACTTTATATTAATAAAATTGTATCTTAAAACAACTACTATTTAAAAACATAAGTATACAGAAATACTTAAAAACATTGAAACATAAGGGTCTATATGAACATACCTGAAACATAAGGGTCTATATAAACATACCTACAATATATAATATACCACGGTATAAGCATAAATGAACCTAAAACTTTTCGTAATATTTGTAAGACACCAAAATGAATGCAGTCCTGTGAATTAAAAGATGTTACAGCGTCAAAATCGGTATCCCATGGTCAAAATTAAAACCCATAAAACATCAAATATCAAATATTTTCATTTACCACTTGGAACGTTTTAATTAATAACAATTAGGCCCCTATTTTCTTCGGCCGAGGTAATAACAATCCCCTAAAACATGTTCCCATAGCCTCGAGGTACTGCTCTTATTACGATTGTTCAAATCGCCGATCTCGTTGACGGGTAGCAGAAGCGCAGCAATGCCCAGGAAACGAGTTCGATCCTCCCATGCCTCTGAAAATGTGGTTGATTCCAATTTCAAAGCTCGAAAGTTTCCATTCAACAAACGCAAATCATCACCCCTTTTCGCTTCCAAATTCAAATGGATCCTAATTTGTGGCTGCTCCCTATTTATACTCTTACTGCTTGCCCACACTTTTCAGCTTCTACCTGGCCCCTGGTTCTATGGCAGCCAGCATGTTGTTCTGGTTGGCGACTCAGAGCTTTCTGTTTATGAGAACGAACTTGTGAAATCCGACATTACGTATCAACAAGTGATTGACGTAAGTCAATATAGTCGACTAGCCGCCAGTTCACATTGTCTGATAAATTAGGCTTAAGCTGTAGCAAGAATAAATACATATTGTTTGGAATAGAATTTTAAATTCAAATTCTTTAAATTCATTAAGACCAACCTGAAACTTAGAAACATTTCTACTAATTGGCCCTGTGTGAGATGTATATACACAGATATTATATAAATATATTAGGTCTATCATCTTAAACTCGTTTATTTATTTCCTCGAAGTTCATGCCGTTGCTGATAGATGACAATGGTCTATAACTGCAGGAAGCAGAGAAGCCCTGGATCAACACGACCCACAGGCATTTCAATTCTATGGTTCTTGCATATGTTACTCCCTGGTTAGTGTCATTTGTATGTTTTGACTTTTCTTTTCGAAAAAATTGCAACACTCTTGACCTTCCTGAAGTTTTAAATATGGCGTTATGCTTCAAATCCTGTAACGGTAGCCTTATCCTGACAACAAAGCACAAAAACATTTTGTTTGAGTCAACAAATAAATGACCCCTAGAAGGTAGTCTGGTACTAGCGTTGCTGAGGTTTCCTGTGTCTCCTTCGTGACAAGAGGCAAGAATTTTTGAAGTCTCACCATGCTTGTTTGTTTTGTGTTTGGGGAAATGCCATCTTACTCGGTAGTAGGTATTGTTCATTTCTTGAATTTCTGGTTGGTTATTGCATAAAAGTAATGATTATCCGATTCTAGAGCAACAGTCCGTTTACAACCACTAATGAATAGAGAAAGATGGCTAGACACTGACAGAGCTATACTTCACACTGAATTGATTAAGGTAAAACAGATTTTGACAGACTGCAATCTGTACCTGCCATAGTTACCAAATTTGACATCGGTATAATATGAATAAAAGTTGGAAGGAACATTTTCAGTTTGGAAAACAATCCAGAGTATACCTCTTAAAGACACTTTAAATACTANTCCCTGCCATAGTTACCAAATTTGACATCGGTATAATATGAATAAAAGTTGGAAGGAACATTTTCAGTTTGGAAAACAATCCAGAGTATACCTCTTAAAGACACTTTAAATACTATAATTTCCCTTCAAACTACAAAAGGTTTGTACCGACTCTTCATACAACAGAGGTTGATGGATTGAACCTTGCTTGATGTTCGAACGCTGGGCTTAGAAAACAGACGATTGGCATATGAAATGTGCCCCAGCTTCTACTATAGAGGATGATGGTCTTCCATTATCAATGGTGGAGGATGTCCCGAGTATCATTTGTTGAGGCGAGCAATGAGTTGGAGAGGCTTACTCTCACAGGGAAAACTGGGAACCAAGATGCTGAGATTGCAGAGCTGGGATATTGCACTGTGACTGTGGAGAATAAGGAATTCATTTTTTTGGCCGTTGAATTCTCACATGTGCCAAGTGAACTGAACCGAATTTCTATATTATTTTGCTCGATTCGGCTGAATTTGGTATTTGTGATAGCTGCATAACATGTCTCGACATTTTTTACACTGGGACATGAGTCTTAGTTAAAATTTACAACCGTCAGATCAAGGTCGAGATCAAGGCTTTTTTAAGTCATGTTATTCCTGTAACGGATATTAAACTCAGACTTGTATCTCCAAATAAATCAGGCAAGACCAACCACATAAAAAAAGTCTTTCAAGTAGGTCCTGTAACATGTACTCTAATAACAGAGAAACATCACAGGTTCCAATCAAATTTTGTTTGGCTCGCCTTAACATCATTCATTTACAGAATCATTTGTGATATGGATGGCATCTCAGTAAAATTTATCTTATTTTCACAAAAAGTTGGAAATGGCCCCAAGATATATTGCTCTGCAATTCAAGCAGGCTAAGTTTTCGAGCCATTCAAACTAAATATATCTAACTTTAAACTGTATCAAGAATATAGTTCATGACAACATTGCTTTGTTGAATGTCAGAACACAGATACATGGGACAAAATACGGGAGAAGGAAGAAGCTTCACAAACTTTCTATTGCATAATTATTAATAACACATTTTATAATACAAAATTTGTTTTAAAATTGGTTACTGAAGATAAGGATGGATCTTCAACTCAAAATAGATCTATTTTGAATTTTTATTTTTTTGAAATTGTGCTTAGCTTTTCTTGCATAAGCGATTTTAAAACCCTACGCCTATTTTGTTAAACCAGGGTACCCTTCTAAAATAGGCATTGCTTATTCACATCCCCCCTTTATGACCATTTTTTTCCCTTTTACACCAAGCATTTCTCTAAACTCTTTAAGTTTGTCCTTGCTTGATATCTCCATGAAGATCTTTGCCAGTTGATCTCTAGTCTTGCAATATGACACTTCAATTTCTTTCTTCTATACATGTTCTTTGATATAATGGCGATGGATCTCAATATTCTTGGTTATGGTATGAATACTAGATTTTTCTACGTTGAATAACACACTAATTATTACAAAGGTGAGATGTAGCATGAGCTTTTTGAAGGTTCATATCATTGAGGACCCCCATGTGAGCCATATTACTTCATGAGCTGCAGTGATAGCTTTTTTATAGTCTACTTTTCTGGAGGATAGTTGGTTTCTTCTTAGTACTTTCTAACCTATGAAATTACTCCTCAACCCGTGCTAAATGAGTATTCAACTCCATAGTTTAATAGTCCCTTCACTCACCTTAGAATTCTTTTTGTTGGCAATACTACCTTCACATACCTTAGAGTTCATTTTGTTGCCATCCAATGAATATCCTTGGTAAATGCTATGAATTGTGAAAATACAAATAACAAGTTCAAATCTGACTTGGTAGTGCTAAGATAGATTTGACTGACTATAAGTTATCTGAGCGTAGATTTTCACAATTGTTCATGATCATGAGAGACATTTATTCAGGTAAACTGTGTAAGCGTTATGAAACGTTCCCGACGTTTCGTGTGGACACTCCCCCTGATGATTGGCAGAGTGTCCACTTGAAACGTCGGGAATGTTTCATAACACTTACACAGTTTACTTGCAAAAATGTCTCTCATGATCACTCTGAGTCGTCTATATGATGCTGCATCCCTTGGCTTCAAGTCTTCAAGCACTGATAACTTCATCCTTGTTTCAGTAGGATTTGTTGCTGATTTACAATCAATCATATGCAATCTCTTTAGCAACTCTGGTGCATAATAGTTTCGGACATGAAAATGTTGTCATGCTTCTACCATACCAACATTTTTAAACAATGATGAAACATTCTTAAAATTCCCATTTCATAAGATTATGCAACTGACCTTTTAGTTTCTCAATTATCATTTTGTTCATTGTAATGAGGAGGTCATTAAGATTCAATATATTAAACCACATCACTATGCCATATTTTCCTTTGATATATATATAGCCCAATGGGTTAGCTCAAGTTGTTGAGAGCTGTGAGTTGTAAGCTGTTTAGGTCTTGAGGTCAAATCCTTGGGTGGCTATGCATAGATATATAAGGGCCTCACTTGATGTCCCGGTATATATATATATATATATATATATATATATGCTATGGAAATGAATGACCCCAAATGCATGCAAAGGGTGAATACGAAGAATAACACTATATGAGTCATAATGTGGAGCTGCAGTTTTGCCCTAGGCAGATTTTCTTAATGGGGAAAAGCGGTCATGGAAGAAAGCGAGGAGTTACTAGACTACTCCTTTGACCCACACGAAGGCGATGACATTTGGGATGTGCCATTTGGTAGGATGCACAATGTAATAGGGGATAGGGCGGTTTTAGGAGAGTTGTTTACGGTGGTTTGTGAAGAAGATAGGTTGATGGAGTCAATTTTTCCTGCCAAGCGTCACAAACTTTATGGTGGTATTCTCTCCTAATTCTCAAATCTAGGTGTGGTCATCCATAGTTATGGAGGTTCCCCATTCCCAAGTGGTGCGTTCCAAAGCTCAAGGGCTGGTCTCGATGCAGATGGAATCAAAATTGCTCGAGGTCTTTGGGTCGTCTCTGTGGGAGAATGATGCTATGTTCCTTATTTTATCAGGTCTAAGGGGGATTTCAATCTCTGCTCCTTAGCCATCAGGAGCACCGACAGATGTGCCTTTCGACCCAAATGTTTTTTAACATTTTTACGTAGTTCTTCGGATCAACTAAATAGGGGTCTTGAAGGTTGTGCGTTTGATAATGCTCCTCTAGAATGTGAAGATGTGGTAAGGGGTAACAGGGCCAGTTTCGATGATGGGAGTGGCGCAGGAATAACATAACAAGTTAGGGTCGAACAATGGAGAAAGGTGTGGCCGAAAGAAGCAAAGGCTCTTAAAGAACTAAGGTAGGGAAAACAAGTTTGTGGTCGGAGATGTCATTCATTTACACAAGGTGGTTGAAATGGCAAAATTGGCTGTTATAGGAAGGGTTTGTGGTTACCGTTTCAATGTTAAAACCCTCACAGAATGGGCAAGGGTTCATTGGGGCGAAAAGCTTGGGTATATCCTGAAGGTTCTAGTTTTAGCTAAGGGGTGGTTTGTCTTTATACTTGACAAGCTTGATGATACACAATGGATTATTCAAAAAAACTGGTGCATTGGAGCGACCTCGATTGCCTTTAAGATTTGGACGCCACTATTTGATGCCAAAAAGGAGAGGTTAGATATTGCATCGATTTGGGTACACTTCCTTGGCTTGCCGCTAAACTACTGGTCTTTAGATGTGTTTAGAGGCATCAACAACATTTTAGGGGAATTTTTAGAGGTAGATATGTTCTTTGAGGAGACTGGAGAGATGAGCGTGGCAAGAATTCTGGTCAGAGTGGATACCCCTGAAGGGCTGAAGGAAAATATGGAAATTGATAGAGGCCAGTTCACCTACATTAAAAAAGTTGTACTATGAGGGTGTCCCTTTTCGTTGTAGGAGATATCACTAATATGGCCATTTGGCGGATTCCTGTCATCTCCCCTTCAGGCCTTGGCAAAAATCTAGGACTTCAAGTGCTAAAGATAGTGCAGCTGCGAGACCCATTCTCAGGGAGAATGGTACCCTAGTTAGCTAACTAGGGTTCATGGTTAGTTAACTAGGAAGAGTAAGTCCCTAGAAGGTACCCTAGGGTCCCCAATAGTTTCCTAGGGTTCTTGGTCTAGGACCAAGCAGGTTGATGCCATGGCAAAGTCCCTAGCATATGGTAGGGCCCCTATATGTCTCTAGGGTATTATGGTCTAGGACCAGACAGTTTCTTGCTCACGATGACCAAGCAGATCCTGTAGGTTGAGATAGAGACTTCGTGGTTTGGGACCAGGCAGATTCTTGGTCTGGGACCAAGCAATTCTTGCAGGTGCATACTTGGTCAGTTAACCTGGTGGATCTTGGTCAGTTGACCTAGATGATGATGCGTGATGTCCTCCTCTCCTAAATGGTTAAGCTAGGTTGTTTTTCAAGGGATTGGCCACCCCTTGATGATGTCACTAGCACTTGACCTTTAGGAGCAGTTCGGAGGACCAGAGGATCACATCATCTAGTTTAGACCTTCTTTATATGGTTATGATAAATACTTCCAGTTATTGTATGGAACAATTATGGACCACATACCTTGAGAGAGAAAGATAAAAGTTTGGTTGATTCCCCACCTTGGTCTTGTGGGTAAAAGGGTTGTTTCCCCACCTTGATGGTACACCTTGGTATTGTGGGTGAAAAGGTTGTCTTCCCACCTTGTTGTGACCCCTCTTGTTGATCCATGATCTTGTGTTGACCCCTTGATTGGTCCTTATGCTTGTTCCCCCTCCTAGTGTGGTACCTTGATCATTTTGTTATAACGACCCTTTATTGTTATGACGTCTTGACCTTGGTACCCTATCCTAAGTCAACTCAACTTTTTTTTATGTTATTTTTTGGTAACACTCTTAAAAGATAGGGTTACAAGGATGACCTTTCTAGAAGACATGTCAAGAGTATAAATTCAAGTCCTAAGATTTCATTTTGTGTGTGTCTTGACAAGAGAATATTGAAGATCTGTTTCAATGACTGTTCTAGGGTTTGTTGCTGCTCTTTGTCTTGACGTCTATGGTTTTTCTGCTGCATTAGATGGCTGTCTCTCTTCACCTTTTCAACACAAGTGACCTGTAAGTCCATTGGAGCAAGCTGTGACCTCTGCTCATCTTGCTAGTGTGTTTCATGATTTCTGTTTAAGCCTACTAGAGATGCCATGAGGGATGCTGTAGGAAACCGTGACCTGCTTAAGCCTGCTAGGGGTGCCGTGAGGGCTGCTGCTGGCAGCTCTGACCTCGTTGAGGGCTGCTAGTGTGTGCCGTGAACTATGCTAACCCCATCTAGGGTTGCCGAGCATGTCGAAGGGACTGTCGAGCTTGTCTAAGGGTGCCGTGAGCATGTCCAAGGCTTCCATGACTTGCTGCTAGTGTACTGTGAGCTTGTAGGGTACCTTGTTGAGGATGTCGTGGCATGTTTGCTGGGATGGTTGTTGGCTCTCACCCTAATCGTGGACTGTTGTGATGGTCTTTACTTGAGCCTTAGCAGTTTGATTGGTTCCCCACTTGAGCCATGAGCTGTTTACCTAGCTGCCAATTGTACCGTGAGCTTGTGAGGGTGCTAAGGTGATTGTTGTAGGGTCCCGTGGGTTTTGCTGAGGATACTATGTGCTGCTAAGAGTGCCGTGAACTGTCTTATGCGCTGTATCCTCACTGTGGGTTTGTCTTGTGGGCTTAACCCTCACCTTGGACTGTCTTATGGACTGTATCTTCACCATGGACTGTCTTATGGACAGTATCTTCACCATGGACTGTTTTGTGGAACTTTGATCTATTTTGTGGGTTACTAATACAGGCCACACTTTGCTTGTGGACTGTAAGTATGAGCCACAATCTGTAGTGGGTTGTTAGTGTGGGTAGCAAACTTTTTGTAGTTTATTTGCAGCCTGTGTATGGCTGCTCTTTGGTTGAGTACTGCTGCTGAGGGTTCCACTTTTGCTTGAAGCTGCCCTATGACATTCTATTGGTTGACTTGGTTGACTTGACTGCTACATTTCCTACAGTATTTTCCTAACTCTACTCTACAAAACTTCCTCTCTCTTAGGTGTGTCCATGCCCTCATGTAAGGGACAAACTTGTTCCATCTTTTGAGTGACTTGTCTCCTAAGAGACAATATCTGATCCGAAAGTATATCTGAGTATAGGGAAGCTCTAAACCAATATTGTTTTCTCAGTTAGTTCTTTTATTGATGCTAGTTGTTTGACTTGTTTAATCTACTGCTGCTCTACTGGTTATTATTGTATGCTTCAACTTTAACACATAGACCTTTGGGAGTGTTAAAGTTGAAAGAGATGAAAATTATATCTTTTTTTATCTAGATCAAATGCCACTGTTGTACTTTTACTTCAATATTTTGTTATTTGATCTACATTAAAGCACAAGTTAGTTAAATTTTTGAAAAAAATCCTAAAACTTTAACATGGTATCGGAGCGTAAGGCTTGTAGCTCACTCTGATTTTGCAGCCTCTCAGAGTCTACATAAATCCTAAGGTAAGGTTATGAGTACTAACCAACTTGACCTCAGAAGTTTCTTGGCCCAAGTTCATCAAGTTGGTAGTAAGGGTTTGAACATTTGACCACAAGAGGTATCAGAGTTGGATGGCCACATACAAGTATTAGTTGGGTGGAAATAAAAGATGTGCCAGTGGTGTTGCTAGTCTATATGACATCAGAGAAGAGATGATGGAAATAGTAGGCTGTGAACTTGCTCCCTTAAAGAGGTATGCCAAGCATGAATAACATTCCTAGAAGGTTTAGCTCAGGTATGTATTTCTGAGGTGAGTAAGGAGCCAAACTAACTCTTTATGTGTTTAGATCTTGACTTGATCTTTAGCAATCACGGGCCTTCATGATCATAACACCTTCTAGTTTGATCAATTTGTTATGCGAAGAGTTTTGTGATGCATTGATCAATGTTTGCAAGTGCAAAGAAGTTTAGAGTTCATCCATGTATAAAATAATCATGACCTCATGTGTTAAATTTCTTGTATCTAGGGTTATGATCTAACCTAGATTGTGCTAATGTATGTGTGATATTGCATGATGATGATGCCATTGCACACTGTAGAAGTACATGTCCAATATGATGACAAGACCAAGATGCACATAGTGACTTCTGCATAAGGGCATATATAAAGAGGGAGGACTTTCTATCCCAACTTGTTTTGATACTTTGTATTGTCATGACGTGTTGCATATATGAGTTTGATATGCTCTTGACGACATCCAAATAGATGCTTAGTGTATGGATGAATGATAAGACTATGTCATTATGTGAAATTGATATTGGTTATTGCTGACTACCAAACTTAACTTGTAGGAAAGATCCACAAGAGGAGGATGATGTGAGTCGTGACAAGTGATGAAAGTCTACAAATCTTGTTTATGCTCAGAGTTATGCACAGTTCTAGAGGGAGATGAGTGCTCAGGTTCAGAGGGACTGACTAAGAGGCTCCACATAATGAAGGATTAGTTATGCTAGATGTTCATCCTCCTAGGTGTTAGCATAGAGTCAGCAAAGGAGAATCTGCCAGGTATTTGTTATAACTTATTGATGATTTGTTCCTTATTAGAGTGGAACAACTGGTAAGTTTAGAGATCAAGAGGGAGCCAACTATGCTCCTCAATCCCCAGTAGAATGGGATTGTAAAGTAGAAATGTGATCTCCCTTGAGAAAGTTATTTAGAACGTCTCCCAGTGATATAGACATGGAAGTGAGTCCAGTCCATGAGTCATCCCTTTCAGTTGATTAAGGGGAGGAGGCCAGGGAGTATTTAGTTGATCTCTTTGAGAAACCTATTGAGAGGTTTCAAGATTGCTTTGGTTTGATATCTCAGATGAGTAATGTCACTGATTCAAAATCCTCCACTTATGAGGAGGAGGCAACCAAACAAAGGGTTTGGAAAGATGCTCTCAGTTATCAAGGGAAGTCAGTTCTAACTTCCAAGAGTATCTATAAAGATCAAGCTTCTTGTTGACATGTAGAGCTATTTGAAGCTCTCAAAAAATCCTGTGCACTATGACAGGTCAGAACACATCGAGAGGAAGTATAACTATGTCAGGGACATGGTGCAGTATGCTCTGTCAAGAAGAAAGTTTACCGATGTGTTAACTAAGCCTTTGTCAAAGTTTGAGTACTTCCGAGACAAGCTTAGTGTTGCTGAGAATGCCTCTCTTGCTGGGAGGAAGTGTTAAAGATAGTGTAGTTGCGAAACCCATTCTCAGGGAGAATGGCACCCTAGTAAGTTAACTAGGGTTCCTGGTCAGTTAACTAGGCAGAGTAAGTGCCTAGAAGGTACCCTAGGGACCCCAACAGTGTCCTGGGGTTCTTGGTTCGGGACCAAGTAGGTTGATGCCATGGCAAAGTCCCTAGCCATAAGCTAAGGCCCCTATATGTCTCTAGGGTGTTTCGGTCTAGGACCAGACAGTTTCTTGGTCATGAGGACCAAGCAAATCCTGCAGGTTGAGACAGAGACTTCCTAGTCTGGGACTAGGCAGATTCTTGGTCCAGGACCAAGCAATTCCTATAGGTGCATATCTGGTCAATTAGCTAGGTGGATCTTGGTCAGTTGACCAATATGATGATGTGTGATGTCCTCCTCTCCTAAATGGTTAAGCTAGGTTGTTTCTCAAGGGACTGGCCACCCCTTGATGTCACTAGCACTTGACCTTTAGAAGCAGTTTGGAGGACCGGAGGATCACATCATCCAGTTTGGACCTTCCTTGTATGGTGATGATAAATACTTCCAGTTATTTTATGGAATAATTATGGACCACATACCTTGAGAGAGAAAGATAAAAGTTTGGTTGATTCCCCACCTTGGTCTTGTGGGTAAAAGGGTTTTTTCCCCACCTTGGTGTTCAGGGTGAAAGGGTTGTCTTCCCACCTTGTTGTGACCCCTCTTGTTGATCCATGAACTTGTGTTGACCCCTTGATTGGTCCTTATCCTAGCACCCCTTCCTAGTGTGGTACCTTGATCCTTTTGTTATAATGACCCTTTATTGTTATGATGTCTTGACCTTGGTAGCCTATCCTAAGTCAACTCAACTTTATTTCATGTTATTTTTGGTAACACTCCTAAAAGATAGGATTACAAGGATGACCTTTCTAGAAGACATGTCAAGATTATAAATTCAAGTCCTAAGCTTTCATTTTGTGTGTGTCTTGACAAGAGAAGATTGAAGATCTGTTTCAATGATTGTTCTAGGGTTTGTTGCTGCTCTTTGTCATGACGTCTAGGGTTTCTCTGCTGCATTAGATGGCAGTGTCTCTTCACCTTTTCATCACAAGTGACCTGTAAGTCTGTTGGAGCAAGCTGTGACCTCTGCTCAGCCTGCTAGTGTGTGCTGTGATATCTATTTAAGCCTGCTAGAGGTGCTGTGAGGGCGTTTGTAAGCAACTGTGACCCGCTTTAGCCTGCTAGGGGTACCATGAGGGTTGCTGCTGGCAGCTGTGACCTTGTTGAGGGCTGCTAGTGTGTGTCGTGAACTTTGCTAACCCCATCTAGGGCTGCCGAGCATGTCTAAGGGACTGTCAAGCTTGTCTAAGGGTGCTGTGAGCCTGTCCAAGGCTTCCATGACTTGCTGCTAGTGTGCCGTGAGCCTGTAGGGTACCCTGTTGAGGATGCCTTGACATGTTTGCTGGGCTGGTTGTTGGCTCTCACCCTAATCGTGGACTGCTGTGATGGTCTTCATCTGAGTCGTAGCTGTTTGATTGCTTCTCCACCTGAGCCATGAGCTATTTACCTAGCTGCTGACTATACTGTGAGCCTGTGAGGGTGCTAAGGTGATTGTTGTAGGGTGCTGTGGGTTCTGCTGAGGATACTATGTGCAGCTAATGGTGTCGTGGATTGTCTTATGGGATGTATCCTCACTGTGGGTCTGTCTTGTGTGCTTGACCCTCACCTTGGACTGTCTTATGGACTTTATCTTCACCGTGGATTGTATTATGCAACTTTGGTCTATTTTGTGGGCTGCTAATACAGGCCACACTTTGCTTGTGGACTGTAAGTATGAGCCACAATTTGTAGTGGGCAGTTAGTGTGGACAACATACTTTTTGCAGTTTATTTGCAGCTTGTGTATGGCTGCTCTTTGGTTGAGTACTGTTGCTGAGGGTTCCACTTCTGCTTGAAGCTGCCTTATGACATTCTGTTGGTTGACTTGGTTGACTTGATTGCTACACTTCCTACAGTATTTGCCTAACTCTACTCTACAAAACTTTCTCTCTCAGGTGTGTCCATGCCTTCATGTAAGGGCCATACTTGTTCCATCTTTTGAGTGGCTTGTCTCCTAAGAGACAAGATCTGATCTAAAAGTATATCTGAGTATAAGGAAGGTCTAGACCAATATTGTTTTCTCAGTTAGATCTTTTATTGATGCTAGTTGTTTGACTTGTTAATCTACTGCTGCTCTACTGGTTATTATTGTATGCTTCAACTTTAACACAGGGACCTTTGGGAGTCTTAAAGTTGAAAGAGATGAAAATTATATCTTTTATTATCTAGATCAAATGTCACTGTTGTACTTTTACTTTAGTATTTTGTTATTGGATCTGCATTAAAGCACAAGCCAGTTAAATTTTTGAAAAAAATCCTTAAACTTTAACATCAAGCGCCTCCAACAAGAGAATTATGTTTTCTGAACAAATGGAGTTGGGTGGTTCGATGACAAAGAATGGAAGATTTAAAGAGGTAGCTCCGTCAGGGAGGGGTTGTTGAAGGTTGAGACAAACTTCCTTCACTTCAGGACATTTCTTGGTGTGAACATCATTGAGCTCTCGACTGTGAACAAGCTCAAGGTTGTGAAGAGAATCAGAAGAACAAAGCAGCCATTGAAGACTTGGGAACCCAGGCTGAATTGTTCTCAGGTATGAAAGATTCCGCTTTGCAAATTGTTTCTTCTTGTTCTCCTTTACAACCTAAAGATAATTCACACCACCAAGCTCCCCTATTACTTGTTGGTTCTTTGGCCTCACTTTCTTTGTGTGCTCCCTCCTCTTCAGTACTTTGCCGTAATGTATGGGCAGATGGAATGTTCTCAATACCCACATTCTTTGTAGAACATGAATCCTCAAAGGATTCTAAAGATGGACCCTCTAGATACAATTTTAGATCCATAATCTCACTTTGTGATGCTCACCACTAAGAAAGGGGTTTGGGGCAAATCCCACAGCCCTCTGGAATTGAAAAGGGGAGGGGTAGAAGATCAAACCTTCACAAGGTTCAGCAAAAAGCCAAGACCGACTTGGCTGCTGGAAAACAATCCTTTATCAATGGGGCTTTCAGAGAAATGAGATCCCTGGAAGGAGTTTCGAAATGAAAGTTGTCTTTCAACTGTAGGGGGTTGGCAAAACCGTCAAAAAAATCGTCTTTAAGGAGATTGGAAGCTACTAACCATCTAGATATTTTACTCCTACAAGAAACCTTGGGGGAGGGTGAACATGTGTAAAGGTTCTTAATGTTTTATTCAAGGATTGGCTTTTTATTGCTTCAGATATGAAGGGCAGATCTGGGGGACTAGCTGTACGTTGTGTTACCGGATGAACTAGCAGGGCTAGTCACCAGCAAACATATGAGGGAGAGGGTGACCACTGTCACCTTAGCCACATCTTCCCAAATTGCTTTGGGAGTCGAAACCTCCTGGGGGAGAGCCCTAATGTAACTTTGTAAGGACACTAAAACAACAAATGATATATTCTTTTGAAGAGGATTAGTGACCAGTGCCTTAGTGGAGTCAACGTAAGGATGAAGAAGAACATACTATATGAATGAATATGAATCATGTAAGTACAATTAGTACACCCACATTAGCAAATAGACAACATCAATATGAGATCATGCATATGTAACAAGTGTGGTGTGTCATTCATTACATGTACAACATAAGCCTAGCAGTATAGCAGAGGTAAAACAGTGTTAATTCAATGATATATCAATTATGAAGGCAGCAGTAACCATCCACTATTCAAGTGTGTACTCATGTTTTGATTTTAACATTTCGAGTACACCAACTACTTAGTGTATACAACAGTGTATAGTATGAACATAAACTAATTATGGGACTGTCTAGTTTAGGAAAAACAAATCAGTATGTATGCTTGCAAATAGGTTCTTAAACAAATCTTTAAGTGATCACTTACCATCAGCCATATAGTATTAGCAAGCATATATAATATTCAGAGTGTAAACTATGATTATGTCCAAGACAACGTCATTATATACAGTCTGATATAATTTTGCAAATAAGTTTGAAATCAGTCCTTCTTGTGTTAGTCTCACAACACTAGCTAACAACCAAAATTAACTTTTAAACCATCCAAGACCATAAATAGTATCATTCAATCCATCATGAATAAGAAAAACATCTGAAGTAATAATTTATTGATTTTACTTGCTTTACTAACCTCTGTTTAACGACTTTGCAGTTCTGATTTGTGAACAATAGCATCCTAGAGGTTAAAAGTGTTAAACTAGTATCAACAAGGAAGACTTAAATCAGGAAACCAGTTGTATTTTACTTTTCCTAAGTTCCTAAGTTTACATTGGAAAATAAATTAAAGTGATCTAAATTAACTTTAGTGAAACACTAGTTAAAGTGAAAGTGAAATTAGGGTTTTCGTTTTACCTAAAGTTATAAAAGAGAGATCTGTTACCAACTAGGCTGCACCTAGTTGGACTTTCAGTGAGCCGCCAATGATGAACAAGATACTTGTTCATATTCAGAGTTCAGAAGTCCTTTCAGGCCTTCATGGCCGTTTTATTTTTTGTAACACATGTTCATATCCCCTTGGGGAAAATTGTAAAAAATGTCCTAGCATTTAATTTTTTATAAAAGGCTTGGCTTCCCGGACTTGAGCATCAAGCTGACTAGCCCAGAGTGTATTTTCCCTTGGTTATTATTGGTTGTTGAACAAATGACTAATAATTTATGAGTTTTTCACTCACACCTCCAAAGCTTGGGTAGTCATCTTGTTGTTTCGACCTAGGGAATTTATTAGAGCCTTTGTGTCGGTATTTTTCACCATGCTAGGCATTCAAATTGAGTTGTATGGACATGTACTAGGTCCCCCCTAGAGTTTCGTCAGTTTCCGCAAAATATATATATATATTTTTTTTCTCCGTTTTTTAATCCATTTTTTTATGGTTTAATTAAAAAATTTCAAAATGTAATCAAAGTCAGATACGTAGTCTGTTTCTGACGTGGGGGCACTCGTTTTCACACTTAGAGTGTCCACTTTACCCCAGGGACCACTTTCTACATCAGTCGGGCAGCCGGAGCACCTCGTGAGGCATTATTTGACTAAAAATGCATTAAGATAGCATTTTAATGTTAAATTTGGACAAATTGGCACTATAGTCAAAAGTTAAAAAGTCAAAAGTATTAAAATATTGGGGTGATGAGGTGACATGGCATGGGTCCCCTAAAGTATGCGACCTTCTCCATGTGAGGTAAAGCATTTCAAAGTATGGTTTAAAGGTTTGAGTGGTTGGTTTAAATCCTGGTGATGTAAGGCTTCAAGGAGTCATGAATATGGTGAAAGGAGTTGCGCTAACCAAAGTGGACCCCCCTTTCTTATTATCCACATCATTTAAAAACATAACCTTGGTTTATATAATAATATACCAATCATTGTTTGTTATCTTATGAAGGTAAGCGAGTTACTAGTTGGAGGTGACGTCAAGTTTTTTCAAAATCGTGAGCATGGGTGCGAGTATTAAGGATTGGGTCGGTCCCATTTAAATTTTGTCATGTAATGGATGGTTATACCATTTAAATTATTGGTGGAGCTAACGTCATGTGAATCGTACGGACAGAGTGGTGGTGACGTCAAAATTTGGTGAAAATCGTAAGCTTCTTTGTGGGTTGCGATTTCTAAAGAGAGTGGACCCCCCTTTACACATGGGCTGCGAGATGTTTGGTGGTTCATCAAGTGAGATTTACCACGTGTTCCCTTTGAAGATCAAGCAAAGAATTGGTGGGTGCGATTCTCTCATGCGTGGAGGAGCCGTACACATTTGTGTGAGGTAGTGGAGCATGCAATTCGTGATTTGGAGTTTACTATTGGATTTTGTGAGGTGGCACCTCTTCCTCACCATCTCTTCAGTTAGCTAAAGAATTAGCCCACCGATTTTGCTGATTGATTCAGTTCAACTCAGCTTCACTCAACTCAACTGAACTTCTTCTGCTAGTGTTGATGGTGACCCCTTGGGCTGGTATTTGCTATAAATAAAGCTTGCTCTCCTCATTCAAACTAGTTGGAATTATATTGGGAAGAGCTAGCTATTGTAATCATTGTTTATCTGAGAAATAAAAGAGACTTTGGAGGTCTATTTGTGTGGTGCTTTGTTGAGTGGATGTACTATCATTGTGCTTTTTGGGGATAATATGTGTGTTATCACCAACCTTGTAGTTGCCTATGTGAGGTGGATCCTGGATGGATGGTAGAGGGACAAGCAACTAAGGAGGTGGAACCAAGACTGCCTAGACTCCCAAATGAATGTTGGTCACGCCAATCAAGGCAGTCTTCACTTTATGTTATCTAAGTCCAAGACAACAAAGGGGGAGACCCAGATCTACTCCTGACAGGAGAGATTAGATCTATACACCAGATCAGATCAAGTAGGCTTGAGGTACGTAAGGTGTAAGGAAATTGAAGACCCTAGATCTATGGAAGATGTTACCAGGTGTGCTAAGGCTTTGGACTACACTAGCAACCCACATTTGCAAGCACTACTTTCATCTTGGCACTGGTCTTTTCTGTTCTTTTTGCAGAAGTCAATCTCACAATGTGTCATTGAATATTTTTGTATCTAATTTGAGAGGTGTTGTTAAGGTTAATCTTGTTTGCAGTAATTGGTATTTTTTAAATTTCATCCATTCCATATTAAAACTCCTAGAACTAATTATTTTTCTCGTAGAGTAAAAACCCTAGATTTTACTTTTCATTAGGGTCCACCCCCCTTGGCTCTGCTAGGAGTTGGCCTAGACGGAGGAGTTGAGGATCAGGTTACAACACTTGGCTCGAGCTTGCCCCTAAGGTCGCACCCAGTGGCTTGAAGATTTCTGCCACGTTGCTCGAGGTGCGAATTAGGTGACAACAAGATCAATTGGTGGAGAGGACGCACACACTTGTATTCCGACAGTGACAGGATACAGACAGGGAGAGAAAGTCAGATAGAGGATTTAGCTGGGAAGACGGAGGAGTGAGCAATAGGATCACCGAGCTTTGTACAGTTGGGTCGTACACTAACACAGGAGGGTGTTGAGGTTTAGATGGGATTTTCCCAGTGATTTTGCTGGGTACTGCATTCGCCAGGTTTGAGTGAATTTGCAGTAATTGTAAAAGTTCCATATTTTCTCATAATAAAATCTATATCTGACTGCTGCACCATTTTTCTCGTCTTGGGGTTTTTCCGGGGGTTTCTATACCCAAAATAATAGTGTCAATATTGTGATGTGATGTTGTGATTTATTTCTTAGTTTTATATTCCGCTGTATACTGTAAAAGATATTCATGTGTGGTTATCAGTAGAGATTTTGCATGCACTGTTACCCCTAGTTTGAATATTAAAGGAAAATTTACATGGTATCAGAGCTCTGGTGAGCTAAAGCTGAGAGATTTGTAGCAGTAGTGATACATCAGGGGCAGATCTATTGAAGACACAAACTTAGATTGGAGATCTAGGGTTTGACAGGTAACACTTCACAATGGCCATGCAGTTGAGAGTTGAGGATAGACTCCAGGGTGCTCAGAACTTTCCTACATGGAAAGAAAGGATCACAAGGATCCTGGACGTCAGTGATGTAGAGGAGCACATTGACTCCACGAAGGTTGCGCCCACAGATCCGGCAGATCTAGCAGCTTGGAAGAAGATTGATTCTAAAGCCATGCTGATTATCATGGATGGAGTGAAGGACCATATAGTCCCTCACCTTTCTGGTAAGAAGACCGCATTAGAGATGTGGAATGCTTTGGAGAGTCTGTACCAAAGCAAGAACAAGAACCGGAAGATGGTGTTGCAAGAGAGGATGCGCAGCACCAAGATGGCCAAGGGAGAAGGAGTGGTGCCTTATCTCACGAGGCTCACACAAATCAGGGATGAGCTTGGAGCTGTTGGCTCTAAGACTGATGATGAGGAGCTAGTACGGATAGCCCTCAATGGCTTCTCTAAGCTATGGGACACCTTTGTCAAAGGTGTTGTGGCTAGGGAGAAGCTCCCTGATTCGCAGAGACTGCGGGATGACTTTGTGCAGGAGGAGACCCACATGGGTCAAGGATCAGGCTTATCTAGTAGTGCCCCATAGATTATGGATGAGGAGGCTCTATACCTTACATGGAAGAGCAAGGGGAAGGCAAAGAGGAAGAAGGATGGTAAGAAGAACCTTGACGTGTCAAAGGTCAAGTGTGTTATCTGCCACAAGCAGTGACACTTTGCCTCCCAGTGCCCAGATAGGAAGAAGAAGAGTAACACTCAGATGGCTGGATCTGCAGAGGCGGATGAGTTCAACAAGAACTTCAATGAGGAGTTTTGCTTGATAGCTTGCATGGCAAGCACCACAGGGAGCAGTATATGGTACATCGACAATGGAGCATCTAGTCACATGACTGGACAAAAGAGATTCTTCAGAGACTTGCAGGAGAATGGAACAGGGATCCACGTTGAGCTGGGTGATGATGTGCGGTATCAGGCGCAGGGAGTTGGCACTGTTTCATTTAAGAGGGAGTTTGGAAAACCTCTCAGTTTTGGTGATGTGTTATATGTTCCATGACTGACCACGAACCTTATATCAGTCTCCACTCTCGAGGACAAGGGATATCAGGTGAAGTTCCGTGACCATAGAGTGTATATCAGGCTCAAGGGGCCAGATAGGAGCTTGGATCGGGTGATTGGTAGAAGGAGAAGGAAAGCGTACAGATTACACTTTGAGCCTGTAAAGGCTCTAGCCAGCAGCAACAATAGCAGTCGGGGTGAGTTGTGACATAGGAGGATGGCACACTTACACCATGGAGCACTCAAGCATTTGAGACCTTCAATCATTGGAGTTCCTCAAGTACAGGAGGAAAATCATAACCATTGCAAGGGTTGTGCTTTGGGAAAGAACATCAAAAAGCCTTTTCGACAGAGTGAGCACAAGTCTAAGGAGCCTGTTATCACATATATAGTAGCCGGGCTACCATATTCTATTTTTTAAACACAATACATTTTTTAGCCAGATCTCTTACATATGAGATGCTGAGATGAGCAGTTTTGACGGATCACTCTGTTGTTATGGACTATTGTATTCTCCCATGTCAGGACTGAGTCTTAGGACACTTAGGTTTGAGGACTGATGTAGCCATTTAGTCATTTACAAAGCAGTTATTGATGCCCAGATTTATATCTGTGCTTTATCATTGCATAGATGATGGTTGAGATGGATTATTTGCATGGTTATGACTCAGCATTTATTTTATTGTGTTATGGTTATCATTGCTCTTATACTCATCTTTGTGGCATATACTAGCATTTAGTGTCATGATATGGCGATCATAAATATATGGAATTGGATGTATTTTTATTATGTATTGGTGTCCCTACTTAGATTTGGAAGTTCCTGATCTATATTCATTAGTTTTACCCTCCCTTGGGAGAATAGAGGTAGTCATTCCCACCATTCTTTGTCTTGCTAGTTTTGGCTTCATCTTTCAGTGTCTCCACCCATCCATTATCTTCCAGTTTTGTTTTTTAACCTGCCTTACTACTTGACTTATGGCATGGACGACCTTTCCCCGCTAGAACCTTTGTTGGACAAACCTCTTTGTTTATAGTGTGTCTCGGCTCTGAGTTGGTGACAGAACTTGCCTTTGGTGAGTTGGATTGTATGCCTAAATCATTTTGGTCGGTTGTCTCGATGTTTGGCACTGTGCAGAACCCCCCCTAGTCACTTGAGATGTTGTTGGCTAAAACTGAAAGCTGATGTACTACTTGTATTGGAAATGTTTATATATGTGCCCATGGAAAATGTAAATTTTAAAATGTGTTTCTTAACATATACAAGCAAAGGGAAAGAGCAATGAAATGCTAAAATACTCCGTGAAGGGTATAAGAAAAGGTCTCAAAAGCAATGGTTAAATATATGCTATTGAGGCAAGGAAATGACATGGGATGAGTCCTGATGATGAGTGTGATGTCCTCTGCACTTTATCCAGCAGTTGCAGCACTTGATTGGGCCTACACCTATTTTTTGGGCATTTTTATATTATTTTCTAGAGCATTTGGGAGGGTCACGATTTCCTCAAGGAGACACAAAGTCAAAATTAAAATATTATATTATTTTATTGTGCCATGGGGCACCCAGAGAGTGTTAGTTAACACTCCATGGATCCACCATGTGCTTCATTTATTTCTTGTTGAGTGGGGTACCCTCTTTATGGGTGATTCAGTCCACTTTGGTACTTTATGGTTATATTGATCCATGCATTGTATGTTGAGCTCATCTCAACCATTGATTAGAACATTTATATCTTTTAATCTTAGCCACTTGTTTTTAAAGTGGTTAGGATTTTGGTTCTCTCATTTCTATTTAAAGGAGAGAGCTTCTCATTTGTAAGGGGTCTTTGGCTCTTGAATTTGAATAATAGAAAGACCTTCTTTTGTGGATATTTTCTGGATCTGCTTTGCATCTGATGTTCTTCGGTCGTGATTGGAAAGTCTTTTGCTTCCTAGCATTCGGAATATTGTGTGAGATCTATATCTTTTGTTTGGATCATTGTCCTGTCTACAGGAGGGAGTTTTCAGCAGGAGCGTTTTTGCAGGGGGACTTCAACTCGCTCAGATTGTCTTTGTCTTGTATCAGGGGGTTTTCATTAGCTTCATTGTGATTTATGATTACATCTTGTTACTTTTCTGTGGATCTAGCTTTTCTTTCATGATACAGCAAACCTGATTTTGTTGACGTTTGCTTGTGTTGGATAGGGGGTGCATTGGTCACTTGGAGCATAATGTTGGTATTTGAACTCACTCAGATTTTCAGAATTGATCAGGACGGCGGGGATCATCATCATCAAGGCATCTACAAGCATTTCCAGGTAAGATCTACAGGTCAATCTCCTCTCTTCCAGATCTCAAACCATTGTACTTGCTTTTCTTCAAATTTTCTAAAAAACTCCTAAATAATAAAAATCCAAAAAAATACTTAATTAGGGAACCGCTCGACCTTTGGACAGACCACTGCTAGGTTTTGTAGATTGAGCATCCCTCTCACGAAATATTCCTCAACGCTGTTCAGATTGTGACTGGTTTGCCTTAGATCTGACGTTTTGATTGCTTAAACCCCAACGCCCTTACTGAAATTTTGACTTTTCCAGAAAATAATCACTTGGGTTGGTAGATCAGGTCTCCCTCACTCCAGAACACCCCCAATGCTGAGATAGTTCCTGCCAGGTAGCCCTAGATCTGAAAAACGGACTTTTAGCATCCTAGCTTCCCTCATCAGATTTTGACTTTTCCAGATCTGATTTTTCCTGAAATTTTATGATTTGGGTTTGTAGATCAGGCCATTCTGATCTTATCTCTCCTCCAACGCTGAGCTGATAGTATCTTGGTTGTCCTAGATCTGTAGATTTGCCTCTCCAAACCCTAGCGCTAGCCCTCCTTCTGCTGGTTTCCTTGTAAACTGAATTTGTCGGGCCAAACACTTTTCTGGGTCCATAGATCAGGGCATATCCCAGGTGGGTTCACTTTAACGCTGTGCAGATATTGACTCCATTGCCCAAGGCCCAACAGGCACTGATCTCCAAGGTTAGCGCTAGCCCTCTTTTTACCTCTTTCCCCTGAAAGTTGACCGATCCTTGATGACTAAGGTAATTTGACATTGTCATATCTCTCATTGAGTCTATCCCTTTGGTACTAGACAGTCCCAACTCTGTCCTTACTCATCCTGCCTTGCTTACATTTCCCAAGGCAGCGGTTATCTTCATCAATTGTTAGTACCTCAACACTAGATCTAGTATTACCCCTATAGGTCATTTGTGTTCCACTTTGGACCAACCCTCATACGACTGAAGCCCTCATCCAAATCCTTGGCACACATGGTACCATCTCCCATAGATCTAGAATCTTCAATTACCTTACACCTTACGTACCTCAAGCTTACTTGATCTGATCTGGTGTCTAGGTCTGATCTCTCCTGTCGGGAGTAGATCCGGGTCTCCCCATTTGTTGTCTTGGACTTAGATAACATAAAGTGAAGGCTGCCTTGATTAACATGACAACCATCTATTTGGGAGTCTAGGCAGTCTTGGTTCCACCTCCTTAGTTGCTTGCCCCTACTATTTATCTTAGATCCATCATACATAGGCAACTGCAAGGTTGGTGATAACAGAGCCCTTGGACTTGGTGCATTCTGATGTATGCGGACCTATGAGTGTCCATTCGTTCAACGGTTATAGTTATTACGTAACATTCATTGATGACTATTCCAGGAAGGCCTGGATCTATTTCCTGAAGGCTAAGTCAAGGTCTTTGAGAGGTTCTGAGAGTTCAAGATTCTCGTGGAGAACCAACCAGGAAAGAAGATTCGAGTGTTGAGGATAGACAACGGGGGTGAGTACACTTCCAATGGATTCATGGAGTATTGTTCGGCTGAGGGGTTTAAGAAGGAGCACACTGTACCCCATACCCCACAACAGAATGGAGTTGTAGAGTGAAAGAACAAGACGATGGTTGGAGCAGCTAAGGCCATGCTATTTGATCAGGGATTACCACTATTCCTCTGGGTCGAGGCATACAGGATTGCAGTATACATTCAAAACAGGTGTCCCCACACATCTTTGGGGAGGAAGACACTGGAGGAGGTCTTCACAGGCACTAGGCCAGATGTGAGTCACATTCGCATATTTGACAGTGTCTGCTATTGTCATGTTCATGCTGACAATAGGAAGAAGCTGGACCCTTTTTGAGAGAAGGGGTTCCTTGTTGGTTACAGCGAGATTTCGAAGGTATATAGAGTTTACATTCCTGCTTGCAAGAGGATCATCATGAGCAGGGATGTCCATTTCGATGAGGACAAGGCCTTGCGGAGATCTCTGGACTACCAACAGAGCAACAACCAACACAGGAGTTAAGTTGGAGGAGCCAGATGTACAGGTACATCTACAAACACAGAGCACAGGTTCTGGTGGTCAGAGGGAGTCAGGTGGACAGAATCCTACAGTCATTGAGGATGAGTTGCAGCAGGAGACAGACATCCAACAGTCGCAGCAGGTTGACACTAGGCCAAGGCCTAAGTGGTTTAGGTCCACAGTATAGGATTCTAGGCAGGTTGATCCTCAACAAAGATCTTTTAGACGGAGTGTACCACCAGAGAGGCTTAGTTACATGGCACTGATGATATAGTTGATTAACTCTGAACCTTCCAGCATCGGGGAGGCTGCACAACATGATGTGTGGCAGGAGGCTATGGTTGAGGAGTATGACTCCATTATGAAAAACCGGGTATGGGAGGTTGTGCCGAGGCCATAAGGGAAAAAGGTGGTGGGATCCAGATGCATCTACAAGTTGAAGCATGCAGCAGACGGAAGCATCGAGAAGTATAAGGCGCGCTTCGTGGCAAAGGGGTTTTCACAGAAGGAGGGTATTGATTATGAGGAGACCTTCGCCCCTGTTTCCAAGTATTCTTCCATTCAGACCATTATCTTACTAGCAGCTGAGATGGGTTGGCGTGTCCATTAGATGGACGTCAAGACTGCCTTCCTCAACGGATTGATAGAGGAGGAGGTGTATATTGAGCAGCTAGGGGGGTTTGATGTGAAGAACATGGAGACACATGTATGCCAACTCCAACAAGCTCTTTACAGGTTCAAGCAGGCACCTCGAGCATGGTACTCGAGGATTGACAGCTATCTACGAGAGATGGGATTTCAGCGGAGTGAGGCTGACCACAACCTATACTTCTTGACAGGTGAGGTGCCTCTCATACTGGTCTTGTATGTCGATGATCTCTTTTTGACAGGAGATGAGAGGTTGATTGGAGAATGCAAGTCCAACCTTGCAATGGAGTTTGAGATGAAGGACCTTGGGCTGATGCATTACTTTTTGGGCTTGGAGGTTTGGCAGAGAGATGGATGCTTCTTCATCAGACAGGGGAAGTATGCAGTAGAGATCCTAAAGAGATTCAAGATGGAAGACTACAAGCCTATGGCCATACCTTTAGTTTCCAACTGGAGGAAGATTGATGCATCAGGATCAGACGGATTTGATCTTACCTTGTATCGTCAGCTTATCGGATCGCTTATGTATCTGGTCAACACTTGACTAGACATCAACTTTGCAGTCAACTCTTTGAGTTAGTTCACGGTGGACCCTTGAAGAGTGCATTGGATGGCTGCAAAGCACATGCTTGGCTACATCAGAGGTACATTGGAGTATGGATTGGTTTATGAGCGCAGGGGGAGTGTACAGTTAGCAGGTTTCACAGATGTCGACTGGGCAGGATGTGTAGAGGATCGGAAGAGTACTTCATGTTGCTACTTCAGCATTGGGTCAGGGGTTGTCTCTTGGTTCAGCAGGTAGCAGAAGTCAGTTGCATTGAGCTCGACAGAGGTTGAGTACATGGCAACCAACATGGCTGTTTGTGAGGGTATGTGGCTGAGGAAGTTACTTTCAGGGTTGTTTGAGTGTGAGCTAGAGGCTACAGTAGTTCACTGTGACAATTAGAGTGGCATCAGGCTATCTGAAAATCCAGTGTTCCATGACCGAAGCAAACACATAGGCATCGGGTACCACTTCTTGAGAGATTGTGTTCAGAGGGGAACCATTCGGTTGGAGTACATATAGACAGTTGAGTAGGTGGCGAACATTTTCACCAAGGCACTTTGCAGACAGATTTTTGTGAAGTTCAGGGATAAGTTGGGGTTGCTACCGAATCCCTTCCTCGTTGAGAGGGCGTGTTAAACTAGTAGCAACAAGGAAGGTCTTCCTGCATGCATGTGTTCTTGCATGCATAAGACTTAAATTTGGAAACCAGTTGTATTTAATTTACTTTTCCTAAGTTCCTAAGTTTATTTTGGAAAATAAATTAAAGTGACCTAAATTAACTTTAGTGAAACACTAGTTAAAGTGAAAGTGAAATTAGGGTTTTTGCTTTACAACTAGTTAAAGTGAAAGTGAAATTAGGGTTTTCGCTTTACCTAAAGTTATAACACACTTGTATTCCGACAGAGACAGGATACAGACAGGGAGAGAAAGTCAGATAGAGGATTTAGCTGGGAAGACAGAGGAGCGAACAACAGGATCACTGAGCTTCGTACAGTTGGGCCGTACACTTACACATGAGGGTGTTGAGATTTAGTTGGGATTTTCCCAGTGATTCTGCCGGGTACTGCATTCGCCAGGTTTGGGTGAATTTGCAGTAATTGTAAAAGTTCCATATTTTCTCATAATAAAATCTTTATCTGACTGCTGCACTGGTTTTCGCATCTTGGGTTTTTTCCGGGGGTTTCTATACCCAAAATAATAATGTCAATATTGTGATTTATTTCTCAATTTTATATTTTGCTGCATACTGTAAAAGATATTCATGTGTGGTTATCAATAGAGATTTTGCATGCATTGTTAGCCCTAATTTGAATATTAAAGGAAAATTTACAAAAAGATCACCTCAAAAGGCCCTTAATGTCTCGTTTTAGGCCTGATTAGAGTGTTTAGAGGGAAGCAAGGTAGAAGAGAGGACCGCTGGGCTTTTAGGAGAGGGGTTAGGGAGTGGTTAGGTATTAGTTTAGGTTTGTTTGAGGGTTTGTAGTAGGGAAAAAAGGGGATTTAAAGGGAAGAAAAGGGTGGGTCGAGAGTTGTAAAGAGGAGGCAGAGGCCTGGGAAGAGGAATAAAGGCAGGTTAGGGTTTTAGGACCGTTTTAAGGTTTTTAGGGTGGATTTTAAGGGTTTCAGAATTTTTAGAATATTTAGGGCTTCCAAAAATTTCGCCCTAGGGTTTCTAGGGACAAATAAGGCAGGGTGAAATTGTAGGAGAGGGCCTAAATTTTAAGAAGGCCAAAAAATCAAAAAAATAAATATTTTGATTTTCTAGGGTTTTTAACATAAAATTGCAGACCTACTTCTAACCCGAATTCTACCATGAAAATGCAAATTTATACATGTGAATGTAAGAGAAACTAACCCTAGATGCCAGGTTTTGCAAAGCAGAGAGGTTTTGGGACAAAGGGAGAAAACCCTACCCTACCCTAGGGCATCTAAGGAGTGACTAACCTACCTCTTGAGAAGCTTAGCCTAGGTTTTACAACTAACCCTAAAGTCCTAAGGTTCTAACCCTAGAAGGACTCCTAAAAGGACGCACTTCTACAACCAAGGTGATTAAAAGTTGACGAAAGACCTAGCCAAGACAAAATGCAACTCTAATGGCTACCATTAAATCCATAAACGTACATCATTCATCAACAGTTAACAAAGAGAGATCAAGAAAAGCTCTGGATACCTCCTTGTGCACGTGTTTAACCAACAAATCACAACATCACCTTTGCAAGAGCATTGAACCAAAGAAACTTAAAGAATTTGCCATCAAAACCTAGAAAACATCTCCCATCCAGAGGAGGCGCCTCACTTCAAAGAGCCCTAGTTGGGTAGAATAAGTGCATAATGTTTTTTTTCCACTTGTCTTATGTTAAAATCAAGTGAGGAGAGGTTTAATTATAGCCTCTCACACTCACTTTTACAAAATATCTAGGCCTACATGCCTTAAAAAGTAAATTTGAAATTATAAAATGTCAACTTAAACTTATAACATAAAATAATATCAAAATAGCCTAAAGTAGGTTACCTAGGGTATTCCCCCCCTAGGTGCCAAAAACTGCTAAAATAAGCGAATCATTCTGAATGAAAGGCTAGAGTGAGTTGGAAGGAGGGTGTTATACCCCATCTAACCCTGTAAGTGCTGTAAAATCCCTCAACGCCCTCCTCAAAGCAGTAAGAAGGCCTGGTATGAAAGATCACGTCCTTTGAGGAAGGAGACCAAGGAGAGAGAGTGCCGACCTTCTAAAGGAAGAGAAGGGTGTATGAGGTGGCTGTGAAAGGAGACCAAAGTCTTGTAGATGAAGCAAAATCCACTAGAGCAAGCAAACAAGGTGTGGGATCACATGACCCTGTGATCAACCCCTAGGAGCCCCGAACACCAACCCCAGGGTTAAAAACCCCAACAAAGGGTAGTCAACGGTGCCATTAAGCCATAGTACTCCTAAAGGAAGTACCAGAGGGCCCAACCATGACCACCACTGCTGAATAATGCCCATCTTGGTCGAAAAAATAGCCTCTCTCTCCCTGGGGCACATTTGAAGGTGCACTGGGTACAAGTGCAACGTAACAGGTTGGAATCTTGCAGTTATCAGGATAATTGACAGTTGGGGATGTGAATCTATCCAGGCAATTGAATTGTTGGTGGAATATCTAGGGCTTATCCTGACTATTCTCAATATCTACAGGCTATATGGCAACATGAAGATGTTCGAGGATGGTATTTTGTCTAAATCCTTTATAAGCTCCCTAAATCTCATCATCATGTGAGATCTCAACTTTACTTTGGGTGCATCTGAGGTCTAGGTCCTGAGGGACATTCTTGATCCGTTGGTAGGATATTTTCTACACCATCTAGATGATAAAAACCCCTTGGATATTCATCTAGTTAAACTACTGCCAAGCTGGAGAAATTTGAGAGCAGGTGAGGACCATGTTTGAAAAAGACTAGACAGATTCCTTGTAGCTGCCTAGTTGGTTGAAAAGTTGAATTGTGTGAGACAATGGATAGGGAGTGGGGGTGAATCTGACCATAACCCCATTTTCCTAGAAATCAAAGGTCTCGGGAAGAAACCCCCCAACCCTTACAAGTTCAGTTCTTACTAGTTAAAGGATGACGATTTTAAGGTTCTATTAAATGAAATTTGGGAAATTATGGAACCAGGTTTCCAAGCATTAGCCTTGGTTCATTTTGCTTATAACCTAAAGATGTTGAAGCAACTGAATATCAAATGGGCCCATCAAAAGAAGATTCAGGATGATCAAGACCTCCAGAATGTAGAAGAATCCCTACAAACCATATATGAATTAGAAGGAAGGGGGTTCTTGACAAATGATTCGAAGAATCTATTATATCAAATGGAAATGCAAAGAAAGAAGCTACTAGCGGAACAAGAAGAGGTGTGGAGGCTGAAAAGCCGGGCCCTTTGGCTAAGCTTTGGGGATGAGAATACGAAATTTTTCCAAGCTTATACAAAAGGTCGAAAGATGAGGAACACAATATGGGGATGAAAAACCAAGAAGGTTGAGAAGTTACTTCTTTTGAAGGATTGGTTAAAATGGGAAAAGATCCCATTCAGTCCCTATTCAAAGCTTAGGAAAGAGCCTCTATTGCAGAGATCATTCGGCTGGCCCAACCTTTTTCCAAGGTTTGTCGTTGGGGAGGATAATAGAGATTTGATGGAGGAGGTCTTGTAGGATGAGATGATAGAAGTGCTCCATAGTTTCCAAAAAGACAAGATCCCAGGGTCGGATGGGTGGCCGGTAGAATTCTTTCTAGACTCTTTTGACATCCTGGAGATTTGCTCAAAGCGGTGGAGGAGTCTAAAGTATCTGGGTGTATCGTGGATTTTTTCAATTCTACTTTCATAGCCCTCATTCCAAAGATGGACATCCTGACTACATTTGATGATTTCAGACCAATTTTACTCGCAAACAACATTTACAAGATTGTGGCAAAAATTATAGCAAGAAGAATCTAGCCTATTTTATCAAAGCATATCTCTAAGGAACAATTTGGATTTTTGGAAGGCAAACAAATCCATGAGGCTATTGGGGTGGTGTAGGAAGTTTTGCATAGTATGAAATCCAGGAAGGACAAAGGAGTAGTCATCAAGATCGGCTTGTCCAAGGCCTATGATCGAGTCAATTGGCCTTGCATCATACTTTTCCTAACACATCTTGGTTTTGAAGTACCATTCATTGACTGGATCATGAGCTGTATTACCTCGGTATCCTTTGTAGTTCTAATCAATGGTTTTGAATCCCCCTTCTTCCAAGCAAAAAGAGGGGCTCAAACAAGGATTCACTCTTTCCCCTCTTCTCTTTGTATTGGTAGCAGAAGGGTTCAGTAGATCATTGGAAGAGGCAAAAAGGATTTGCTCATGAAGAATCAAGATTTCACATATTTTGCACATCACTCGTCTCCTGTTTCTTGATGACATCTTGCTCTTTTGCGATGGGTCTTGGAGGGATGCAAACACTTTGGCAAAGATATTGGATTTATTTTGCTAAGCTACAGGAATGACAATAAATGATCCAAAATCCACTCTGTCATGCTTAAATATGGAGGAGGCAGAGGTTAGATATTACAACATCCTTTTTTCCTTTCCAGAATTAGATTTGGACAATGGATTAAAATTTTTGGGTTTTCATTTAAAATCTAATAACTACCTAAAGAATGACTGGATGTGGCTGGTTACAAAACTTGATCCAAGGTGCTCCTCATGACATGCTTGAGAAGTATTTTGATAAACTTCCCAGATTCAATGGTTCATCAACAATTTCTATTGAAGAACACATTGAATCGGTGTGGAATTACATGGATGCATATAGGGCCAAGGGTAAAGATGTTTACATGGTTGCCCTCAAAGCATCATTGGAAGGAGATGCCCGGGGTTGGTTTGATAGATTGCCTTTAGGATCGGTAGATGGATATGATACTTTTACCAAAAAGCTTATAGAAGATTGGTCATCTAATCTAGACAATAGGTTCTTGCTAAATCAATTATTTGAGGTCAAGAAGAAAGGGAATGAGACCATCCATGAATTTAATGTAAGATTTGAAAAATTGGTCTCTAATGTTCCCCAGGATCTAAGACCAACGAAACAAGCTATCCTCATACTTTATTTGAATGCTTTTGAAGGATGGTTTGGTCTGAACCTTCAGGAAAAGAACCCAAATGACCTCAAGACCGCGCAAACCTGGGCTATGACAGCCGAAGCAAATTTAGCCTCTATGGGAAAGAAGAATTTCTTTGATGCTTACGCTCCTCCTTCCCGTAATGATCCAAAACCCAGAAAGGCCAAGGAACCTGTGACTGAGGAGAAACCCACTCTTGAGGCAATGTTTGAAATGATGAAAAGCCTCACACTGTTCACAAATGACATAGCAAGATTTAGGGAGCATGATAGGAACAAAAATGCTTACGGCCCAAGACCTTATTGGAACAACCAAAGAGGGCCCATAGATGAGAATATGCAAAACCCTAGAAGAAATGAGCCAGTTAAGGGCAGAAATGTGAACATCTGTGAAGAACTTGAAGAAGAGCCTGAAGTCTTTGACCCTGAGGATCAAGGCATTAACTTAGTTGAAGACTTCACGGATGGGGAGGACTTTGGTAGAATCTTGCTAGAAGATGAAGATTGGGAAGAAGAAGAAGAATTGGTGTGCACAACAATGCAATCCACCACTCACGTTTACCAACGCAGAAACAAAGAACAAGACGTAAGACCTTTCCTAGATAAGCATATAATTTTAGAAGAGGAAGAATCAAAAGAGCAAGATCTTTGCGACTATGACTTAGGGATAGACATAGCATAAGAATTGCACAAAGTTATGCAAAATGTGTTCTTAAGTGAATTAGTGAAATTGCCTTCAGTCAAAGATCAAGTTTAGAAGTTTTTCGATAATATCCCAGTGGCAATTGCTCCCGAGATTGTTTATGAATCTTGCCACATCCAGAGTATTAGAGGTCGAGAGGTAGAGGTAGATCCTCCTATTCAGATTCACATGGCTGTTTATGAGATAAAGAGTGGATGACACCCTCCTTTCTACCTTACATTGCGAATAAACAACCTCTTACTCCATAATTGCATGTTAGACTCTGGAGCCGCAATGAATGTCATGCCTCTGAGCATTATGAAAGAGATGGGATTAGAAGTCACTCGTCCATATGGAAATGTTTGTGGAATTGATTCCAGGAGTGTCCAAGCATATTGCCTAATCAAAAAATTGAAGGCTGACTTTTTTGCTTGCCCTGATTTGAATACCATGATGGATGTAGTAGTGATTGATCTTCCTCCTGTGTATGGCATGTTGCTATCTAGGAAATGGGCTGCTAGGTTAGGTGGATACTTGATGATGGATTTATCTTACGCATGCATACCCAATTCCGACGGGAATTTGATAAGAATTTGTAGGGAACCTTTTATTGATGGATATCTCGAAACCTACAAAGACGGGATGAAAAATACTTATGGGAAAGATAACCTGTGTGTTGAAAGAATAAACATGGCAAGAAAGAAAGATGATTATATGCATGTTTTCTTTATGGGAGTAGGTAGTTCTGATTTTGAGGATGAAGATGATGTTAGGTTTAGACAAGAGCTTGTTCATCAACAATTGATAGGGAAAATTATGGATAGTAATGTCGAACATTCTTCTGAGCCACCTAATCATTTATCTATTGAAGCCCCTAAACCAACATTTCATAGTGAGACCATGTCTGTAATGACTGATATTGATAATACTCTGACCAGGAGGATTTGTCGCCCTATCCGAGAGATTAGGTAGGATTTAAGAGATAACCTAACACGAGAAATGACAAATCTGGTCAATCGAAGTTGGGAGGAGGATGTTCTAATTAACGATGCTTCTGGGGAGGAATTTTCCCTGAATAATTTGCTTCCTTTTCAAACCAACATTTCGCCCCCTATAGTTGAAAATGAAAACCAAACTCCTTATGGTGATCAATCTGAATCAATTAATCAACATCAGCCGCTAGACCAAGGAGCAAACCTAAGTAATTTTCGCTACCCATCAATTTCTCATTTTCCACGTTTTTTGTTACCTTCTGAGAATCCTCTAAATGAACAATTTGATGCATCTCACATTCCTATTACACCTCTGACATCCTTGGAAGAAGTAGTAGAAAGAAACCTATTGGAAGCCTCTATAAAAGGAAAATTGCCTATGCCCCATGGAGAAGGATCTAGTAAGCAAGTTGATAATTCTGACACCATATCTCCAATTAAAGCTAATATTGATGAAGTATTTAGAGATTTTTTGACTGTGGGGGAAACGGTTAAAGTAGTGTCAACACACCCAGAGGAGGTTGAGAGTTAGCCCAGCCATCTGAGAAGGGAGATAAGAGAGATTTTGGTAGGAATAATTACACTTCCTATAAAAGGGGGTCCTCTGCGTTTTAACGCTATACCTTGTGTTATCACCAGACTTGTAGTTGCCCCTATGAGATGGATCCAAGATGGATGGTGGAGGGATGAGCGACCAAAGCGGTGAAACCAAGACGACCTCGACTTCGAAATTGATGGTTGTCATGCCAATCGAGGCAATCTTCACTTGATGTTATCTTAGCCCAAGACAACAATGGGGGAGACCCAGATCTACTCCCGATAGGAGAGATCAAACCAAGACACCAGATCAAATCAATGGAAGATGAAGTACGTAAGGTGTAGGGTGAAATAAACCCTAGATCTATGGATGAAGTCAGAAGGTGAGTTATAGGCTGGATCAAGAGGCTTATGAGGTATGAAATTGATCCAAGGTTTAAATACAAGTGACTTATGAGTTTTACTACTAGATCTAGAATCAAGGTACCAGTAAATGATGAAAATACCCACTGCCTTGGGAACTGTGTCCAATTTAGGGAGGTTAAAGAACATATCAGGTCTATCTAGTATTGGTGGATAGACTTAACGAAAGGTATGATAGTGTCAAAGTACCCAAGCCTCAGGGATATGATCAAAACGAAGGAAATCTTGGCCAAGTGAGGGTTGCGCTAGGGTTAAGAGATCAATGCCTTGGAAATTGGGCTCAATGGAGTCACCTAAGCTTGACGCCTAGGAGGACTCACTTAGGGTTTGACCTGATCTACAATACCCAGAAATGGTTTGCCAAAAGATCAAGCGGTTTGATCCATATAAATTTTTGATTATTTTAAGTTAGGGTTTGAAAGTAAAATAAAGGTGCCAGTGGATTGGAAACAAGAAAAGAAGAACTAACTTGTGGGTCTTACGTGGATAACCTTTCAGATGCCTTGATGATGATGATCTATGTTGTCCCGATCTTGAGAAGATTTGGATGAAGACTCTACACAAATTGATTTGCCCAAGGAAGCCAATGCGCCCTCCCTCCTGCACAATAGATGTCAACCATATCAGATTTGATGCATCAAGAGAAATGGACAAATGCTACAGAAAAATAGCAAGATGAAACCATAGATCACAATGATACTAATGATTAACCTTGATACAAGCGAGTTGAGGAACCCTTTCAAAAACGCCCAAGTGAAGTCGCCCTCTTGTAGACAAAACAAAGTTTCCACAAAAAAATATAGATCTCACCACAAATACCCAAATGCTAGGAAGCAATAGACTTTTCAATCACCATCGAAGAACATCAGATGCAAAGGAGACCCAAGAATTTTCACAAAAGATTTTTTCTATTCTCAAGATTCCAAGAGCCAAAGACCCCTTTTACAATGAGAAGCTCTCTCCTTTAAATAGGAATGAGAGATACCAAAATCCTAACCACCTTTCAAATGGATGGCTAAGATTAAAAGATCAAAATGTTCTAATCCACGGTTGAGATGAGCTCAACATAAAGTACATGGATCAATACAATAATATAATATATTAATGGACCAAATCTCCTTAGGAGAGGGGATCCCACTCAAAATGAAAAAAAAAATGAATAAAGCTCATGGTGGGTCCAAGGGGTATTAACTAACCCCCCTACTGTGTCCCCATGGCACAATATCAATAAAATATAATTTTAAGTGCAAAATAGTGCCTCTGTAGGAAAATAGTGAGCCTCCAAAAGCTCCAGAAAATCATAAAATATGTTGGAGAGATGGGTGTGGGTCCATCTGAATGTTGAAACTGTTGGAGAAGGGGTGGAAGACATCACACTCATCATCAAAACTCATCCCATGCCATTTTCTTGCCTCAGTAGCCCAAATCGAATTCTTCAGTAGCCATTTTTATCATTTTTAATCTGCCTCGAGAAACGTGAACCTACCAAAACTGCCTCCTGGAGTGCTTGTGTTGTCCAACCAAGTCCACTAGGGTCTTTGGGAAGGGGGTATAATGGTAAAAACAAGTGGTTGTACCACCCCTTTTTCATACAACGCCCTAGGTGAACCCATCAAATCATCTTTCTGCTTTGACATGCCACTTAACATGGAAAAACTGCACCAGAATGGTATACTGAAACAAATCATCACTGTAACTTCCTGAAACTGTCTCATTGGACCCAAGGAACCCAAATCCATCTAAGATGCATACTCACCCTACAGATCTCTGCATGATCAGGTACAATATCTAATATGCCAAGACAGATAAAATAATAATTTGTAAATGATCAAATAATCAATAAAATGACCCAGGGTAACATCAATTTGCTGCAAGTGTTTGGAAAGACATGCTCTACAAATCATTCAAATAACAATTATAACAAGTAGTACTCATTTCACTGGCGATCTACCAACCAAATATATATAGTTTCATTTAATTAATTATAACTCAGACCAGACTTTCAAGACCATACTCACTTCGTAGTTGTAATCAATTTGCTAGTGAAGGGTGAAGGCTAAAAATCAAAAGGCTAGGCTTGAGGGTGACTACCGAGTTGACAATGTGACACTTTGGATATGGAAAGGGGATACTTACTCTAGCATATGCCAGAGAAGCAATAACACATGGGATGGCAGTGTCTCACAAATGGGTAAGTTATGTTCAGAGGTGCTTATTCACCTTGAGAAATGCTCACAATCCAAATCAAATACAAGTGAGGCCGGCAATCTTTTTATATAACTTTTTTGAAGAACCATTGTTTTTTGGGCCTTCAAGTTTCCATAGCCTTAATCCATGCATTTGTTACATGGGTTTTTATTTATTAAGGTTTCATGCTCCATGCGTGTTTAAAAAACACTTGTTACATGGGTTTTACATTTCACATTTCACATTTACACTTCAAAGCCAATTTCATTAGGCTTGCCTTGCATTCTTGTATGTTCAAAAACACTCCTTTTCATGAATGGGCTTTTCATAAGATATTCATTTCATTTCCATATACATTGTATTGATGGCATCACTATTTGTTTTTGGTTTAGCCAACACAACCTAGGCAACTCAGAGTCGAGACACGAATAAACAGGAAGCTTATCCAACAAAGAGGCTATAGTGGGGAAAGGTCCTCCATGCCACAAGTCAAGTAGCAGGTCGAGTTAGAAAGATAACTGGAAGGTAATGGATGAGTGGAGATAGTGAACGATGAGACCAACACTAGAAAGCTAAAGTATGGTGGGAATGATCACCTCTATTCTCCCTAAGGAGAGTAAAACCAATGAGTATGGGTCAAGAACTTCTAGGTCTAAGTAGGGACATACATAAATAATATCAATACAACCAAGTCCACATATTCATATGACTGCCAGATCATGACACTAAATGCTAATACATGTCGCAAGAATGAGTATAAAAGCAATAATAACCATAACTCAAGATAATATCTGCCGAGTCATATACATGTAAATAACCAATCTGAACCAACATTTGTCCATTGAGAACTTGCTGTTGCAACTCTGGGCAATACTGACTGCTCTGTAAATGGCTAAATGGCTACATTAGTCCTCAAATCTGACTGTCCTGAGACTCAGTCATGGCATGGGAAAGTACTATAGTCCATCATCAAATAGTGATCCATCATAGATGCTCATCTCAGCATCTCATATGTAAGGGAACTAGCTGAAAAAGTGTATTGAAATTCGAAAAATAGAATGTGGTAGCCCGACTACTATAGATGTGATAACAACCTAAAAGAAGTAGGACAATGCCTTTTTGCCGCGCCAGAGGAAACTCTGATGCCTCCATAATACCTACCCGAGATATTCCAGTTATTTCTTCATCCGTCAACCAATGTAGGTATTCCTATGGTGATAAGGTGATTGTTGAAAATCGTGCATTTAATCATATCTCAGAACAATCCAGAAACCTTTGGATGGGACCACTAACAATAGAACGATTTGAAGGCAATATGTATTTTCTATCTACTGAAGATGGTTGCAATTTCAAAATTCTTGTAAATCACGTTAATTTAAGGGATTACGTCCCTGGCATGACTTAACATATCATTGTTTCACCATCAGTTAGAGTAGGTAGGGTTGAATAAGCTCTCTAAACAGTTGTTGAGTCTGTGTTTCTGTCTGATTGATGTATGAGTCTTCTAGTTACTGAGTTTTGTCTGTGTTCTGTCTTTTACTGCATTTGGAATGATTAGATTAGAATTTGCTTTTCAACACTTTACTTTTCAACATTTATTTCTTGTCAGTTTATTTTTGCATATATTTTTCCCATACATGCTGCTCTGGTATTTCTTGCTTCCATGTGCACAGATGATAGGTATTATCTGAAGAGAAAGCATAAAAGCTTGAAGTGCTGGATTCTTGTTGCTGATGGTCTGGATTCATTAGAGCACTTGTCCCAGTTAGAGCCAGATGTTATCACATATACATTATGCAGCTGGGCTACCATGATGCAACATACAAACTTGTCTTCTATTCTATTCCGGGCTATTTTTCACATGGGGTATTAGCATGGATCTTTACAGATTCAGCCAGTTCAGAGCCTTGTTCATCAGATATTTTTTTCTAGGACTGAGAGTCAAGAGTCCACTGAGATGCTTTTGGTGATGATCTAGTTCATTGTAGCAGAGCAACAGATCAGAGTTGGTACACACAGTTATAGAGGGGCTCATCAGTTGGAGACATGTATATTTGGTGAGATCATGTATACACTTCTTTGGTTTGATTTCGCTCTATGATGTATATCAGACACCTATGCTTACCAGGTTAGGATGATTATGGTGACCTATGCTTATATCTATTGTTACTTTGACCTGTGTTATGACTAATCAAGGGACTTGATGTGAAGCCTGTTGCTCATGCCATGCTTGTACAAATTGTAAACCTTAATGCTTGGTTGGTTCCATTTATCAGTTGCCCCGCCCGTCCAGTTTCATCCATTGTAAACTTACCCTATTATTTAGACTGTTTGAGACTTGTGAGATTGGAGATCTTTTCCCCATTTTGACCTCTATGCATGATGGATCCCATGTTTTGTGTCTTGACTTTGAGTTGTGCAACAAAACTTGTCGAAGCCTTGATCCTTTTGGGCCAGGAGAACCGGCTGATGTTGGTTCCTGAGCTTATGCGAGTTGAGTTTTGAAGCCTTGACCTCTCTGGTAGGTTGCCCCCGATGTTTGGTCATGACTATGGATTTTCCCCCTAGTTGCTCAAGAAGTTGTCAGCTAAAACTTGAAGCAACATGTCTACCATCATTACATGCATTATGAGCTATATGTTTTATATTGTGAATTCAAGCCAGCAAATGAAATTGCAAACTGCCTTTAGACACAAATAAAAAAGGCTATGAAGTGAACTTGTTAAATGCCCAAATAAAGCAGTGGATAAACAAATGCTAAATATAAAGACTGTTGGCCGTTTGGTTGAAATGTAATGATTAAATTCCTCACTGAGCAAACGGGTTTTGATGTGAGATGGAGTAAGGGACAACTAATTCTAAGTGTCCCCTAGGGTCTCTTCACTATAGTTTCTTGTGTACTCAACACAATGGTCCTAGAAAAGATCCTCATGGAGCTTGATCTTTAGCTTGGATGTGAGACATAGACATGATTGTTAAGGTTGAATGGACACTTTTTAGATCAGCTCATCCATCTGTGAGACACCACCATTCCCTATTGTTTAGTCTATCGTGCGTATGTCACTTTGGTTGCGTGTACTTGTCATTATTTGGATAAATCACAAGGTCAAAGTCAATCAAAAGTCATTACCTTTTGCCTTAGCCTTGTTGTCCATCCTCACCCAGCAGTAGCACATTGTTTACCCTTTGTAAGTATGACATGGCCAAGCAGACTTCCAGAAAAGTTCCAAGATTTTTCAAAAGCACAGGTATATCTTACTATTATTATTATTTGTCACCATGATTATGAATAATTGATTTAACCTTGGTTTTGATATACACCATTGGAGCATTTCTTATCCTGGATGCTTACAGGATTATATTGATGTAGTATCTCATCTTGATTCTAGGTACTTTGACCTGGTTAACCCAGGTTACCAAGTCAAGCACGATTCCCAAGGCGGTGACTCAAAACACAACATGGTCTATATTTGTTCCAGACATGCCAAGACCAATCCTACTGTTTCAGTTTTGAGAGTTTTGCCCCAGTTCTCTTGATAAATGATTATTATTACTTAATTATTGGCCACATGATCAAATTTTATTATAGATGGTAGTATGTTTGGTTCTCCTAGAGAAGTGCAGTGTTCCAGGGGGTATAAATAGTCAATTATACCATTCTTCTATGTCTCTAGATCATCCAGAGCAGTTAGTTTTCCCTAGTTTGCATCCTGGACAGAGTTACGGTGGATTTATCATTTTCCAGAGATTGTACCAGTAGAAATGAACTAGAGAATTCAATGAAAAAATCGATTAGGCCTCTTGGGTTAAGGAAGTGGCTTGGAATTTTGGTAGATGATGTGTTTTAGCATCTTAGACAGTTCTCCAACAGTTTTCAGTCAGCAGATGTCTGGATTATTTTATTTTGGCTCAGCCAGTGAGGAAAGCTCCCCAAGGGGCGCCCCTCTACTTGGCTAATGATGTATTGTATTGTTATATCATATGATTTGAAGTTGTAAAGGGGCCTAGAGTGAATTAAGCCCTTAGTGACTCCCTCCTATGTATTTTAATGTCACATCTTATGTTATATTGTGACTTTCACTTAGGATAGGCATCCTTGAGTAAAGTGTGCCCCCTCTTTGACTTTGTCACTTGATCCATGCATTGGTCTATGTATTGTTGATCTCCACCGTTGATGATGTTTTAATCTCAATCGTTGGATGTAAAAATAAGTTACGGTTTACGTCTCTCTCAAACTATTTAAGAGAGGTGACCCCCCATTGTATTCATGAGATTTGGCACCAAAATTTAAATAGAAAGATTTTGTCTGGGACTACACAAATGTTTCTTGCTTGTTGAATGAATGAGTTGATGAATGGCATTGCTTTTCTTCTACACTAAGATCAATCCAATATAGTTTTTATACCATTCCTTGTTCCCATTTTACCTGCAGGTTGAAGGAGGTGATTTTGAGAGAGGCACATTGGTGGGGGAACTCACTCTATTGCCGTAATTCAGTCTTGGTTATCAGGGAGTTGCATCTTCTATATGATTTCTTTTCCCTGTACATCTTTTAGCTTACATTTCCTGTTTATTTGCCATACTGATTGATTTTCCATGGTGTGACAGGTACAACATGGGTGCTAGGGTCACTAGCAGAAGCAACACTTCATCAAAAGTTTGCTCGGAATTCTTATTTGATCTCAAGAAAGGCATTCTTCATCATCCAGGAGGTCATCAACAATGATTCATTTACGTTTCTTAGGTAGGTTCTTCTCTGTTTAATTTTCTCATGCATTGCCCATCATTGCTTTCACTGAAAAACCCTGACTTAGAAATAGGAAAAATCATCTGACCAATTCGCACCGGGAATTGGAAAATTTGACGATCTGGGTTTTGTCCAGCATACCAAAAACCTCCTCTCCCCCAAAAACGTTAAGCTTGGACTCCTCTGCGCATCTCCAGGCATTGTTTTAGTCTGGGAGAAAACTCCCTTCCTTAAGCAGTCAGCCAGTTTCCCTCTGTTTTTGTCCGGTTTCACTTGGGTATTTTTCACTGTCAAATCATTCATCCAAGTTAGTGTGCAGTAAGGCGTAACTGCCATACCAACTACGTCCTGGGGATTTCTCAAATTATCTGCTTAAATCCCTTAGGGTTTGGGTTTGATCATTTGAACTAGCACACTAAAATCCTAGATTTGATTCAAATCTTTGTAAGCCACCCGATATTGTCACTTGAGTAACATTTTCAATCTAGAATAACCACCCTACTCAAGTATTCTTAATTTGAGGCTAATCCTTAAATCTAGGGTTTCAGACACTCACCTTACGAATTCTCTGACAAGAGTCTGATCTGGTGATTTGTCTTGGGTCTTTCCTTTCAAGATTGATCCAGGTCGCCTCCTTTGTCACTTGGGCTTCTCTAGTGGCATAAAGTAAAGAGATCCCTAACCAACGTGACAACCATCCATTTTTTGGGGGTTAGGATTTTCGTAGATCGCGGCTTTGGTTGCCTGTCCCCTTTGCCATCTAGTATTGGATTCATTTATAGGGGCAACTAAAAGATCCGTGATAATAGGGTCTAAACAGAGGAGTTAGGAATCGAGGTGACATTGGGTTCTAAACTCATAGTTTCCCTCAGGAACACACCTAGTGGTTGGAAGACTTTTCGTTTGTCAAGTGTGTTTTAGGTGGCAACACAAAGATCAATGAAACAATCTCAAACAACAAGAATGAAATCGCCCGGTTGAGAGATCATAATGAAACCCTACTCACAAAAATCAAGAAATTAAGAAGTAATCAAAAGCTAGAACAAGCTCATGAAAATATTGAGAAGAAGTTCTTAGAAAAGTTCGGAGATAATTACCATTTAAAAAATCACAGTCAAAATCTTTAGATAAAATGATCAAGAAATGACGAAGAAAATTCTTCTTTAAAAAGAGTTAATCAAGAATTGCTAGAACATATTAAGATGTTAAGAGAGGACGAAAAATTGCAAGAAGAAAAGTTCAAAAAGATTCAATATGATAAGCTATTAGAGAATAAATTAGAGCAAATCTTGAAGGAAGCATCCTAGCTTTAAATAAAAAAAAAACAATAAAAACTCCATGTCAACACCAAAATTGTAAGAATCATTTTTGTTAAACTAGCAGCAACAAGGAAGGTCTTCCCGCATGCATGTGTTCTTGCACACAGAAGACTTAAATTAGGAAACCAGTTGTATTTAATTTACTTTTCCTAAGTTTACTTTGGAAAATAAATTAAAGTGATCTAAATTAACTTTAGTGAAACACTAGTTAAAGTGAAAGTGAAACTAGGGTTTTCGCTTTACCTAAAGTTATAAAAGAGTGATCAATTGGTGGAGAGGACACACACGTATTCTGACAGAGACATGATATTGACAGGGAGAGAAATTCAGATAAAGGATTAAGCTGGGAAGGAGGAGCAAGTAGCAGGATCACCGAGCTTCGTACAGCTGGGCCGTACACTCACATAGGAGGGTGCTGAGGTTTAGTTGGGATTTGCCCAGTGATTCTACTGGGTACTGCATTCGCCAAGTTTGGGTAAATTTGCAGTGATCGGAAAAGTTCCATATTTTCTCATAATCAAATATATATGTGACTGCTGTACTAGTTTTCCCATCTTTGGTTTTTCTGGGGGTTTACATACCCAAAATGATAGTGTCAATATTGTGATGTGATGTTGTGATTTATTTCTCATTTTATATTCTGCTGCATACTGTAAAAGATATTCACGTGTGGTAATCAGTAGAGATTTGCATGAAATGTTTAGCCCTAGTTTGAATATTAAAGGAAAATTTACATGGTATCAGAGCTCTAGTGAGCTAAAGTTGAGAGATTTGCAGCAGCAGTGATAGATTAGGGGCAGATCTATTGAAAACACAAACTTAGATTGGAGATCTAGGGTTTGACAGGTAACACTTCACTATGGCCGTGCAGTTGAGAGTTGATGATAGACTCCAAGGTGCTCAAAACTTTGCTACATGGAAACAAAGGATCACAAGGATCTCGGATGTCAGTGATGCAGAGGACCACATTGATTCCACGAAGGTTGCACCCACATATCCGACAGATTTAGCAGCTTGGAAGAAGATTGGTTCCAGAGCCATGCTGATTATTATGGATGGAGTGAAGGACCATATAGTCCCTCACCTTTTTGGTAAGAAGACCGTATTAGAGATGTGGAAGGCTTTGGAGAGTCTGTACCAAAGCAAGAACAAGAACCGGAAGATGGTGTTGCAAGAGAGGATGCGCAACACCAAGATGGCTAAGGGAGAAGGAGTGGTGCCTTTTCTCACGAGGCTCACACATATCAGGGATGAGCTTGGAGTTGTTGGCTCTAAGACTGATGATGAGGAGCTAGTTCAGATAGCCCTCAATGGATTCTCTAAGCCGTGGGACACCTTTGTCAAGGGTTTGGTGGCTAGGGAGAATCTCCTTGATTGGCAGAGACTTTGAGATGACTTTGTGCAGGAGGAGACTCGCATGGGTCAAGGATCAGGCTCATCCAACAGTGCTCCATAGATTATGGATAAGGAGGCTCTAGCCCTTATAGGGAAGAGCAAGGGTAAGGCAAAGAGGAAGTAGGATGGTAAGAAGAACCTTGACGTGTCAAAGGTCAAGTGTTTTATTTGCCACAAGCAGGGACACTTTGCCTCCCAATGCCCAGACAGGAAGAAGAAGAGTAACACTCAGATGGCTAGATTTGCAGAGGTGGATGAGTTCATTAGGAACTTCGATGAGGATTTTTGCTTGATAGCTTGCATGGCTAGCACAACAGGGAGCAACATATGGTACACCGATAGTGGAGCATCTAGTCACATGACTAGACATAAGAGATTCTTCAGAGACTTGCAGGAGGGTGGAACATGGATCCACGTTGAGTTGGGTGATGATGTGCGGTATCAAATGCAGGGAGTTGGCATTGTTTCATTTGAGAGGGAGTCTGGAAAACCCCTTGGTTTTGTTGATGTGTTATATTTTCCAGGACAGACCAAGAACCTTATATCAGTCTCTACTTTGCAGGACAAGGGATATCAGGTGAAGTTCCGTGACCATAGAGTATATATCAGGCCCAAGGGGTCAGATAGGAGCTTGGATCAGGTGATTGGTAGGAGGGGCGGGAAAGTGTACATACTAGACTTTGAGGCTGCAAAGGCTCTAGTCAGCAGCAACAACAGTAGTCACTGTGAGTTGTGGCATAGGAGGATGGCACACTTACACCATGGAGCACTAAAGCATTTGAGACAAGTAGCCATTGGAGTTCCTTAGGTAAAGGAGAAAAAGCATAACCATTGCAAGTGTTGTGCTTTGGAGAAGAACATCAGGAAACCTTTCCTACAAAGTGAGCACAAGTCTAAGGAGCCCTTGGACTTGGTGCATTCTGATGTCTGCTGTCCACTCGCTCAGTGGTTACAATGACTGTGTAACCTTCATTGATGACTATTCCAGGAAGACGTGGATCTATTTCTTGAAGGCCAAGTCAGAGATCTTTGAGAGGTTCTGAGAGTTCAAGAGTCTCGTGGAGAACCAAACAGAAAAGAAGTTCAGGGTGTTGAGGACAGATAACGGGGGTGAGTACACTTCCAATGAGTTCATGGAGTATTGTTTGCCTGAGGGGATCAAGAAGGAGCACAATGTGCCCCATACACCACAATAGAATGGAGTTGCAGAGTGGAAGAACAGGACTATAATTGGAGCAGCCAAGGCCATTCTATTTGATAAGGGCTGAGGCATACAGGACTGCAGTATACCTTCAGAACAGGTGTCCCCACACAACTTTGGGGAGGAAGACACCAGAGGAGATCTTCACAGGCACTAGGCCAGATTTGAGTCACATTAGCATATTCGACAGTGTCTGCTATTGTCATGTTCATGCTGACAATAGGAAGAAGCTGGACCCTTCTGGAGAGAAGGGGTTACTTGTTGGTTACAATGAGATTTCGAAGGCATATAGAGTTGACATTCTTGCTCGCAAGCGGATCATTGTGAGCAGGGATGTCCTGTTCGATGAGGACAGGGCCTTGTGGAGATCTCTAGACTTACCAGCAGAGCAACAACTAGCACAGGAGTCGGGGGTCAAGTTGGAGGAGCTAGATGTATAGGTACAGGTATAGACACATAACATAGGTTCTGATGGTCAGAGGGAGCCCAGTGGATAGGATCCTATAGTCATTAACTTGGAGGATGAGCTGCAACAGGAGACGAATATCCATCAGCTGTAGTAGGTTGACACTAGGCCAAGGCCTAAGTGGTTTAGGTCCACAGTACAGGATTCCAGGCAGGTTGATCCTCCATAGAAATCTTTTAGACGGAGTGTACCACCAGAGAGGCTTAGTTATATGGCACTGATGACAAAGTTGATTACCTCTGAACCTTCCAGCTTTGGGGATGTTGCACAACATGATGTGTGGAAGGAGGCTATGATTGAGGAGTATGACTTCATTATGAAAAACCAAGTATAGGAGGTTGTGTCGAGGCCACAAGGTAAAAAGGTGGCGAGATCTAGATGGATCTATAAGGTGAAGTGTGTAGCAAACAGAAGCATGGAGAAGTACAAGGCATGCTTCATGGCAAAGGGGTTTTCACAGAAGAAGGGTATTGACTATGAGGAGACCGTTGCTCCTGTTGCCAGGTATTCTTCCCATTCAGACCTTTATCTCACTAGCAGCTGAGATGGGTTGGCGAGTCCATCAGATGGATGTCAAGACTGCCTTCCTCAATAGAGTGATAGAGAAGGAGGTGTATATTGAGCAGGTAGAGGGGTTTGATGTGGAGAATAGGGAGACACATGTTTGCATACTATATTGAGCTCCCTACGGGCTTAAGCAGGCTCCTTGAGCATGGTACTCGAGGATTGACAACTATCTATGGGAGATGAGATTTCAGCACAGTGAGGCTGACCACAACCTGTACTTCTTGATAGGTGAGGTGCCTCTCATACTGGTCTTATATTTGGATGATCTCTTTTTGACAGGAGATGAGAGGCTGATTGGAGACTAAAAGTCCAACCTTGCAGAGGAGTTTGAGATGAAAGACCTTGGACTGATGCGTTACTTTTTGGGCTTGGAGGTTTGGCAGAGAGATGGATGCTTCTTCATCAGACATTGGAAGTATGCAGAAGAGATCCTGAAGAGATTCAGGATGGAAGACTGCAAGCCTATGGCCATACCTCTAGTTTCCAACTGGAGGAAGATTGATGCATCAGGGTCAGACGGATTTGATCCTAGCTTATATTGTTAGCTTATCAGATCACTTATGTCTTTGGTCAACACTCGACCATACATCAACTTTGCAATCAGCTCTTTGAGTTAGTTCATGGTGGGCCCTCAGAGAGTGCATTGGATGACTGCGAAGGACATACTTCGCTACATCACAGGTACAATGGAGTATGGATTGGTTTATGAGCACAGGGGGAGTGTACAGTTAGCAAGCTTCACAGATGCTGGCTGGGCAGGATGTGTAGAGGACCGGAAGAGTACTTCAGGTTGCTGTTTCAACATTGGATCAGTGGTTGTCTTTTGGTTCAGTAGGAAGCAGAAGTCAGTTGCATTGAGCTCGACAGAGGTTGAGTACATGGCAGCAGCATAGTTGCTTGTGAGGGTATGTGGCTGAGGAAGTTACTCTTAGGGTTGTTCGAGTGTGAGCTATCGGTTATAGTAGTTCACTGTGACAATCGGAGTGGCATTAGGCTATCTAAGAATCCAGTATTCCATGATCGAAGCAAACACATAGACATCAGGTACTACTTCTTGAGAGATTGTGTTTAGAGAGGAACCATCCGGTTGGAGTACATACAAACAGATGAGCAGGTGGCGAACATTTTCACCAAGGCACTTTGCAGACAAAGTTTTGTGAAGTTCAGGGATAAGTTGGGGTTGCTACCGAATTCCTTCCTCGTTGAGAGAGCGTGTTAAACTAGTAGCAACAAGGAAGGTCTTCCTGCATGCATGTGTTCTTGCATGCAAAAGACTTAAGTTAGGAAACCAGTTGTATTTAAATTACTTTTCCTAAGTTTACTTTGGAAAATAAATTAAAGCAATCTAAGTTTAGTGAAACACTAGTTAAAGTGAAAGTGAAATTAGGGTTTTCGCTTTACCTAAAGTTATAAAAGAGAGATCAATTGGTGGAGAGGACACACACTTGTATTCCGACAGAGACAAGATGCAGACAGGAAGAGAAAGTCAGACAGAGGATTTAGCTAGGAAGACGGAGGATCGAGCAACAGTATCACTGAGATTCGTACAACTGGCCCTGTTGTCACCAGACTTGTAGTTGCCCCTATGAGGTGGATCCAAGATGGATGGTAGAGGGACGGGCAACCAAAGAGCTGGAACCAAGATAGCCTCGACTCCCAAATGGATGGTTGTCACGCCAATCGAGGCAATCTTCATTTGATGTTGTCTTAGCCCAAGACAAGAATTGGGGGAGACCCAGATCTACTCTCGACAAGAGAGATCGGACCAAGACACCAGATCAAATCAATGGAACTTGAAGTACGTAAGGTGTAAGGTGAAGGAAACCCTAGATCTATGGATGAAGTCACTAGGTTAGTTATGGGTTGGATCAAAAAGGTATGGGATTTGATCCAATGTCAAAATACAAGTGACTTATGAGTTCTACTAGATCTCGAATCAAGGTACCAACGAAAGATAACAGTATCCACTACCTTGGGAAACGTGACCAATGTAGGGAGGTTAAGAACATGATTGGGGCTATCTAGTACCAAATGATAGACTTAACAAAAGGTATGACAGTATCAAAGTACCCAAGCCTCAGGGATAAGGTCAAAATGCAAGAGAAATTAGCTAAGTGAAGGGCTGCACTAGGGTTGAGAGATCAGTGCCTTGGGATTTGGGCTCAATGGAGCCACCTAAGCAAAACGTCTAGGAGGACCCACTTAGGGTTTGACTCGATCTACAAAACCCAGAAATGGTTTGCCAAAAGATCAAGCGGTTTAATTTATAAAAATTTTTGATTTTTTATATTCAGGGTTTTGACAATAAAATAAAGGTGCCAATGGATTGAGGTCAAGAAAATAAGAACTAACATGTGGATCTTACCTGGATAACCTTGTAGATGCCTCGATGACGATGATCTATGCCGTCTCGATCAATTTGAGAAGATTTGGATGAAGCCTCTATGAAAATCGATTTGCCGAAGGAAGCCAATGCACTCTCTCTCCTGCACAACAAACGTCAACCATATCAGATTTGATGCGTCAAGAGAAATAGACAAATGCCACAGAAAAATAACAAGTTAAAACCATAGATCACAATGATACTAATGATAACCCCCTGATACAAACGAAGCCAAGCAAGCGAGTTGAGGAAGCCCTACAAAAACGCCCAAGTGAAGTCGCCCTCCTATAGACAAGACAAAGTTTCCACTAAAAATATAGATCTCACCACAAATACTCAAATGCTAGGAAGCAATAGACTTTCCAATCACCATCGAAGAACATCAAATGCAAAGGAGATCCAAAAATTTCCATAAAATAGTTTTTCTATTATCAAGATTTAAGAGCCAAAGACCCCTTTACAATGATAAGTTCTCTCCTTTAAATAGGAATGAGAGATACCAAAATCCTAACCACCTTTCAAATGGATGGCTAAGATTAAAACATCAAAATGTTCTAATCAACGGTTGAGATTAGCTCAACATAAAGTACATAGATCAATACAATAATATATAATATCAATGGACCAAATTGCCCTAGGAGAGGGGATCCCACTCAATAAAAATGAATAAAGCTCATGGTGGGTCCAGGGGTATTAACTAACACCCCTAGAGTGTCCCCATGGTACAATATAAATAAAATATTTTTTTAATGCAAAATAGTGTGTCTCTGAGGAAATCGTGAGCCTCCAAACACTCTAAAAAATCATAAAATATGCCGGAGAGATGGATGTGGGTCCATCTAAATGCTGAAACTGCTGGAGAAGGAGTGGAAGACATCGCACTCATCATCAAAATTCATCCCATGCCATTTCCTTGCCTCAGAAGCCCAAATCGAATTCTTCAGTAGCCATTTATGTTATTTTTAATTTGCCTTGGGAAATGTGAGACTGCCCAAACTGCCATCCAGAGTGCCTGTGTTGTTAAACTGAGCCCACCAGGTTCTCTAGGAGAAGGGTAAAATGGTAAAAACAAGTGGTTGGACCACCGCCTCCTCATACAACGCCCTAGGTGAACTAATCAAGTCACGTTTCTGCTTTGACAGGCCATTCAACATGGCAAAACTGCACCAGAATGGTATACTGAGACAAAGCATCACTGTAACTGCCCGAAACTGAAAATTAGCTGTCTCATTGGACTCAAGGAGCCCAAATCCATCTAAGGTGCATATTCATACACCCTACAGATCTCTGCATGATCAGGTACAATATCTAATATGTCCAAATAGATAATCTGTAAATGATCAAATAATCAATAATATGACCTAGGCTAACATCAATCTGCTGCAAGTGTTTAGAGGTTAGGATATGCTCTACAAATCGTTCAAGTAACAATTATAACAAATAGTAATCATTTCATTGGCAATCTACCAACCAAATATATATAGTTTTGTTAATAAATGATAATTCAGGCTAGACTTTCCAAACCATACTCACTTCATAGTTGTAATCGATTTGCTAGTGAAGTGAAGGCTAAAGATCAAAAGGGTAGGCTAAAGGGTGACTACCAACTTGACACTGAGATACTTTGGAAATGGAAAGGGGATACTCACTCTAGCATATGCCTGACAATAAATAACACAGGGGATGGCAGTGTCTCACAAATGGGTAAGTTGCGTTCAGAGGTGCTTATTCACCTTGACAAATGCTCACAATCCGTATCAAATACAAGCGAGGCCAACAATCTTTAGATATAACTTTTGAAGAACCATTGCTTTTTTGGGCCTTCGAGTTTCCATAGCCTTGATCCACGCATTTGTTCCACGGATTTTTGTTTATTAAGGCTTCATGCATTCATGTATGTTGAAAAACACTACTTTTCATGAATGGGCTTTTTACAAGATATTCATTTCAATTCCATATACTTCAGAGCCAATTTCATTAGGCTTGCCTTGCATTCATGTATGTTCAAAAACACTTATTTTCATGAATGGGCTTTTCACAAAATATTTATTTCATTTCCATATACATTGTATTGATGGAAGCGCTATTTGTTTCAGGTTTAGCCAACACAGCTTAGGCAACTCAGAGTCGAGCCACAAATAAACAAGGAAGCTTATCCATCAAAGAGGCTATAGTGGGGAAAGGTCCTCCATGCCACAAGTCAAGTAGTAGGTCGGGTTATAGACATAACTTGAAGGTAATGGATGGGTGGAGATAGTGAACAATGAGATCAACACTAGCAAGGCAAAGTATGGTGGGAATGATCACCTCTATTCTCCCTAAGGAGGGTAAAACCAATGAGTATGGGTCGAGAACTTCCAGGTCTAAGTAGGGACATACATATATAATATCAATACAACCAAGTCCACATATTTATATGAACGCGAGATCATGACACTAGATGCTAAGACATGTCACAAGAATGAATATAAAAGCAATGATAACCATAACACAAGATAATATCTGCGGAGTCATGTAAATAACCGATCTGAACCAACATCTGTTCACTGAGAAACTGTTGCTACAACTCTGGGCAAATACTAACTGCTCTGGAAATGGCTAAATGGCTACATCAGTCCTCAGGTATGAGCATCCTGAGACTCAGTCATGGCATGGGAAAGTACTATAATCCATCATCAAATAATGATCCATCATAGATGCTCATCTCAACATCTCATATGTAAGGGAACAGGCTAAAAAAATGTACTGGAATCTGAAAAATAGAATATGGTAGCCTTGCTACTATATATGTGATAACAGGGCCGTACACTCACACAGGAGGGTATTGAGGTTTTGTTGGGATTTGCCTAGTGATTCTGCCGAGTACTGCATTCGCTAGGTTTGGGTGAATTTGCAATGATTGTAGAAGTTCCATATTTTCGCATAATAAATCTATATCTGATTGCTGCACTGGTTTTCCCATCTTGAGTTTTTTCGGGGGTTTACATACCCAAAATAATAGTGTCAATATTGTGATGTGATGTTGTGATTTATTTCTCAGTTTTATATTCCGCTGCATACTGTAAAAGATATTCATGTGTGGTTATCCGTAGAGATTTGCATGCACTGTTTAGCCCTAGTTTGAAGATTGAAGGAAAATTTACAATTTTGACCAACGGCAGGGTCAAAATGAACATAAACAAAGGAGTTATGATTTAAAAAAAAAAACAACACAAAATCAACAAACTAAGCAGAAAACAAGAAGTTCTATCCAACAAAGCGATCGACAAATAGTTCCAATGAAGATAGATCTCGAATGGATCACATCACACTCGAGGGATTTGTGTTAGTAACTTTGACACTTGACGAAACACAACGATATGAGTTATGGATTCCCAAGATTGAGGGATGATATTTAAAGCAAGAAATCATACGTAAGCCTTGTCTTCAATAAAGCTTTGAGGACAAAGCTTCCCTTAAGGGGAAGGCAATGTAATGACTTAAATATATAAGCAGTATAGATCCATCCTAAAGTGGATCTAGCAAGCACCGAGAGGGATCAAATATATAGAGGTGTAGAGCCATCCTCTACAATTGCTATTATTTTTTAATTTCTACTATTATTTTATTATTTTCTTTAGGAGGCCAATTTTAGATCCGAAATTTGCTCTAATGTTCCATACATGTTGGAACTTTGTTTCAAAAAAGTTTTCCTACCAATATTCTAAAGACAAATAGTGGAGTAATGCACTAAAGTATATTCAATTATTGAAAGTCCCGTGATATATCTTTCACTAGGCCAAGGCATTGAGGTAAATGGGTGTTGTGTACAATGATGTTGCTATCATGTTTGCTACTCTTAGGGTAATGGCCTAACATGTCAGATCATAAAGAACATTTTAATGCTAGCTCTTGTTATCACCCGCCTTGTAGTTACCTACTTTAGGTGGATCCAAAATGGATGGTAGAGGGGCAAGCAACTAAGGGGTGGAACCACGACTGCCTAGACTCCCAAATGGATGGTTGTCACTCCAATCAAGGCAGCCTTCACTTTAGGTTATCCTAGTCCAGGACAACAATGGGGGAGACCTGGATCTGCTCCCGACAGGAGAGATCAAACCTAGACACCAGAAGAAGATCAGATGGGGCTTCAGGGTACTTAAGGTGTAAGGTGAATGGGAACCCTAGCTCTAGGGTTTAGGTACTAGCAACTATCTTGGGACACGTAACTATGACAGGGCGAGCAAGAATAGAGTTGGGACTATCCAGTATCTAGAAATCAGACTCAGTAAAAGGTGTTTGAGTTATCAGTGAATGTTGGTAGATGGCAAAGGCTAAGAGCCTAAGGGCAGCGCTAGCTTCGAGATTAGTGCTTTGTATGCATTGGGCAATGGAGTCAGCAGTAAGACAACGTTTCAGGAAACCCACTTGGGAAACACCTTGATTTACGAAACCAGAAAGCAATTGGTCCGGAAAAGCCAAGGGACAGGAAACCCAACTCAGTAGATAGCTAGCGCTAGGGCCTAGGAAGACAAATTTGAAGCTTTAGGGGGTATCGAAAGGCTGATGGCTCAGCGTTGAGGATGAGAAGAGATCAGGGAGACCTGATTTACAAGCCCAAATCAGGAAAACAACAAGAAAATCAGATCTAGAAAAGTCAAAATCTGATGATGGGGCTAGGAGGCTGAAAATTGATTTTTTTAGATCTAGGGCAAACCAGGATGAATTAGCACAGCGTTGAGAGTGTTCTGGGATGCTTGGGACCCGATCTATCAGCCTATCATGTCAGATTTCAGAAAAACCTACTTCCAGAAAAGGCCAATTTTTAGTGAGGGCGCTAAGGCAGTTTCAGTCTATTTTTCAGATCCCGGTCAAACTGTTGAGCCTCTTGATAGCGTTGTGGTTGATTTGGACTGCCCAAAACTCGATCTATCCGTCTGTGAAGTCAAAAATCAGAAAAACTCAAAACCTTAGCAGGTCAATTTTTTCAGTGGGGGGTTATGCAGTTTTCTGTTGAAAAATCAAATCTAGGTCAATCTATGAGGAATTTGACCGACGTTCCAATTGATTTAGTTAGGGGGAGGCCCGATCTATGAAACCCAGAAATGGTTTGGCAAAAGATCGGATGGTTCCCTGATTATTTGATTTTTTAGGTTTTTATGGTTTAGGAGTTTTCAGAAAAATAGTTAAATTTCAGCAAGGTACAATGGAATAAGATCAGAAAAGAAGAACTTACCTATGGATCTTACCTAGATAAGCTTGTAGAAGTCTGTAACAGTGACGATCCTAGCTATCCCGATCAATCCTGAAAGATCCCCGTGATTTCTATGGCATATGCAAGCTCCAAGCCATCAAAGCGCTCGCTACCCTGCATGAGCAAACGTCAACCATATCAGATTTGCACATACAAAATAAAGAAACTGAATGCTACAAGACAGTAAAATGAAGTAATCATAGATCGCAATGAAACTAATGAAAACCCCCTAATCCAAGACGAAGCGAACCGAGCGAGTTGAGGCCCCCCTACGAAAACGATCCAGCCAAAACGCCCTCCTGTAGACAAAACAATGATAACCACAAAAAAAATAGATCTCACAAGAATTTCCACGATGCTAGTAAGCTGAAGACAAGCTAATCACCATTTGAGCAATCAGATGCAAAGCAAATCCAGAAAATTTCCACAGAAAAAGTCTTTCTATTATTCAGATCCAAGAGCCAAAGACCCCTTACAAATGAGAAGCTCCCTCCTTTAAATAGAAATGAGAGAACCTCAATCATAACCAAATCCTAACCACATTCAAAACGAGTGGCTAAGATTAAATGATACAATCTTCTAATCAATGGTTGAGATGAGCTCAACATACAATACATGGATCAATATAATTATAATTTACCAAAGTGGACTTAAACCACCCAAATAAAGGTAATTTACTCAACAAGAAATAAATGAAAGCACATGGTGTGTCCAAGGAGTGTTTGACTAACTCCCTTTGGGTGTCCTCATGGCACAATAAATAATATAACAGTTTAAAATTCTAATTTTTGTGCCTCCTTGAGGAAATCCTGGGTCCCCCAAAAAGCTCCATAAAATATATAAAATTTGCCCAAAAATAGGTGCGGGCCCCATAAAATGCTGAAACTGCTGGAGAAGGTGTGGAAGACATCACTCTCATCATTGTGACTCACCCCATGCCATTTCTTTGCCTCAGTAGCCCAAATCGATTTCTTCAATAGCCATTTGATCATTTTTTAATCTACCTCGGGAAATGTGATACTACTAAAACAACCTTCTAGGGTGCCTGCGTTGTTAAATTGAGCCCTCCAAGCTCTCTGGGATGGGGATACAATGGTACAAAAAAGTGGTTACACCCCTATTTTCCATGCAATGCCCTAGGAGATCCAAGTAAAACATCTCCCTACTCAAAAATATCAATCTATGAAGAAAAACTGCATCAGAAAGGCAGAATGAGCCTGATCACATCTGTAAGTGCCCGAAACTGGAAATAAACTGTCTCATTAGAGTCATAGAGTCCAAATCCATCTAAGGTGTATACTCATGCCCCTCATAGGTCTCTATTTGATCATCAATCATATCCAATAAACAATATAACCATCTATGAATAATCAGACACTAATAATAACTCAGACTATATCCATCTGCTGTAAAGGTTAAGACATGCTCTGCAACTCATTCAAGTAACAATCACAACAAGTAGCATTCATTTTACTGGCGGTACATCAACCAATACATATATAAGGCTTTATTTATTATTACTCAGACTTAGACTTTCAAGACTATACTCACTTCATAGTTGTAGCCAATTTGCTAGTGAAGGGTGAAAGGTGGAAATGACAAGGCTAAGGCAAATGATGACTTCCTATTCAACATTATGACACTTTGGACAAGGAAAGGGAATACTCACTATAACCAATGTTAGACAAACAACAACACAAGGAATGGCAGTGCCTCACAAATGGGTGAGTTGTTTAGAGAGTGCTTATTAAACTTAGGCATCATGTCTATATCAAGCTTGATCCAATTTCATTAGGGTCATCATTTTTATTCCATGGCCTTTTTGGCCTATATGACCTTTTGGGACTTCACCAGTGCTTAAAAGCATGGCTAATCCCAGCTTTCACATCCGGGACATATTTTTATAAGGTCAGCATATTTTTAATCATTGCTTTTTTGACCTCTTCTTATACTCTTCAAGGAGTATTTTAGCATTTCATTGCTCTTGCCGTCTTTACATATGTTAAGAAACACAGTTTTATGATTTTCATTTTCCATGGGCGCATATTCAATATTTCCAATATAAATAGTACATGAGCTTTCAATTTTAGCCAACAATGTCTCAAGTGATTAGGGGGAGTTCTGCACAATGCCAAACATCGGGACAACTGACTAGAATGATTTAGGCATACAATCCAACTTACCAAAGGCAAGTTCTGTCACCAACTCAGAGCCGAGACACAATATAAACAGGGAGGTTTGTCCAACAAAAGTTCTAGTGGGGAAAAAGGTCCTCCATGCCGTAAGTCAAGAAGTCAGTCGGGTTGAAAATTAAACTGGAAGGTAATGGATGGGTGAAGACAATGAGATGATGGAGCCAACACTAGCAAGCCAAAACAATGGTGGGAATGACTACCACTATTCTCCCTAAGGAGGGCAAAACCAATGAGTATAGATCAAGAACTTCAAAGCCAGAGTAAGGACATCAATACATAGTATAAGATACAACCAAGTCCATATAATTATGACCGCTAGATCATGATACCACAAGTCAATACATGTCACAAGAATCAATATAAGAGCAATAATAACCATAACACAATATAAAATGCTGAGTCATATCCATGCAATATAATCCATCTGAAACATCGTCTATCTAATGAGAAAGTACTGATATAACACTGGGCATCCACTACTGCTCTGAAATGACATAAATGGTTACATCGATCTTCAAATCTGAGTGTCCTGAGACTCAGTCCTGACATGGGAGAGTTCAATAGTCCACAAATATAATCATGATCCATAAAAAATGCTCATCTCAGCATCTCATATGTAAGAGATCTAGCTGAACAATGCACCGTGTCTGAAAAATAGAATATGGTAGGTTGGCTGCTATATATGTGATAACAACTCTCTTTAGATGTATTTAAATAATGTCTTGGTGCTTCTAGGAATATTTTCCTTTTCTTTTACCTATATAATGCCATTAAACTGTCATTCTAACTAATCACAAAATCTTTAACCTAACCTAACCACAACCATGATCAAATATAATATTCTTTTAACTTAAAAACCACCATATTAATATTTTACTATTAAAATAATAAAACATGATAAAATAAAATTTATCATCGTCCGTTCCATGATGAACAAGATCTCCTAGATTGAACGGGGTTCAAAGGGCAGTTTCGGTTTATTTTCCTTTTTGATATATGATTACAGTGGCCTGTTTATATGGTTAAATTGTTGCTATGTTTAGATGATACTTTGGATGTACAAAACTGTAAAAAGCTTTGACTTTGATGAAACATTTTTTTTGTTTGTTTTCTGTTGAAAATGTATGGGGTATTTTTTGCCTTATACATATGCGAATGTAATTTTGCTCTTCGTTGAAATAAAATTACGAATTTTTCCGAGGAAAAAAAACATGATAAAATAAAGATTAACACGTCAAGAATAATCTCTTTATAAATTACCATCAAATTATCTCAAATTTAACCAAATATTATTTTACACCATGATATAAAATGACTAAAATAAATCTAAAAATACTAATAAGCCTAAAGTATCAAATTTCTTAATGGAATTTTTTTACCCAAATATTATTTTACACAATGATATAAAAATAACTAAAATAAATCTAAAATACTAATAAGCCTATCATTGAAAATCAAATTTCTTGCTGGAAAAAAATCATGCACTATCCTTTGATATCAAATTTCCCAAAGTTCAAAAAAACCCTAAACCTCATACTTCTACATTTCTTGTCATACGATGGGAAAATGGCCGTCTGAGACTCCCAGGTATGTCATAAAATGCAATTCACTTGTAAAGAGAGCTCATGTATGTTGTAAAATGCAATTCACTTGGAAAATATTGTCTAGACCATCAAATTTCCTTCACATCCAGATACGTTTAGTTGTCAGTTGTACTCGTCCAGACTGGAATAAGGCCGAATAAATTGGCCAAGGATAAGATGTGTGGGATAATCAATCTCACATCCACGCTATTTTCTCATCAACAATAAAGTTACAATACTACAGTTTACCATGGCTTGTCTTCAAGGTTAGAATTTCACTGCTCTAGGTAATTTAATCGTCTTTTACAGTTAAAAATTTGTTGTGGATGATGGCCAGGTTGATATTTAAGACTTTTTTTAATGTTTATTGTTTTTTTACATCGTTATTATAGGTGATATTAGTAATTATAAAGTTGATGATATTAACCTGAAGTGATTATCAACATAGATCCATCTTAAAAAGGATCTACCAAGCGTTTAAAGGGATCAAATATCTCTAACTGCAAACCCTTTTTTTTAGAGTGGAAATGTTGAGGAAATGTGAACAAAATGTTTGTGGTTTTAATTTGTGGTCTTATATATGTGGTTCTAAAAAATATTTTAAATCTAAAATGAGTCGACATGTTATTTTTTATAACATTTTATTATTTTTTATAAAGGACACGTGTCAGCTCTAGGATGAGCACGGAAGGACTTACACATCTCCCTCTACTGGGCTGTAGAATGCGCCTCTTCGACACAATTAATGTTTATTGTTTTTTGAAAACGTTATTATAGGTGATATTATTATTTATAAAGTTGATGATATTAACCTAAAGTAATTATCAACATAGATCCATCTTAAAAAGGATCTGTTGCCGCCTAATTCGCACCTTGGGTAATGTGGCATAAATCTTCAAGCCACTAGGTGCGACCTTGGGGGCAAGCTCGAGCCAAGTGCTGTGACCTGATACTCCTAGCAAAGCCAAGAGGGGTGGACCCTATGAAAAATATATCTATAAGGTTGTTTCTAACTATGCAAGTATGAAACATATATTTTCTAGGAGTTTTGAAATGGAATGAAATTAAAGATTACCCACCAACTACTGCAAGTAGATTTACACTTAGAAAATGAAATAAACACATATCATTTAAGACACATTGCGAAATTAACTTATGCAGAAAAGAGCAGAATAGACTAGTGCCAAAATGAAAATAGTGCTTTGCAAATGTGGGTCGTTAGTGTAGTCTCAGTGAAAGTATTGCAGTGTCTTGTCTGGTAAATTTTAGTTTATTAGATGAATAATTAAGGGAGTGGGTAAATTCTTGGTTGGTTTTATTAATGTGGTAATTATTTGGATTATTAGCAAGGAGGGGGATTCCTGATATACCATGAAGGTATAGGGAATATGTCCATACGCACAAAGTGTGGTAGCACACGAGGAAATGTGGGCTGAATGGAGTCACGGGGGGATGTTCAACACTACACCAACAAGGATGTAGCTTAATGAGGCCCTATGGTCGCTTTTCAGTAGTTCCCGCTTCCTCTGTACAATTTCCCCACACGAAGCAAAACACAACATTAGATTTTCGTTGTTTGGGAGGTTGATTTAAAAAATGAAACTAATTACTAGTCACCCAAATACCAAGAATCTCTTTCCAGGTTCTATACTCGGGCAGGCCCTTATCCATGAACCGTACTCGCGAGAGCAAGGGGGTTTCTTTTAAATGATGCAGAAACAAAATGAAGGATTTTCTAATTAAATTCTACCACGAACCTCTTTCCCCTTTTTAGGATACTCGGGAGAGCGTGGGTTAAGTATTTCTTTTACTTTAATAACAAAAATAAAGCATAAACAAAAAAAATGAAATAAACTAACAAAAAATCACAAACCACGAAAATTAGGCAATGGAGTAAAGGGGCAAATGAGTTGTACATTATACAATGAATGAGTGCTCATCCTCTGGCCATTAACTCTTTTTAAGACATTTACTTTATTTAATTAACTAGCCATCCTCCAAGAACAGGTGCCCTGAATAGCTTGGTGAGCCTTAGATAATGACTTGGTATGACCTCCATTGCCTGCCACCATCCATGTGTGATGTAGTGACCACTTTGTTTCCTTTTGGGGGCAAACGATCTCACATCATACAAAGGATGAGTGGTCATCTCTTGGCAACTGGCCGACTTTACATTTTATTTGCAATAGTGTTTAAAAACACTTGTTTTGATGGCTAGGCATCCATTTAGAGAAAGCAGTTAAGTTTCGATGCCTTAGTGTCTAAAGACACTTTTGGTAAAGATTACTTGTGTTCAAGACCTAGAGGAAGTTAATCCCAGTGAAGAAAATCGCACAAACCAACATCGAGACAATTTAAACATGGAGACCTATTCCAACATAGAGGTGAAGGTGGGGGAAATCCTAGATGTCACTAGTCAAGTTACAAGTCAGGGTTAAACAAAAGAAGGGAAGTCACCGGATGGATGGAGACAGTGAAGATGGTGCCAAGGCTAGCAAGCTGTGTCCCTAAAGGGAAATGACCAAATCCATACTAGGTGTAGGGCATGACCAATGAGTATACAAAAAAATCTCTTGAACATAGCAACTAGATCACTTGTATTTTAGATTTCAGTGAAAACCAATAAAATATCGCCAACATACAACCACTATCAACCAAGTCTCACTTCTAAAATAAACAATAGAGCATAACCAAAATCCACATGTACATATCCATATATCACCTGGGTCATATACCTGCATTCAATCTGAACAATTTGAAAGGCATTGAAACATTGCTGCTGCTGTACATCATGGGCACTGCCATAAAGTTTGCTCCGAAACATAAAAATGGCTAACTCACTCATAGAATTTGAGGTAATGAGGCTCAGTCATGGCATGAAACTAATCAAGTTGAATGCTCCGGATCCACTGGACAGGAGTGATCATCAATTGGAAGCTCATCATCTGCTGATCTCAAAGAAAAGGACTGCTTAAAATGTGCTCAAGACTGCTCAGGAACAATGGTAGCCCATCTACTATGTATGTGACAATAGGTCCATAAGGCATGTGCTCAACCATCTCCTCTGTAGCTAAACCTTGAGCATTGGGTGGCTTCTTTAACAAAAGCGGCTCAACATCCCCACACTGCAAGACAAGTGCATGGTCATAACTCTTAGTGTCCAAACTCTCCCCAAGCGCCCGCAACTTTGTATGCTCCTCAAGAAGAATTATTACGAGAGGTTCCTCCCTCAAATCATGAGGGCCACTCATGTCCTCATGTGTCACGGCTGCCAAAGATGATGGAGTCTCTACTGTTGTCAATGACGTATCGTGTGCCAAACTCAGCTGATAACCAAGCTCCTCAACCACACTATAGTCATTGTAGGTAGGGAAAACCATTGCATCCTCATTTTTCGCTGATTTGGAAATTGTATCATAAGTATTCCCCTCCATTATACTGGTGTCATCATCCTCATATGCTATTGCTTGGTCTTCCTCTTTGCACAAGTCCTCAATATGGCTAGATGTATGCTCCTTCACTTGTCCTTCATGCTCATCTCTCTTCAATTTATGTCTGTTTCCCTTAAGATAATCCTCGTCCAAATCCCTGGGCCAACTTCCGTAATTGATGGTGTAATAGTTTAGAAAGGGTAACCCTACACATACTTCATCACCCTCTGCTAGATATTCTTGATATCGAAGCATGTTTTGAAGTTATGCTAGCCCCTTCAAATTTTCAGCCAAGATCTTGCTCACTGTCTTCATGTTTTCATAGGCTGGCAGGATTACCAACTATGATACCACTGTAAAGTTCCCAACCCAAACTGAGCCCGATTTTTTCTGAACCACTGGTTGACACAATTATGATGTTTGTCCAACACTTAATCTATGTAATGCTGTAGCTTATTCTTGTTATCACCAACCTTGTAGTTGCCTGTGTGAGGTGGATCCAGGATGGATGGTAGAGGGGCAAGCAACTAAGGAGGTGGAACCAAGACTACCTAGACTCCCAAATGGATGATTGTCACGCCAATCAAGGCAGTCTTCACTTTATGTTATCTAAGTCCAAGACAACAACGAGGGAGACTTGGATCTACTCTCGATAGGAGAGATCAGACCTAGACACCAGATCAGATCAAGTGTGGCTTGAAGTACGTAAGGTGTAAGGTAATTAGAAACTCCAGATCTATGGATGATAATAGTAAGTGGACTTGGGCTTTGGATGAGGGCTTCAGTCATATGAGGGTTGATCCAAAATGACCTATGGGGGGAATACTAGATCTAGGGTTGAGGTACTAGCAACTGATGAAGATAACCACTGTCTTGGGAAACGTAACGGAGACAGGGTGAGTAAGGACAAAGTTGGGACTGTCTAGTACCAAAGAGATAGACTCAGTGAAAGATATGAAATGCTAGGTTACCTGAATTATCAAGTAGAGGTAAACTTTCAGGGGAAAGAGGTAAAAAAGGGGCTAGCACTATGCTTGGAGATTAGTGCCTGTTTGGCCTTGGGTAATGGAGTTAGTATCAGCATAGTGTTTCAATGAACCCACCTAGGATATGTCCTGATCTATGGACCTAGAAAAGGATTTGGCTCGGAAGATTCAGGTTGCAGGAAAATCAGCAGAAGGAGGGCTAGCGTTAGGGTTTGGAGAGGCAGATCTGCAGATCTAGAGCCACTAGGAGACTATCAGCTCAGCGTTGGGGTGGAAATGAGATCAGGATGGCCCGATCTACAAACCCAAGTCAGAAAATATCAGGAAAAATCAGATTTGGAAAAGTCAAAATTTGATGAGGGGGGTTGGGAGGTTGAAAGTCAGTTTTTCAGATCTAGGGCAACCTGGCAGGAACTAGATCAGCTTTGAGGGTGTTCTGGAATGAGGAAGACCTGATCTACACACCCATGTAATTATTTTCTGGAAAAGTCAACTCTGGAAAAGTCAAATTTTCAGTGGGGCGCTAGGGTTTGAGTAGTCAAAAAGTCAGATCTAGGGAAAACCAGTTAGAATTAGGTTAGCGTCGAGGATGATTCAGTGAAGGGGATGCCCGATCTACAAAACCTAGAAATGGTTTGCTCAAAGATCAAGCGGTTCCCCGATAAAATGTTTTTTTGGATTTTATTATTTAGGAGTTTTTTTCAGAAAATTGAAGAAAAGAAGGTACAATGGATTGAGATCTAAAAGAGAAGAGAATTACTTGTTAGATCTTACTTGGAAATGCTTGTAGCTGCCTTGTTGTTGATGATCCTTGCCATCCCGATCAATTTTGGAAGATATGAGTGAGTTCTAGGGCCAACGTTGTGCTCCAAGTGACCAATGCGCCCTCTTTTCTACACAAGCAAACGTCAACAATATCAGATTTTCCGTATCATGAAGGAAAAGCAAGATCTACAAAAAAGTAACAAGACGAAATCATATATCACAATGAAACTAATGAAAACCCCTTGTCACAGACGAAACCAGTCCAAGCGAGTTGAGGTCCCCCTGCAAAAACACCCAAGATGAAGTCGCGCTCTTGTAGATGAGACAAAGATCAAAAAAAAAAAGAGTATAGATCTCACAAAATATTACGAATGCTAGGAAGAAAAAGATTTTCCAATCAACACTGAAGAACACCAGATGCAAAGCAGATTTAGAAAATATCCACAACTAAAATCTTTCTATTAATCAGATCCAAGAGCCAAAGACCCTTTACAAATGAGAAGCTCTCTCCTTTAAATAGAAATGAGAGAACCAAAACCCTAACCACTTTCAAAACGAGTGGCTAAGATTAAAAGATAAAATGTTCTAATCAATGGTTGAGATGAGCTCAACATACAATACATGGATAAATATAACCATAAAGTACGAAAGTGGACTAGATCACCTATAAAGAGGGTACCCCACTCAACAAGTAATAAATGAAGCACATGGTGGGTCCATGGAGTGTTAACTAACTCCCTCTAGGTGCCCCATCACACAATAAAATAATATAATATTTTAATTTTTGACTTTGTGCCTCCTTGAAGAAATCGTGAGCCTCCCAAAAGCTCCATAAAATAATATAAAAATGCCCAAAAAATAGGTGTAGGCCCTATTACCAACTTATTTGTCCCTGTCACTGATTGTGTTCTTTGGTAAACCGTGTGTTACCAACTTATTTGTACCATAGTTGGATTAGTTGAGGAGCCGCCATTTGACAAACATGATAAATGTTTGTGTTCCAGTGTATTAGATGATCCGCCATTTGTGCCTAGCTAGTTTTGGCTAGTCAGTTTTTGTTTTAAGTAATTATGACCATGGCCCTGTGGGGTTTGTAATAAAATGTGCTAGTAGGGTGTTTTGAGTGGTTCGGTATCCTAAGACGTAGATTTTCAACTAAGGTATTCCAGGGAGTTTTTTGCCCGTGTCAATTATGCTTTGCCTATAGCCGAGTATAATCGACGAGGTTTTCTCCTGCTTTCTCCAAAGCTGGAATGCCTAATTTTGAATTTTGGGCCTTGGGGGGTTATTAGAGCCCAACTAAGTATGTATAAACCTACTAGACATTATTAGGATAGACTATGGTCATGTCCTAAGTCACTAGGACTCTCAGAAAAAATTCCGAAAAAAGTTTAACGGACGCGTTGGATTTTAAGTTTTTAATTTTTTAATTTTTCCTAAGTTTTTAATTAAATTTTTCCATAGTTTAAACGAAAAAATTTCAATTTGTAATGTCAGTAATCCGGAACTCGAATTCAGTGATTGAAGGATCTAACCTTACGCCAAAAATCATTCATGATCAGCTGACCAGCTATCTCCAAGTTTCAGATGTTCATTCAGCCTCATAATTAATAATTTCTCAAAAAAGTCATTTACGGAGAAATTATTAATTAAAATATTAAAAATGAATATTTTGGAGAAAATAAAAAACTCTCCAAAATAAACCAAATTGAATAAAATAAAAGGCTAAATGACATGGCAATGGGCATTTATGATGATTCAACTCGGCACAAATCCTCTTCAGTCAACAATCGGAGAGCATTAAAGTCACATTCATTTAGCAGACTCGTCATCTCCAGCTAAGCTCACGAATTGGGTGATTTGGAAGGCTGTGATTGGTTTGGTGTTAATTATGGAGTAGTGTATTAATTGCATGAGGTGTTTGGTGCAAACCCTAAGTGTTTTGGCACCTCTCATTACCAAACAACACTTACTTCAGCCTTCACGCCTCTTTCCAGAGCTCACGCCCCTCTCTCCTCAGTGTTGCGCCTTCACACGTGTGGGCTCTCTGTTAGGTGGAGTTCGGAGTTTAAGGTTGGGAGTGGGGGCGCCTTGCCTAGGTGGAGGCCACCCCTCACTCACACCAACTTTTATTTAGGTCTGGGCTCTCAGTTTTGTGCTGAGTTTGCTAAATCATGGGGATTGGCCCTCATTTGATGGAGTTTGGTTTTAGGGTTTTAGCCTTCTCTCTTTGTATAAATAGAGGCTCTTTGAGCTCTATTGAGATGGAACTTTGTAGTAGAGTTACTTTGAGAAAATTGTATCAAGCATTTGCTTTGAATTTGTTAATAAATATTCGACTTTGGAGGTCTATGAGCTCTTGCATGTGGTAGCTTTCTAATGGTTGAGGTGATATTGTCTCTAACCCCTATTTCTTTAATACTTGCATGCGATTAATTATTTTTGCTAGCTCAAGAAGGCCATTGTTGGCACGGTAGAATAGCAATTTGTTGTTTCAATGTTGTTGTTTATATGAAGTCGATTAGTATCTGGATGGACATGAGTAATTAGTATATACGTAATGTTGATCTTCATTTAATTTTTTTAGCATACTAGAATGTAATTTTGATCTCACGTTTTGTATTGAGTTTTGGTGTGTTATCAGGCCTCACAGGTTGAAGAAGGGTGTGAGCTCAACTACTTCTATCCCAAGCTTCAAGCAACCAATTTTTGTTTAACACTTTGTGATTGCAAGACCTACAGGGATCGTCTTCTTTTAATAAAGAAAAAGAAAGCTGGGAGTGTCTCTCTTTCTCTTGTGTTCCATCCACAATAAATCTTTACTTTGGTTACTGGTTACTTTAGGAACCCCTAGTCTCCATTTTTCCATCTTTTGGCTTCCCTTCTATTGTCTTGTTTGGCTTGTTCTTCCTTTTTTCTCTTCGTTGCCCTCTTTTCCCCTTTCTTCACTTAGTTTGAAGTCCTCTCTTTGTTAGTTTGCAGCCATCTTTCATTCCTTTTGCAGCCCTCTTTTTGCCTTTTCGACAGCCCTCTTTTTGCCTTTTTTCTCTCCCGTTTCATAGCCTTTTCTCCTCTCTCTTCCCTCCATTTTCACCGTAAAAGTTTACCCCTTTTTTAGAGTTAATTTGTAGTTTTGTTTCTTTTAATTTTTATTTAACATATAACGTTTCAAATGTTTAAAGCTCTTACTTTCAGGAAAAATCAAGAAAGGCCCAAAGGGCTAAAGGCAAGCAAGGAAGCAAACAAATGAGCAAAAAGACAAAAATACTCCCCTCTTCTTTCTTTCCCTTTCTCACCTTTCTTTTTCGGGAAGAGGCAAAAGCAAAATCAAAGAAAGCATTGTAAAAGAGTTAATGAAAAGCAAGTGGGATCATTAGAGGAAATTTCAACTCAAAATGGGCCTTTTAACTTTAACTCAAATTCCATGTCATCATGTGTTAACCAATGAAATTGCTTTAAATTTGAAATACCGTATGGGTCTTAAACATTTTTTTAATATAAATTTGGGGATAGGTATCTTAAAAAAAACTATATTTTTTGTTTGTATTTTCGACATATCTCCCCGTGTTTTTACTCAAATTTCGATCGGGAGAGCTCGTTGGATATCCAACGAGTACCCATTCGGCATACTTTTGACAGACTTCGCTACCACAAAAACAAGAAATACCTGAAAAAACGTGATGATGATGTCATCATCACGTTTTTTCAGATATTTCTTGTTTTTGGGGTAGCGGACCCACGTTTTTTGAGGTATTTCTTGTTTTTGGGGTAGCGGACCCACGTTTTTTCAGGTATTTCTTGTTTTTCGGGTAGCGGGGTCCATCATCATCACGTTTTTTCAGGTATTTCTTGTTTTTGTGGTAGCAGGGTCCGTCAAAAGTATGCCGAGTGGGTACTTGTTGGATGCGGAATTCATCCAACGAGCTTTCCCGATCGAAATTTGAGTAAAAACACGGGGAGATATGTTGAAAATACAAACAAAAAGGTAGTTTTTTTCTCTTCTTCCTAAAAAATTAATAAATATTATTTTATTAATTTTTTTTAGGAGGCCCATTTTGAGTTGAAATTTCCTCTAATCAAAGGCTCCTACACCCCTCTTTCCCCATTTGGGGGAAGCTTGTATCGTCTCTTTTCATTTTCATGTTTGCATGCTTGTAGAGTAATTTGTTAGAGTAGAATAGGAAAAAAGTAGTTTCATTATTGAAACGTTTGCTTTCATAAAAGATAAAAAAAATAAAAATTTCTTGTTTCTTTTACTTAGTTTTAACTTAGATATTGTTTTCATTTGATATAATTTTGCACAAAATAAAAAGAACCAAAATCTCTTGAATCTCACCGTAAGGTGGATCAAGAGTGCTCTCTGTCGGAGGGTTTGCTTAATGTTTAATTTTTCTTTTATTTCATGTACTTTGCTTTTTGTAATTTAATAATTAATTTCTAGGTCTCTTGAACTTGCCGAAATCCAAGTCAAGAGCACTCTCTATCGGAGAGCATATTAATTTTTGCATCATCCTTGCACTTAGGCATATAGAGTAGATAAGACTCTCGAACTTTTGTCATAAGACAAAGTCAGGAGCGCTCTCTGTCGGAGGGTTTAATTAATTCTTTTAATAAAATTTTGCAACTCACATTCCCCGTCTAATTAATTTACTTCGTTGATATCCCTCACCTAGTATGCTTTGCCGACTTTCATAGTTGGGCTCGTACTCAGAACGCTGAATGGACTTGCTAAGATCGCAATAACAACACAAATAAAATTTTACCCATAACCAATGCACCGACGTTGTAGAAAGCATTCAAGTATATTCTCAGTGAGGGCGCCAGAACTCTTCGTTGTCTTAGAGTCGCGGCCAGCTGGTCAATCCTCCAGGACACCAGCTCGGGATACTGGACGGGCGGACATGTCTAGAACGAAATGACTTTGAACACTTTCTCGGTTGGTCTCTGATACCTTTTTTCAAAGCCATAATAAACAAGACCATTAAAATATTTAAAACGTACTAAGAGCACTCGCATAACATATCCACTAGCTTTATTTCAAGACTTGTATCTTTGTTATTTTTCAAGCATTGCAGAGCTTCGACTCCATAAGGCACTGGTCTATCATTTCATGCGTTATTATTAATCTGGACCATTTGTCCTTTTATTTATAAAATCTTTATCTGTGAATGCAAATTTTATTTTTACGAGTTCTTGATATACTGTTCATCTTTTAATCCAGTGTAGCAACGTGGATTGCCTTTGTCTTGTGTTCAAATTCTTATAATTATAATCATCTTCATCATAAATAAACTCCTAAACAACATCCATCCGCATCACTTCTATAAAATTAACTTAAACACATTGAGCCATAGAAACTCTTTGTTAGGGACTACCCCCCTTGGCTTCGTTAGGAGTTAGCCTAAACGAAGGAGGTAGGAGTAGGTGACAGTACTTGGCTCTGTGCTTTCCCCCAAGGTCACACCTCTCCCGCTTTCCTAAGTGAGGAGACAACTTTTGGAAGATTTCTGCTGCTGGTGTGCAATTGGCGGACAACAGGCCTAATCAGGTGCTGCAACTACTGGAGAAAGTGCGGAGGACATCACTCTCATCATCATGACTCATCCCATGTCATTTTCTTGCATCAGTAGCCCAAATCGATTTGTTCAATATCCATTTAATCATTTCTTAATCTGCCTTGGGAAATGTGAACCTTCCAAAGCAGCCTCCTAGGGTGCCTGCATTGTCAAACTGAGCCGACTAGGCTCTCTGGGATGGGGGTACTATGGTACAATCAAGTGGCTGCACCCCCTATGCCCATACAACGCCCTATGAGATCCAAATGAAACATCTCCCTGCTCAGACACATCATCTTGTGAAGCAAAACTGTATCAGAAAGGTAAAATGAGGCTGATCATCTTCGCAAGTGCCCGGAATTGAAAATAAATTGGCTCATTAGACTTAGAGAGTCCAAATCCATCTAGGCTGTATACTCATACCCTTTCCAGGTCTCTGCCTGATCATCAACAACATCCAATAGACAATATAATCACTTGTAAATGACCAGATACAAATAATATAACTCAGACTATCATCCATTTGCTGCAAGTGCTATAAGGATAAGACATGCTCTACAAATCATTTAAGCAACAATCACAACAAGTAGCAGTCATTTCACTGGTGGTAAATCAACCAAATACATATATAGGGCTTTATTTATTATTACTCAGACTAGACATTCAGGACTATACTCACTTCATAGTTGTAGTCAATTTGCTAGTGAAGGGTGAAGGATGAAATTTACAAGGCTAGGGCAAAGCATGACTTCCTACTTAACATCTTGACACTTTGGATATGGTAGGGAAATACTCACTATAACCACCTGTCGGACAAACAACAACACAAGGAATGGCGGTGCCTCACAAATGGTTAAGTTGTTTAGAGAGTGCTGATTCAACTTAGGCATCATGTCTACATCAAGTTTGATTCAGTTTCATTAGGATCATCAATTTTATTTCCATGGCCTTTTTGGCCTATATGACCTTTTGGGGACTTCACCAGTGCTTAAAAGCGCAACTAACTGCAGCTTTCATCCAGGACACATTCAAATTTATAAGGTCAACAATATTTGGATATAGCATATATTTAACCATTGCTTTTGAGACCTTTTCTTATACCCTTCATAGAGTATTTTAGCATTTCATTGCTCTTGCCCTTTTTCTCATATGTTAAGAAACACAGTTTAGCATTTTTATTTTCCATGGGCACATATATAACTTTTCCAATACAAGTAGTACATGAGCTTTCAGTTTTAGCCAACAACATCTCAATTGACCAGGGGGAGTTCTGCACAGTGCCAAGCATTGGGACAACCGACCAAAATGATTTAGGCATACAATGCAACTCACCAAAGGCAAGTTCTGTCACCAACTTAGAGCTGAGACACAATATAAACAGGGAGGCTTGTCCAACAAAGGTTCTAGCGGGGAAAGGCCCTCCATGCCACAAGTCAAGTAGTAAGTCGGGTTAAAAACAACACTGGAAGGAAATGGATGGGTGGATATAGTGAAAGATGAAGCCCACACTAGCAAGCCAAAACAATGGTGGGAATGACTACCTCTATTCTCCCTAAGGAGGGTAAAACCAATGAGTATAGATCAAGAACTTCCAAGTCTAAGTAGGTACGTCAATATATAATACAAATACAATCCAAGTCCATATAATTATGACTGCCATATCAAGACACTACATGTTAATACATGTCACAAAGATGAGTATAAGAGCAATGATAACCATAACACAATATAATAAAAGCTGAACCATAATTATGCATATAATCCATCTGAACCCTCATCTGTCCGATGAGAAAGTGCTGATATAAATTTGGGCATCAGTAACTGTTCTGTAATGACTAAATGGCTACATCAGTCCTCAAATCTGAGTGTCCTGAGACTCAGTCCTGACATGGGAGAGTACAATAGTCCACAAATAAAATAATGATCCGTCAAAACTGCTGATCTCAGCATCTCATATTTAAGAGATCTGGCTGAAAAATAGAATATGGTAGCCCGACTACTATATATGTGATAGCATCTGGTTTCGACTGGGACAAGTGCTCTGTTGAAAAGAGTGCTTGAGAACTTCAGAATCTCTGGTCCTCGCATCATTTATCAATCCTTCCAGCTCTGCAACCTCTACCAAAATGTCACCGACTACCTGCAACATGTGCAGAGCTATACCAAACTCACAGACCGGTCGTTAGAACAATATGTGGATACAATAAAATACCGAAAAATAAAAATGCATGAAACTGAAAAGTAGAAAATAAATCTAATCCATAACCATAACTTTCAAGAAAAGTTTTACTTTTTATTGTGAAGGATAAAAGAAACAAAAATCAAAACTATACTAAGAGCTTCAAAGGCGAGCTTCAGGCAAAGATGCAAGATTCTATAATACTGTCGGGAAAGGCTTATTCAGGTCCTACCTACCCTACTCTAACCAATTTAGACAAGTGTTAGGTAAAATCATAAATCCAATGCAACCATTTACTGAATAAATCCATTGAGCTTTCTTTACAGTTAATGATCCAACAAGCCAAAGATGGTTTGAAAGTAATGTATATGAAAATTGAAACCTTTCTAACTTGTTGTTTGAAACTCAAAGAAAGATCTGGAATGAAATCATGCCAAGGATGCAATTGAATTTTGAGAACTTTGTCCATCCAAATACTGATAGGATCATAAAAGGTATGCAAGTTCGCTCTTGATGGAAGAAGACAATATGCTTCATGATTCAACCATTCTAAATAGTTCTTTGTTTTCTCCTCTACCTTACTAGGACATTCAATTCTATTTACTCCGGAAGAAATGGAAGGAACAAATGGGGACAAGTTGTAATGTAATGAAACTGTGAATGAGATCAAGCCCATTTGTTGTTTAAAAATGGAGAAAAGATGAAATTGATCTTTATACACCTTCTCAAACCATCCATAATATAGATTTACAAATTGAAAAAAATTATTCATTACAGGTGATCGAGAAAAGAAATGAAGCTCATTTTCTCCAATTAAGTGACCATGCTCAAGCTCCTGACTAGAAATTTCAAAAGTGACAGCTTGACTAGAACACAAACCCATACAAGAAGATTCGAAATGTTGGGACGAGAGGGTGGATTGAATGTTTTCTCCCAAATGACTTGAAGTAATTGATCTCAGAATTTGATGAGAGGGAAAGGCTTTCAATTTAATTCTAGGAATGATTTCAAGATTCAAAACAAGGTTAGTACCCAACATATCTTGATTAATGATTGGATGAAGCACCCTATCGATGCTATTAGGACATAGGCCCTCATTGCAATGTTCTTGATCAAGTTCACTTACAACAGTATCATCATGTGATTGTTCTTCTTTAAGCTTTAGACAAGGACAAACATCAATAAGTTCAGTTTCAGTTTCCATATCACCCTTACAAGTGTGCTCTTCAATCACAATATGACTACAAGATTGCTCTTCAATGGAAGTTTGATTAATTTCAAACTTTTCTTCCTCAGCTGCGATATAATCAAAGTCTGAATCCAGATTTTGATACTGATTTAAATTATCATCAATTAGGCAATGACTATGGGGTTTCTCTTCTAAAGGCTCTTTAATGGGCTCACAACTGGAAGGCTCAACTATAGCTGTTTCCTGATGGTAATTGTTAGGTTCCCTTCCATGGATTAAATCCAAAATTTGCTCTGTGACTGCTTTAGGCAATAATAACAGAGTATCTCGTATGATTTGATTGATATCCCTCTTAATTTCAACATGAGGTTTTGAAACATTATTTTCGAAGTACTCTGTAACATTCTTATGGATTGCAAGCACGCTCATAATTTGGAACATATCAGGAGAGAAATGGTCCAATTTAGAAAGCACATTGTCAATATATAGATTATCAACGACACAATCATTGCTATACTGACTCTCTAAGATTTTATCAGTGTTCCTACTCCAACTATCAATTAACAAATCCGTGAACATGTCATACCTAGTGATGGATCCTGGTGCTAAATGATCGAACCATAGTTGAGCATCCCCTCACAAGGATTCTCCCAAGGCTCGCATAAAAACATCTTCATTCTCCGCACTCTAATTTCCATGTAATCCCAGAGAATGTCCAAATGACTCTCAATAGATATATCATTATTTCCACTAAATTGGGGCAACCTCTTAGTGTAATCATTTGGCATAGGATGAGGTGCTCTCGGTATTTTAGAAAAGTCAAACGGAGACTGTTTGTCTTGTTTTCTAACAGCTCTGGTTACTTGGCTATAAGGCTTTGACTGGGACTGACTTCTAGGTTCATGTCAACTTAGAGGTCCACTCGGGATGGTTGGGAAATCTTTATAGCATGGGTGAGGAAGTTGGTGGGTATCATAAAGATTGGGATAACTAGATTCATACCCATAGTCATGCTCGAGATCATCCTCATACCCGTAGTCTGACCTCCATCTATCCCTTTCGTTTATTTGTCTTATAGTTTCAATCATGTTTTTGGTTAATTCCTTCGTGTGCCTCAGAAATACATCTGAATTCATTATGATTTATGGTATGTTCTAAGAACTTAAGATTAATACGTTGGGCACGTTCCTCAGTGGAGTCACGGAGTGGAGTCGCCAGGTGAATCACATAAGTAATTCACCGAAAAAGATATGTCGTAGGGAAAGGTGAGGTATGTTGAACCAAGGTAGGCCTCTACCTCCTTGGCAACACCGCCAAAATGTTATCACCAACCTTGTAGTTTCCTGTGTGAGGTGGATCCAGGATGGATGGTAGAGGGGCAAGCAACTAAGGAGGTGGAACCAAGACTACCTAGACTCCCAAATAGATGGTTGTCATGCTAATCAAGGCAGTCTTCGCTTTATGTTATGTAAGTCCAAGACAACAACGGGGGAGACTTGGATCTACTCCCGACAAGAGAGATCAGACCTAGACACCAGATTAGATCAAGTGTGGCTTGAAGTACGTAAGGTGTTGTTAAATTTGAGCATATAGATCTGTAGACAAACACACAACTCACAAAGAAGATCTCACAATTTACTCAGCCATTGAAGAATGAGACAGTGCAAAAGGC